>JASAUF010000409.1:1377500-1977500 GCA_030180095.1 Magnolia changhungtana | reverse complement strand
ACGGCTCTAGCATCTTAGAGATGCGGTCTAGCCAATACTCGACCTCATCGGGTCTGTGAGTACCCGTAAAATTAGGGGGTCGGAAGCGCTAGAATCACTCAAAAAGGCCGCTAACACCCACACTTCCAGCAGGGTGCACAAGAGGTGCAGGTGAAACCACACCCATGCTCTGGGCAAAGACCCCTGTGATCGTGGCAAAAAACTGCTGCTGTCGCTGTTACTGCTGCTGTTGTTGCTGTTACATCAAGAGCATCATCTGCTCTAACCTATCAGGAGGGGGAGCCAACTGAGGCACATGTGGTGTTGAGATAGACGTGCAGTTCTGCTCAGGAATCGGTGGTGTTATAGGTGGTACAACAGGTGTCGGCCCATTAGTGAGGCCAGTGGCTGGCTGAGAATCCGGCATAGTGTCGTGAGTCGAGCCCAAACTGGGGTCCGTCTGGCTATCTCTTAGAGGAGGTGTCCCATCAAACGAGTCGCCCAATGTGAGACATGTCGTACTCCGTATGGCCTTAGGTGGCATCCCCTACATATAACATAGGGTGCAATCTGTGTCAGATTCAGCACAAGATCACACTCGCATACACACATCATTCGCATTTCAAATCCACAGAAGCTTCATGCATTTCATTTACCAAAATTGTCACAATACATGAGATGCAGTATTACATGGACCATGGCAGAAGGTGCATGCGAGCTAATCTAAGCAAGGTTCACACATACTAAAACCTACAACTACTCTACCACATTACTAAGCCAATCAAGGCTATAAATAGAAACAAGGAAAATTAGCAACAAAGTAAAATAAAAGATGACTACATGTACGACTAGTCGTCTGACTCTGGTGATGGGGAAGGTGCACCCTTGTCCTGTAGACAATACAGGATAGCCCTCAGGGTGTGAGATACTTTACTAAATTTCTGTTTCGCGAAGGCCTGATGCTCTTCTAACTTGGCTCGGGTCTCTCCAAGTTCGGCCCGGACCTATCCAATCTCCTGTTGCAAGGCGGCTTGGCCCTCCTCGATTCGAGCCTAGCGGGCTTCTAAAGTAGCCTGATCACTGTCACGCCCTTGTGCGGCGAGAGGAGAGCCTTCCTCTGTGACTTGGGCCTCCTTTTCATCACTGCCTTCCTCTTCGCAGCCTTCCTCACCACTCCCTTCTGCTGACTCATCTTCCTCTATCTCATTACTTTCTTCCTCTTCACTTTCTGCCTCATCTCCATACTCGTCAAGTTGGGCTTGACATTGTCAAGGGCCAATCTTCATATTGTTAAACATAGTCTCATTAATGAAGTGGATCGGTGCAATGTCATCCATGTTGAGTCTGTAGGTGAACTCTCGAGCAATCTTGCACATGAGTCGACCAAACAGAAGTGAAACATCGTTCCTAACAGAACGTGCCGTCTGAACTATTGTAGCAGGGCGAACGTAGGCAGACACAACTTGTCTCCCTGCTCAGCTCTATACAGGAAATCCACCATCAATCGAGTGCATTCGGTACGATTGCCCCACCTAGGGTACACGTTATACGTGAATATGTGGTGAAACAAGTGGAAATTTTCTGTCAACTCTGTCGACGGGAGGCTTCTACCTTCCTTCCAGTGAGTTAATCGGTTGTAGAGATAACGCATGCGGGATCTCTTTCTCGCGCGTTCTTGAGATACTTATCACTAGTGTGCACCTCTCCACGCGGGATCCCCATGATCTAGGACACCAAATTTACATCGATTGTTGCTTCCCACCTTCCCAGGGGAATCTTGAACTATAGGGGCTCCAATGATGGTTCCCATATATGGGTGTAGAAGGCTCAAATGGTGTTCTCACATGCATGAGACTTGCCCTTGAAAATGGGACCTCACCCAACGTCCACCAAGTAGTCCATCATCGGATACAGCCCAGATAGCCCCTCATCTACATGAGCTTCAAGTACAACCCTATGACTACCAAATCGACTGTGTTCGAAGCCCACCAGTAGAACTCTCTTGAATGGAAGTTGGGGATCAAGATCCCGCTTTGACCTTCGCTCTTAGGTGGCGTTCGTGCTAGCTTCAGCACCCGTCTTCCTCCTTAGACGGGTAGGGCAACTAGGCCCGACTTAATCCATGGAGGCCCTCTTCTTCCCCATGAGGGAAAGAATTGTGGAGAGAGAGAGAGAAAATGGCCGCTACAAACTCAAAGAGGGCCATATGAGTGAAGGTAGTTTGATGGAGGAGATGGGTTAATGGGATTTGAGTTTTATGAGACACAATAATATACTTAAGTGCTCAAATGAGAAAAACTAGGGAGATAGGAAGTGGTAGGAGAGGGGTTTTTGAGAGGAATGGTGGTGGATGTATGAGTATTGAAAAAGGTGAAGAAGATGGAGTATGGAGAGGAGATTTGGGAGAGGAAAATCAAGGTTTGAGGGAATTTGGAAAGCTTGAAGGAGTGAAAAAGGGAGAAATGAAGAAAATAGGGCTTAATAGGGGAGCCCCACATAATTTCGTGGGCCCTACAACACTCCACATGTGCCAGCCCAATGCGGCCCGCCGCGGCCCGACAGGCCCGAGCGACCCGGGTGCGGCGCTACCCCGGCAAGGTGGTGGCCACCCCCCCACCCCCCCCGGGTGCCGTATGTGTGTGGGGTCCACTTTGGACAACCCCCGCGCCCCCATTTTGCGTCGTTTGGGCCCCCTAGTCCGTTTGAGTCATTTTGGGTCCAATCTCGTGTATATTGTGATTTTTGGGTTTGTTTGAGTGTGGCATGGGTTGGATTCTCATCTAAACCTATCGATTGATGGTCTAGAAAAGATTTGGGGTCACCACGCATGGTCACAGATGCGTACGAGCCCTGATTTCAACAGTCAGTTTCACTTGTCGACGAAACTGGGAATCCTATGATCATTGCTATATTTTAACGCCCCCTCCTAAGTCGGAGTTCATCAGCATACGTCGTGTTACCATAACCCAGGTCCAGTTTAATCCAAATCATGCTTTGATACTAACTTGTAACGCCCTAAAAATCGGGGGTCGAGTAGGAGCCCAACTCCCGAGTTCCAACGCATCACTTATGCAACATAGATAATGATGATTAAATGTTGTCTATATTAGGGCCTTAAACATGAATGAGATTATACCAAAATAGCATATCATACTCCAGAGATAATTAAATTACGCAAGCAGAAGACAGTGATAAGTACATAAAATCATATAAGTGATTTATAAGTCCCCAGAGTCAGAACATGTCACTAGGTCAAATAATTACATGTATAATTTCCAAAATAACAAAATGTGAATATCCAACTAATCATATAACCCTGTAATCCTGTCGATCAAGACGGTTTACATAAACCCACCACATAACTGTATGTATGAGAACTCTTCCTCATCATCATAGAAGTCTGGCTCAACCTCATGCATCGCGCCAGTATCTACATCTAAAATAGAGTCTGGTTGGTGTTTTAAAACATTGTCACAGAGTGGGAGTGAGTGATCAACTCAGTGGAGTTATAAGGCAAAGTTAACATGTTATCAATTCAATCAAGTAGTAATGATAAAGCAGTACAACACTCATATCCTAAGTACTCTTATTAATGCAGGAATGGTATGCTGTAATGATGCATGCCCTCGCTTACACTCCCTCTGTGACATCATCTCACGATCGCAGCATGCACCCCCTTTGTGCTCAACTCCAACGCCAAAAGCACATGCAAATACTGTATATGTATGTGATTAGCCAAGTTCTTAATTAGACGTATTCATATAGCAGATTCGGGAAGCTAAGGTACCTCCCTTTATATCATTCACCTAACAATGATCCATCTAGGGTCGTCAATCCTAGTTTATCACATACAATAGGCAAGTTATAGGGCAACGTCACCCCTGAATATGAAGCAGTGGACAGGCAAGTTTAGGTCACTATGAAGAGGCTCGTCACCATCCTCATAGGCCTTTGTTTATACTCGAGGCCAGTACGGGGAAGGCTTGTCACCTTAGCATAGGCTAACAGCTTGAATACATTGTTCCCTACTAACGTATTTGGCTCACGAGGTTGGTTTACTCACTGGTCACTACGGGAAGGCTCGTCGCCCCAGTGTAGGTCGATAGCTCGACCACATTGTCCCATACCACCATGCCCGACTCATAAGTCTTAGCGGAGCATAGTACTAAGGTTAAACGGGCTTTTCACTGGTAAGTTGGTACTTTAGATTTAAATAATAGTGTCCATACATGGTGAACATACATTGGGTTAATCGGGTTGCTTGACAAGCTTGACTAGTACAAGCGTACGTTGAATTGTTCGATATGGAGTGCGAAGCATTCTGCGTGGCCTAACCACTGTCGATGATCAGCGTACGACTCGAATTCCTCAAACTTGTCTTATGTGGCAAAACGAACTCAGCCACTTACTCGAAACTCATTACCGATTGCCTGGACTACATCGTAGCCCCAATCACACTCAGACACAATAAGCATTCATATGTGATAATAAAAGCAGCATGTTATTATACATAGCACACATGTTATTATACATAGGCATTTCATCCATAAACCACATAGTAGTAAGATAGGTTACATAAAGGAAACTATTGCTATAAATAAGGGGATCGAGAATCCTATCTCAACACCCTCGTTAAATATATTCCAACAAGCATTTTCTCACTCAAGCATTTTATCAAACACTTAGACAACATATATTACATACATGTTATATATTAGTTAAAATACATATTATAGTAAATCCTTCCACATAGGAGTTGTTACACGTATAACAAACATGTATTTCCACTCAATAATCATGGCAAGCACAAATCCTAATTCTATACTCATTCAGACATTTCAACAAACACATGGAATGCATTTAAAATTAACATAGCTTACATTTGTGTGTAATACACGGTAATCATCATATCTAAGCATATGTGATAGTAATTAAGTCAGTCATAAATCATTGTTGACATTAAAAGCTGTAAAAACCATAATCTAAATGTTTAAAGTCTACACCTTTCGCCGATAAACTCGTAACGAGCTCAGTTTATACGCTAAGTCTTCGTCCACGGCACAACGGCAACCTATAGTATGACATAGGTTAGTTATTTCACTATTTACTCTATTTGAATCCCTAAAACAGATTAGAGTTAAGATTTCTTACCCAAGAACGGTATCGGAATCACCGGAATAGCAACACGGGAAGGCTGATTCGGCATGTGGAGCGGTAGGAACGAAGCCTAGCAACTATCTCTCACTCTCTCTCTCTCTCTCTCTCTCTCTCTCTCTCTTCTCCTCACTCTTTCCTTCTCTTTTCTCTCTTCTCTCTCTTAGGGTTTAGAAAATTCGTATGGCAAGGGAGAGAGAGGGTTTAACGTCCTTATATTGGCCCATAACTGATGAAAATGGCCCCAGGGCCATGGTATACTTAGCTTATAGCCAAGAAGCGGCTGTTTCAATCCAATGGAGCTGATCTAGGGGACCCCTTTCTGCATACAGTCTGGAAAAAGTTCCCTAACATTGGATCTAGGTCAAGTTAAATTTTTGATCTGATCGAATTTGTGGACCGACCGTAGCAGACCAGTTTCAGTTCAACGGTTGTCGTCACTCAATCACGGCCACGAGTATACTGACCTGTGTTAGGAAATTTCCCTGATCCAAGGGTGTATTTAGGTCAGATTCTGACGGTCTAAAACCTTAAATTTGGCCCACAAGTGAACGGCCCAAATCACTTAAATTTGAGTTCATTTTCTAAAGGTATTCACGTTTCTCTGACACTTCGCTCCGGGCTCAAGTTGTGCATTTCTGGATACTATCTGGATTTGATTTCTGAGATGATTGTCAAGCCCAGTAAGGTGGTCATAATTGTACAGCTTCGCGCTAATTGGACTTTTGATGCGCGGTCCAGGTTCGATACAGAATTTTAAGATGCTCTCGAGAGTAACTAGGTTTAGAGATTGATCCTAGGTTTTTAGGTAACATAGCGTTAACGATTTTACTAGTTTTAGGTCTTACAGATCATATAGAAAGTTGTTCAAGCTAATCTAGCATTTAATTTAGTTTAGCACTTAATTAATTTTTGTCTAATTTGTAAGGGATTTAGTCCCTAGTGATTTCTGCCTGAGGTGGTACTCGGGTCTTTGTACTGATTTTCCCGAGATGTTACACAAACCCTTAGAGAAAGTAACAATATATATCAACCAAGAAAGAGAACAATGTATAAGAATACCCCTATATAGACATAGCCAGCCAACATGACCCAAGTTGTAAAAGAGAAAATTATCTTATAAACAATATTACGAACATAATATAAATAGGTGAGGGAGGGACAAACCCCTCCATCATGATCATCCAGTCATATGGCCGAGCCACTTATGGCATGGGCAATCATATATGTCTAACGGACATGAGATTAGCTTAGTATGGGCGCAAATACTCATTACTGACCTTCCTGTGCTTTCCTCTCATGATAGTGAGAGAAGTACTTTTGAGTGTCCTAATAGTATGATGTTTTAAAGGGGGCCTTTTCAATGGTCTACTTTCTTTTTTAACCATAGGGAAGATTTGGTGTTTAATGGATTCGAAAACACAAGGTTAGAGAGAGATTTTAAAAAGACACTTTAGTGTATTTGATATGAAGATTCACACTAAGTACACCATTCCAAATGTACAAAAATACAATCCATCACACCAACTATCACAGAATGTAGCCTTCAAATGACCCTAACAATCAGTCAATTTGATTTAGATGCCCAAGTTTTGTAGGGAAACATATGGTAGAAAAGCTTTATAAGGCTTACCATGATACATGTGTGACATCCACTCTTTCTATCTCTCATTTCAAGATTTAAGAATTGAAGGGAAAAAAAAACTAAAAAATGAAAAAGATTTTAAAAAGAAAAAAAAAAAAAAGAAAAGAAAAGGCAAACAAAAAACTAAGTAGGCCACATCATAGAAAACAGTGAGACGAAGATGCCCACAATTAACACCTTTTTTAAGCAGACAGTAATATATATATATATATATATATATATATATATATATATATATATATATATATATATAGTTGGAATTAACCTTACAAGTGGGTTATATATGGCTTATAAGTTTTTTATGGCGATTGTATTCTTGTTTGGAATATGCCTGTTTTTAGGTTTATGGACTGTTTTCATTACAACACCTTTGCATAATAGAGTAACCACATAATTGTTTCAATTATGATTTTAAGACTTAGCCTCATCTAGGTCGATACTCTTAATCAAAATCAAATCAAGGGCAGTTAGATTTAAGGACATATGAATTGATCTGAATATAGAGTCTTTTAACCATGGTTACTGTATCAGTGAAAAGGTAATTCTTCCGACTTGAATGACGCAGGGATGAACGTGATGAGGATAACCACTCCGTACCCACGGAGCTTCTTTGGACTCCTCACAGAGACTTCTCGAATCCATGAGGAAAGAAAGCAGGAAATAGAAATAAATTCTAATAAATTCGAACTTGATTAATTGATGACTAAAAATGAGTTCACAACCCTTTAAATAGGGGTACCAAGCAATGAGAAAGAAATCAAAAACAAACTACAACTAAAACTCCTAGAATCCACAACTTACTATAAATAGTAAACTTACTATTTATAGACGGTCATGATGTCTACTAGTGCGCAAGGTTTTCGGCCAAAAATAGTAAGTGTCCTATTTCGCTTCACCAAACCGTTCTCTTAATTATTCTAAGCTCTTTTCACGTTGGGCGCAACTCCTAAAGCCCAACAGATGAAGAGTTATAATCAAACTAAAACTTACTATTTATAGTAAAAACAAAATTAAAGCAGGGAAACGACCGTCGATCCAGGGGTTTTTCGCAATTCCGGGTGTCGCAACCTAGCATAGGGGGTTGGTTGGCTAAAGTAGCTCGTTCTACCCTAAAATCATATATTTTACGTCAGGTAACTCATTCCGGATTGCAAGATACGCCCGATCTAAGGTCCGACGGTCCGAATCGCTTCTACCATCGACCGAGCCTTTTCTGATCCATCTTGGCCATGAAACTATCCACAACCCGCTCTACATCACTGAATCTCTTACATGACCTATGAGAGGGGATGTGGATTCAGTTAGGTCAAGGCCTGACTGATTTCAAACTCTAGGTCCACCTCAATCATGTGTGTTGTATATTTTAAGACAAACTGAAACAGTTCCAAATCTAAGGTAAATCACACCACATGAGTCAACAGTGATTAACCTTTAAAAACTTTGGCCTACAAGAGTTTTGGATCAGTTGGTTTAAACATATCAATATGTTAGGGGGAAAATATACAATACAATGAAATTTACGAAGTTTTTAATGGTAGGCATTCAATCACCATATATTCCTATGGTGTGGTTCACCTAAGATTGGATCTGCTTTAATTTTTGGGTCATGTTCTAAGATGAGCTGGAAAAATGGATCAATAATGTGGATATATAACATATACTTCAAGGTGGGCTTTACTGTCTAACTGAATCACACCCCTGTGTGGGAGCCCATGTAAGAAAACGACCTTACATGGCCCAATGCAAGCTCTGTTTGACATCCGGCCAATCCATCCATCCATTGCTCCAGCTCATGGGTGGATGTAAATCAGGCGAACTCAAGAATGCCACACCATAAGAAATAGTGAGAATTGGACGCCACCATTGAAACCTTCCTAAGACCCACAAAGGTTTTGAATTACACTGATATTTGTGTTTTCCCTGCATCTTACTCATTGGATTGCATATAAGCATCACAGGTGGGTCATGAAGGTTTCAACGGTGAGCATTTATGTCATTAATTTTTCCTTTCGTGTTCCCACTCAGCTTTAGATTTGTATCAGTTTTAGGCTCACATCCTAACAAGAGCTGGAGAAACTGATGGATGGTAGATGTCTCCTGGACATAGCAGTGGGCCCCCATGAAGTTTTTATTGCACGAGCTGGCTGAAATGGACACATATTGCATGTTGGAATATAGAGTTTGGAAAACCAGTTTACAAAATAAATTTAAATTGAGAATAAGAAAAAAAACTTATCGGTTTATAAAAGTTGAGGCGTGACGTGAGTCACTCAGCTTGAAATCAAATTTCCTCCCCTTGGACAACGTCCCAAGTGCAACAAGTTTCTAGGGTAATTAACCTCCACGATACAACGACTATGACCCAATCTCAACGGTGCACTCACTATACACGGGCTTAAACCACTTATAGTCTTAATTTGAACTAGAAAATACTTGAACACAATTTTTTAAGAGAAAATTTAATTTTCTAATACATCTTAAAACCAAAAAGTAGAAGTCTATTTATAGACTTTGAGAAGACACCCTTAAGGGTGTAGAGACACCCTTTCAAAAAGAGTTATGACTATTGGGTTTAAACCCAATTGGTGTGACCTTTAGGCTTGAGAAGATATAATCTTTCAAAATAAAAAATATGAAAGGGTACAACCCTTCAAACTTGTTAAAAAGACATATCCGTATGGCATGTGCGCACCTATGGCCACAACCCGTTCCAACGGATATTTTGAAACACTAATTTGATTTAAAATAATTTAAAATACAACAATCCCCCACATGTTTTAAAATTTATGACAATTCGGGTTGAGATGGAAAAGTTGTGCAATGGTGTCGATGTCATCATAGACTTGAACCGACATTAGAGTAAGTAAGACAGGTTTACAAGAATCAGGTGACACCATAGTCTTGAATCTGATTCTTTTTTATATAAATGCAAGTACATGCCACTCACACAACTTTTCTACTACAAGTGATTATGCGGTTTGTGCGCTTCAACCATGCACCATTACTTGGATTTATTAAGTGCTCCAGAGAATTCGCCTAGATTCTCATATGAAGCGGCCTTCACCTCTACACACATATAATTGAATTCTATTAAGTGTACGCAGCAATTGGGTACACCACCAAATATATGGCTATGAATTCATTAAGAATTCAAAAACACATCATTCTTCATTACTGTTCGCACTCCTACACCATAGAAGGGTTTCATTTATATCAGTGCAATCGTATACCTCGTATCTTGTTTGCTCATTGAACCTATCTTATAGGATCTTTACTTGTTTAGGTTGGGTTGCCAACACTAGTAGCTCATATATTAGGCTCAGCCCCATTCCCTTCAATGTATAATTGACTAATCTTTTAGATAGTTATTTGGTCAGATGATTTATGACCTGTAGGCCTTACCTCCACCCATCATTGATCCGTCAGGCTTTCGCCTATTACGGAAAATTAACTATTGTTATTTTCCATAAAAGTTAGGCCATGTCTCACTCCAATGTGACTGATCATCCTTTCAGAGTAGCTACAGATCATCACCTTGATAATGAAAATAGTGAAGCCAAAAGGTTTTCTGTATTTGAGACGACCCAATGGGGTTAAATATATAGAGATTACAACCATCTATACAAGAAAAATAATAAACTTAGAATCCTCTACCTATGGAAACAAACTATACACGGTATACCAGTTACACAAGATATATGAGCTGTCTAACATCCCTCCTCAAACTAATGCTGGTCATCGACAAGTAATAGTTTACCAACTAGAAAAGAGTGACATAAAGAAGTGTGAAAAACTAGGTTAGAGGCAATTTGAATGGCACGAAGATTATTGACATGGAGTGAAGTAGGATTCTATAGAGGAATGCCCAAGTCTAAAAGAAGTCCACATAACCAGACGAGCTCACTACAATTAGCGGACATCGCTCGATACTCGGCTTCTGCGCTCGATTTGGAAATAGTGACCCGCTTCTTATACTTCCAAGAGATGAGAGAAGTGCCGAGGAAAACACAGTAGCCAGTGGTAGATCTTCGTGTGAGAGTGCAAGCGACCCAATCAGTATCTGAATAAGTAAGAAGGTCCAGAGCCACCGTGGAGAAGAAGAATAGGGATCGATCTAGAGTTCCACGAAGATAACGTAGGATGTACAACACCACAGTCATATAAAGAGTCCGAGGAGCAGAAACAAACTGACTGACAACTTGGACAGCGTAGGCAATATCAGGACGAGTCATAGTTAAGTAAACCAGACTCCCAACCAAACGGCGGTATAAGTCGGGTTGTATAAGTAGATCACCATCGTCACGGCCATAGAGAACGTTAAGTTCTAAGGGAGTCTGAGCTGTCTTCTGATCCATCTATGATGTCAAGGCGAGAAGATCCTTGGTATATTTACGCTAGCTGCCCAGGGTCCCACGGTTGGAATGTGCAAATTCAAGTCCAAGAAAGTATATTAGATGGCCAAGGTCTTTCATTTTGAAGGATGATTGCAGAACTTACTTTAAAGCCGAAATGTCAGTAGCATTGCTACCAGTTAGGAAGAGGTCATCAACATAGACTAGAACAATGACAATTCCATGAGCAGTGGTGCACAAAAATAAGGATGGGTCATGACCAATTTGAATAAAGCCAGCACCCGTAACAACATCGTGAAAACATTGGAACCATGCCCGAGGTGCCTGTTTGAGGCCGTACAAGGCTTTCTTTAGGCGATATACCTTATTGTCAAGGATTAAAGAGCCAAGAGGAGGTTTTAAATATACAGTTTCTTGGAGGTCTCCATGAAGAAAGACATTTTTCACATCCATCTGAGCGAGTGGCCATGAGCGAATAGAAGATATATCCAGAAGAGTACGAACAGTTTTCATCTTGGCCACGAGAGCGAATGTCTCATCATAATTAATTCTGTATTCCTATTTGTATCCTTGAGCGACAAGTCGAGCCTTGTATCGATCCAATGATCCATCAGACTTGAGCTTGACAGAATAAATCCATTTATTACTAATTAGCTGTTGGTCAGCAGGTCCAGTGACAATGTCCCACATATGATTATCATCCAATGTCGCAAGTTCTTCTGCCTAGCCTTCTTCCAACAATCATGAGTGGCTTCCTAAGAGTATAAAGTAGGAATAGAAATAGTATCTAGAGTAACAAACATGGCAGACATAGAGCATGTCAAGCGATCAAGCGCTCGATGTTCACGAGCGGAACGACATATCGAGGTAGGTTCGGGATCTGTAATAGGTACAGTAGGTGCAGGTTGAGTAATAGGTGGTAGATATGTACATGGTCACGTGAGTAAACCTACAACAGACGAAGGAGAGTACTTGAGGCAAACAGAATTTCAGAAAAGGCGATTAGACCAGGAGAGTTTGGAGTGTGCGGAGGAGGAAGAGATGAATGAAAGGTAATGTGTTCAAGAAAAACAATATGTCGTGAAACCCGAACACAACAAGAAATAAGATCATAACATCGAAAACCCTTCTGAGTGTCCCTAAATCCCAAGTACATACATTTGACCGATTTTGGAGATAGTTTGTTACATTGACGTGAAGCCAGGTGAACATAAAGATACAACTAAAAATACGAAATATGGAATATGCAGGAGGTAAACCGGTGAGAACAAAGTAGAGAGATTTACTATCCAGAACTTTGGTTGGCATCCGGTTTATCAAGTAGACTGAATGTAACATTGCTTTCGCCCAAAAAGAATGAGGAACACCCATAGATGTCATCAGGGTATTGGCAGTTTCAACAATATGACAATTTTTTCGTTCAGCCACCTTGTTCTATTGTGGAGTATCAGAACAGATGGTCTGATGAATAATCCTATGACCTTGAAGAAATGTATAAAAATTGGTTGAGAAATATTCCCCCCTAAGTCAGAGTAGAGAGTTTGAACTGGAACCCGAAATTAGGTCTCTACCATAGAGTGAAATAACTTGAATTTTTCAAAAACCTATGACTTCGATTGCAGAAAGTAAATCCAAGTGTAATGTGTGAAATCATCAATGAATATAACATAGTATCGTAACCCAAAGAGAGACATAATTGGTGATGGACCCCAGACATCCGTATACACAAGTTCAAACATAGAAGATGATTTTGTAGTACTTAAAGAAAAAGGAATACACTTACTTTTTGAAAGACAACAGGAAGAACAAGAATAATCCAAATCATTTTTATTAAGAGAAATATTCCTTAACATGCCAGAAGAAATTAACTAAAGTAACCGATCGGAATGTGGATGACCCAGGCAAAAGTGCCATAGTTTTCATAATTTATTTACCGAACAAATATCTGATAAAGATAGGGAAAAGAAACAATGAGCCGGAGTGACAGATTGATTAAAGTCCAGCATGTAGAGATGAAATAGCAACAGGACTGAGATCAGAGGGATGTGTAGAAGGGCTGAGGGAGCAGCAAGAGTGGTCAAATGACGCAACAGGGGCGAGCGGACGAACAACAAGGGTACTCGAACGTCTCATGGGCGAGTGGACTAGCAGCAAGGAATGGTCAGACGTCGCAAGGGTGGTCGGATCTATCCAGATGAGAGAACGAGCAGCAGGGAGTAGTCGGACATCGTAGGGGTGGTCGGATGCAGCAGTAGAGGTGGCTGGACGTAGTAGGAATGGCCGGACTGGCTATGTGACGCTGCAGGGGCGGTCGGATCTGGCAAGAGGTGGTGCCGCTAATGAGGGGGTGGTTGGATTTGGCAGGAGGTGGTTCCGGTGACGTGGGGGTGGCCGGATTTGGATCAGTAGGGCTCTGATACCATGAAAACAATAAAGCCAAAAGGTTTTTTGTATTTAAGACAAGCCAATGGGATTGAATATATAGAGATTACAACCATCTATACAAGGAAAATAATAAACTCAGAATCCTCTACCTATGGAAACAAACTATACAAGGTATACTAGTTATACAAGGTATGTGAGCTGTCTAACAGATAAGCTATTGCTTCACCAACTAGCTATACAGAAATAAGCCTTTAGTTAGGTAGATTCCTCCTTTTGCTTCTTAGTTAAGTCTTCAGCAGTCAGTTGCATTCTCTTTCACTATTCATATCTCAAGTGAATGATACTAAACTCTTTTCTAATTTCACAGAGTTAACAATTGAAAAGGCCAAGCTATATGTCCTAGAGGAGGGGGGTGAATAGGACTATGCCAAAATTAAAACTTTAACAGCGGAATAAATCAAAAGATATAGCCAAATAAATAAATCAATTCTATATGCTAAATTAAAAGCAACCTCAATAAACAAGAATTGAGAGGTTGATATGAATTCAGTTCCAAGGACAACCTTACACCATAAAAACCAAGGGTTTATGGCAAGACAACCTTATTTCTAGAGTGTCCTTTGTTTCACAAACTCAAACAGAAAAGGAATAACGAAATAGCAAAGAATTGAAATAACTTATAGGAATTTAAACCTAAATTATTACAACATTCCCACTGTGCTTGAAATGTAAAAATTATAACATTCACATCCACACATATAATCCACAATTCTGAATGATAAAGAATAGGAAAATAAAACTCACATCCACAGAACACAAGGAGTTATAGTGATTCACCTGTGTGTACACCAACTATTCAAAAACAGCCACACAGAATGCTACTCCACTCCTAATATCCTCACACAGGGGATATTAGCATTCACTATGAAACATGTTTTACAGGTTCACCTAAAACCTTCACAATTGTGTCTTTTTAAGTTGGGCTTACACAATCCAAAAACCCACACTTTCTGAGTTTTCTGGCTCTCCTCAGATAACCAACATAATGAGATTTTTCTGACGAATCTCAAATAAAAACCAAAAGAATAGAAATTTTACAAAATTGTAAAATACCTGAATTTCTCCTTTTGTAACAGCCCGGTAGAACCAATGAGAGTAGAAGTTCGAATCAACGTTCAACGTCCAATACTCACTTAAGAAATGGTTCTAGTTTCTAATTGATTTTAAATTAAATTAAATTGGGCGTAGCTCTTTTTTATTTTAATTCCAATGAAGAAGGAATATAGCAATTCCCCTTTTTCAAATAAGATTAAAATTTAGGAATAAAATCAAATAAGTAAAGGTAACAAAAAGAATATTAAATATGAACAAATTAGTTTAAAATGAACACAACTTATCTCAGAGTGGAGGCTTAACTTTTCTTAAATTAATCGATTATGAAACTCTAAAATTCGTGCTCAATTTATAGAAGCAAAGATCGCGTCTACGACTAGTCTTAGGAACCTTCGACTGGTCATAGCACTAATGGCATTTTGAAATTTTAAGCACGATCTTAGAATTCAGTTCTACGACTGGTCGTGGGCACTCTTCGACTGGTCGTAGACTACCTATGACTGGTCAAAACAGACCCAGGACTAGTTGTAGGAAACTAGATTTGGTTGTTGGAGTTTGAGTCGTAGTTCTAGGACTGGTCGAAAGACGAGTCATGACACCCCTACGACTGGTCATACAATCTCCAGGACTGGTCGAGGAATAACTAAAAAATTCTGAAAATCTTCAACAACTTAGGACTGGTCATGGAATTTCTTAGACTGGTCGAACCAGGTCTAGGACTGGTTGAACAAGGTCTAGGACTAGTTTTAGAACAGACCAACTTCATGTATAAAGATTTATCTTGACTTATGTATCCAAAATGACCTACCCTAAGGTCAAACTAAGGTTTATCATACCTGGAACATAAAGTATGAACATTTGAATATCATTCTTTCAAATGATGGTTTAACCTTTGAAGCTTGAGACCTCTACTTGATGTAGCTTGAGATTGAGATCTTCTATAGCTTGAATATAGGCTTCAACTCGAGTTGTACTTGAGTCTTGAAATGTACTTGAGTCTTGAAATGCACTTGAGTCTTTAAAACAAACACTCTTCTTATTGATGTAGCTTGAACTTTGATGCATACGGAAGAGCACACAATACATAACTTTGCATTTCTTGAAGTCGAGCACCGTACATGTCTTGAATCATTGTGATGTCGTCAAGAATCACATATATAACAACATACAAGCACAAGACACACAGATAGAAGTTTTTGGCACACAAGATGTTTTGGCACACAAAATTTGACAATCAAAAGCGCCATGAGACCATAGCACTTGCAATCTTCCCCTTTCTCAAATCAGTGACAAAACATACTTCAATAAGAGAAGCACAATCAGTATAATAAAAAGTACAATGTGCAAATTAACGAATCATGCACCAGTTGTCATTAAGTAGCACAACCTCATTGTATACTACTCCCCATGACTTAGTAGCACATCTCACATGTCCAAAAAAAAATACTCATAAGCAACCTTTCATCTCCAAACTAAAACCTTCTCCCCCTTTTTGTCACAATATGACAAAGTTAAGGATAATTGATAGAGAAATAGATGAAGGAACGTGACAATGTAAAAGTAAGTAAACATTCACAATCCAGTTACTTGAAAAAATAAAAAGTTAGCAAATCAAATAAAATGCACAATCCTCTATAAGTAAGAGAGTTATTACAAACCAAGAAAGAAAATATTTAATCAGATCCTGAAGAAGGAGTAGGAATGGTAGGATCAAGATTATGCATTCCCTTGTTCAAGCGCCTAAGATACTTGCACATATATTTAAACTGAAGATCATGAGCAATATTTATATTCTCGACCTTCTCTTCTAAAGCATGAAGACAAGTATCAAAATCAGAAGGCTCAAAATCAGGATCATTTCCAGAATCAGAATTAAGTTCATTGAAAATATCATCCATATCCACATCATCAGGAGGAAGATCACCAGCTTCTTCATCCCCAGCCTCAGCTCTACCACCATCCACTTGGCCATAAGCCAATTCCAATTTCATTTTGTTAATATTTGAATTGTTAAAAATAAGATGATGGATGGGAGCTTCTCCAACAGGCATAGGCTCAAGCATGTGCTTAGCTAGGATACTCAAAGATAAGTAAAAGGAATATCACTATGACCTGGATGAAGACGAGAATGAATAATGGAATGACAGATTAAGGAAGGTAGGCAAATTTTAGTACCAGAAATGACAGAGTGCAACACATGAACCATAAAGGCAATTAATTCAGTCTTATTACCAGAACGAGGATATGGGTTAGAAGTAAAAATCCTGTGAAGAACCCTGTAGTTGGGTAACAAGTACTTTGCGGGGAGCGCATTCCCTTTATGAGTCCATTGCACATTAATATTACACAAATTTCTGGTTAGGATACACTTTTCAGATTCTAAGGGTTTCTTAGCTAAAGTATGAATAGGAATACCCTCTTCATTAACAGGTATATCCATTAACCCTGCAATTAGATGGCGGTCAATTTCAAATAGACCTTCTCTAGTATCAATTTTAAAAGTTAAATCCTCAAAAGAGAATACAAAGATACATGCAAACATGGCCTGAGCAATAGATTGGTATGCAGGCCCACCCCAATGTAAAATGTTATCCCAACCTACAGCTTGGAGTATAGGTAGAATACTAAAAGGAGCAACATGTTCAATACAGACAGACCGTTCAACAATGACTTTGCACATACACAAATCCCGTACATCGGAGGGATCATCCAAGTAAACGAAGATGGTGCCTAGCAAGAGGAGCTGATCTAGAAGAAGATGGACCATGGGAAGTTTTGTTTTTTCCTCTAGCATCTATAATCACAAAGACAATCAAAAGCTCTAGTAAAGACAAAAGATTTGAAAAAAAGGGTTTTGTTATATCAGATTTTTCAAGAAAAAGCCCAAAAATGTCAAGGATTCTCAAAATAGATTACTTCAAGAGTGAAAATGAAGTAATAAGAACTCAAATCTATAAGAGAAATGCAAATGATGCACTAACCTTAAAGAACTAGGAAGGTGGGTACGACTAGTCGTGCCTCGGCTCGTTGGAGAGAGAAATGGAAATGAAGAAGATGAAAATTTTCCCCAAGTTTAAAAGATTCTAACACGCTACACAACTCGTCAAGGACCGTTCTCGACCGGTCGTACCACGACTGGTCGAGCATGTCCTCGACTGGTCGTGAAAACATAAAAACATGCATTTGTCATAAAAATTTAAAATTTAAACAAATAAATTATCAAATATATATATATACTATGATACAAATATGCATGAATAATTAATTTAGAATGCACATTCTGATATCAAATTTCAATTTATTAAACCTGCTTTTATCGATCGGTTTAGTGAAAATGTCAGCAAGTTGAGTCTCGGTCGGTATATATTCCAAGGATATTATTTTATCTTCCACTAATTCACGAATATAGTAATACCTAATGTCAATGTGCTTAGTACATGAATGTTGAATTGGATTTTTTGATATATTTATAGCACTGGAATTATCACAATATAATATCATTGATTCCTGTACAATTCCATAATCGCTTAACATACGTTTCATCCAAACAAGCTGAGTACAAGCATCTCCTGCTGCAATATATTTAGCCTCAGCAGTTGAGAACGATATAGAACTTTGCTTCTTGCTAAACCAAAAAACCAAACAGTTTCCAATATAGAAATAACCACCACTGGTTGATTTTCTGTCATCAATATTTCCAGCCCAATCAGCATCTGAGTACCCAGCCAATTGAACACTAGTATCAAATGCATACCAGATACCCATTTTAGCAAAACTTGCGACATATCGCATAATCCGCTTGACAGTAGAAAAATGTGACTCTTTAGGATCAAATTGATATCTAGCGCAAATCCCTACACTTAAAACAATATCAGGTCTACTAGCAGTTAAGTAAAGTAGACTACCAATCATACTACGATATAATTTAAGATCTATATTTTTACCTATAGAGTCCTTTGAGAGTCTTAAAGTTGTACTCATAGGAGTATCAAAATTCTTACCATTCTCAAATCCAAACTGTTTTATTAAGTTTAGAGCATATTTTGTTTGAGAAATGAAAATGCCATCTAGTTGTTGTTTTACTTGCAATCCAAGGAAATAATTTAATTCCCCAACCATGCTCATTTCGAACTTAGATTTCATCAAATCTGCAAACTCAACAGTCATGTTAGTACAAGTTGGTCCATAAACAATATCATCAACGTAGATCTGAACCATTAAGATATCATCATTATGTTTCTTAACAAAAAGTGTCTTATCGACACTGCCCATTTGAAAATTATGACTTAGTCAAAACTTAGTCAATTTTTCGTACCATGCCCTAGGACCTTGTTTCAAACTATAGAGAGCTTTTTTAAGGTGGTATACATGATTAGTAAACTTAGGGTCTTCAAACCCTGTAGGTTGTTCAACATATACTTCTTCATGTAGATCACCATTCAAAAAAGCACTCTTTACATCCATTTGATAAATTTAAAATTTTCTAAAGTATGCAATGGATATAAAAAGTCTGATTGATTCTAGGCGAGCAACTGGGGCAAAGGTTTCATCGTAATCAATGCCTTCTATTTGAGTGTACCCTTATACAACCAGTGTTGCCTTATTTCGAATTATATTCCCAAGTTCATCAGACTTATTTTTGAAGATCCACTTAGTTTCTATAATGTGTTTATCTTTAGGTCTAGGAACAAGATACCAAACATCATTCTGATTAAGTTCTTCCTGCATAACAACTATCTAGTTTTCATCAGAAATAGCTTCTTTTACGTTTACCGGTTCAATCTGAGAAGTAAAGCACACGTAATTACATATGTCTTCTAGTTGTCTATGAGTGCGCACACCAATGAGAGGGTTTTTAAGTATTTGAGCGGTTGGATGATCTTTAACAGTCCTTAATTCAGAATTGTTTTGACTTGATGAAGTATTAGGTTTGTCAATTAGAAGGACTTCATCATTATCTGAACTTGGGGCAGGTGTATTCAAATTATCGTCTTGATTCTTAAATAACACCGGTCCTTTTGTTCAGTACACGATATGCTCGACTGTTTAAAGAGTATCCTAAAAAGATTCCTTTGTTACTCTTTGTGTCAAACTTCCCCAAATTTTCACAGTCACGCAAAATATAGCACTTGCTACCAAAAACTTGAAAGTATTTGACAGTAGGCTTTTTATCGAATCATATTTCATAAGTGGTTTTATTATTAGATTTATATATATAAACCCGATTAATAACATAGCAGGCAATATTCACTGCTTCAGCCCAAAGATTTTTAAGGAGCTTCATACTTTCAACATTACAGTTCTCATTTCTTGAAGCACTCTATTTTTCTTTTCCACAATCCCATTTTGTTGAGGAGTTTTGGGTGTAGAGAATTCATGCGATATTCCCTGATCGTTACAAAATTTCTCAAAACTGCTATTCTCGAACTCAGATCCATGATCACTACGGATCTTACAAACTTGAGAACTTTTTTCCGTTTGAGAATCCTTTTAACTTCATCAAGGGTTTATGATTTATCCCTTAAGAAGGCTACCCAAGTGAATCTAGAAAAATCATCCAGGATTATCAAGATGTATTTTTTGTCACCTCGACTCTCCGTCCTGGTAAGTCCAATAAGATCCATATGAAGAAGCTCGAGTGGTCTTGATGTGGCATTGGAGTTCACCTTTTTGTGAGAGCTCCTTGTTTGCTTGCCATACTAGTATTCACCACATATCTTGTCTACTTTTTGAATCTTAGGTAGACCTCTAATAAGTTCTCCTTTGCTTAATCTATATAATTCAGTTTCATTGGTATGGACAATGTAGCACGATTGATTAGATGACCTACCATCGCTTACAATATAACAGTTTTCAGAAGTCCTGCGACCAGTTAATATTACAGAACCCTTTTTGTTCAAGATTTCACAACCTTTATTAGAAAATTTCACGCTGTGATTGTTATCGCATATTTGAGATATGCTTAGCAGGTTGTTTTTCAACCCCTCAACATATAAAACATTCTTAAATAAGGGAAGGTTATCAAGTTGAACCGTACCTTGGCCAATAATCTTGCAGTTGCTTCCATCACCAAATGTGATTGACCCATCAGTCATATCTTTAAGATCGGTGAATAAAGCTTTGTCGTCTGTCATATGCCTTAAGCATCTACTGTCTAAGTACCACTTCGAATGGCTTGTAGCTTTGAAAGCAGTGTGGGCAACCAAGCAAATAACTTTAGGAACCCATTTCATTACTGTTTTCGGTTTAGGAGTATAGTTGGTCTTCTTGTATTTGTAATTTTTGTACGAGTGACCCACTGAGTTAGATTTTAAGAGCTCTTTAAGAAAATCAACTATTTTTTCAGCTAAAGGGTTTTGGTTTTGAGTTTGATAGTTGATATAATTGCTTTTAGGTTTTTGAAAAGTTTTAGCATTTTTAGAAAAACTCTGATTAATACTTTTCCCTTTTGAGTTAGAGGCTTCTCCTCTCACAAACTTAGGAGGAGTATTCTTCTGTTTAGAAGGTATATTTTTATCATAGCCCAACCCGGATCCGTCGCCACATTTTTTAGATCTGGATAAAAGTTTTTCAAACTTCGTATTTCCTTGGGCATACCTCCATGTATCCTTTGAACTCAAAAGTGAAGAGTTTTCAAGCTTAAGTTTGTCATTTTCAGATTTGAAATTTTCAATCAGGGAGGTTTTGAAATCTAGATCACATTTAGTCTTTTTAAAACAATCTAAAATATGGGATTTTTCTAAAACAAGAGACTCAAAATTTTCTTTAAGTTTTAAAAACTTTTCTTTTTGAAGTTTTAGTTTTACGGCAATTTTACAACTTTTCTTGTATAGGGCATTATAAGCATCTTGAAGATCTTCTTCATTTTCATAATCACTATTCAGATTTTCTTCACTGGTTAAATCATCATGATCTAAAAAAGTGAACTTGGCCAGATTCATAAGGGCCTTAACTTCATTGCCTGACTCGATTTCATAATCTTCTGATCTAGAAGAGGCTTCAGTGTCAGAAGATTCGTCCCAAGTAGCTAACATTCCTTTCTTTTTAGGTTTGTCCTTTTTAGGACATTTGTTTGCTAAATGCCCATATTCTTGGCAGTTTTAACATTGATTATCTTTTAAAGATTTTCAAGATTTAGATTTTAGTTTAGAACATTTCTTATCATTTGATTTTTGAAAATCAACCCTCTTTTTACTTTTAAAAATTTTGTAAAACTTTTTAGCAAGAAGGGTCATATCATCTTCGGAATTTTCTAAATCAGAATCTTGAGAAATATATTTGGAAGATTTAAGTGCAATAGATTTACCTTTAGGAGCTTTAAAAGATAACTCGTAGGTTTGTAAGGAACCAACTAGTTCTTCTACCCTCATATCGTCCGTATCACGAAGTTCCTGGGTCGCGGTTACTTTAGAGTTGAACTGTTCAGGTAGTGAGTGTAATATCTTTGTACACACACTTTACTTTTTGGGATTTTATCGCCAAGACCCCACATAGAGTTTACAATGTCATTTAATCTAGTGTAGAAGTCCATAAACATTTCATTTTCCTCCATATGAATTTCTTCAAATTTGGTTGTGAGGAGTTAGACTTTAGATTTTTTTACAATTGAAGTACCCTCGTGTGTCATTTCTAATATATCACAAGCTTGCTTTGCAGTATCATAGGATATAATTCTCTTGAACTCATCCGGTGATAGTGCGCAAGTGATTGCATTTAGTGCTTTTGCATTAGCACTACTCTCACTTTTCTGAAGAGTGGTCCATGAGAAAAATGGTGTAACTTTCATTGTTTTTGAACCATTGATACCAGTCACTTCAGTGGTAGGTGGGTTCCATTCAGTCACTGTGGCTAGCCACACATTTTCATCCATTGATTTGAGGAAAATCCTCATCCTGGCTTTCCAATAGGCATAGTTGGAGCCATCAAAGGGTGGAGGCCTAGTGACTGAAAAGCTATCAAAATTTGACATCTTATATATAGCTTAGATCGTTAGCTCAGGAAATAAATCCAAATAAAAAGCAATAAAATCGAGCTATTAGGCTCTGATACCACTTGAAACGGCCAAGCTATATGTCCTAAAGGGGGGGGGGGTGAATAAGACTATACCAAAATTAAAACTTTAACAGCGGAATAAATCAAAAGATATAGCCAAATAAATAAATCAATTCTATATGCTGAATTAAAAGTAACCTCAATAAACAGGAATTGAGAGGTTGATACGAATTCAGTTCTAATGACAACCTTACACCATAAAAACCAAGGGTTTATGGCAAGACAACCTTTTTTCTAGAATGTCCTTTGTATCACAAACTCAAACAGAAGAGAAATAACGAAATAGCAAAGAATTGAAATAACTTGCAGGAATTTAAACCTAAATTATTACAACATTCCCACTGTACTTGAAATGTAAAAATTACAACATTCACATCCACACATACAATCCACAATTCTGAATGATAAAGAATAGGAAAATAAAAATCGCCTCCACAGAACACAAGGAGTTATAGTGGTTCACCTGTGTGTACACCAACTGTTCAAAAACAGCCACACAGAATGCTACTCCACTCCTAATATCCTTACACAGGGGATATTAGCATTCACTATGAAACAGGTTTTGCAGGTTCTCCTAAAACCTTCACAATTGTGTCTTTTTAACTTGGGCTTACACAATCCAAAAACCCACACTTTCTGAGTTTTCTGGCTCTCCTCAGATAACCAACACAATGAGATTTTTCTGGTGAATCTCAAACAAAAACTAAAAGAATAGAAATTTTACAGAATTGTAAAATACCTGGATTTCTCCTTTTGTAACAGCCCGGTAGAACCAATGAGAGTAGAAGTTTGAATCAACGTTCAATGTCTAATACTCACTTAAGAAATGGTCTATTTTCTAATTAATTTTAAATTAACTCAAATTGGGTGTAGCACTTTGTGATTTTGATTCCAATGAAGAAGGAATATAACAATTCCCCTTTTTCAAATAAGATTGGAATTTAGGAATAAAATCAAATAAGAAAAGCTAATAAAAAGAATATTAAACATGAACAAATTAGCTTAAAATGAAAATAACTTATCTCAGAGTGGAGGCTTAACTTTTCTCAAATTAATCGATGATGAAACTCTGAAATTCATTCTCAATTTATAGAAGCAAAGATCGCGTCTACGACTGGTCTTAGGAACCTTCGACTGGTAGTAGCACCAACAGCATTTTGAAATTTTAAGCGCGATCTTAGAATTCAGTTCTACGACTGGTCGTGGGCACTCTTCAACTGGTCGTAAACCACCTACGACTGGTCGAAGCAGACCCAGGACTGGTCGTAGTAAACCAGATTTTGTTACTGGTGTTGAGTCGTAGTTCTAGGACTGGTCGAAGGAACAAGTCGTGACACCCCTTCGACCGATCGAACAATCTCCAGGACTGGTCGAAGAATAACCAAAAAATTCTGAAAATCTTCAACAACTTAGGACTGGTTGTGGAATTTCTTGGACTGGTCGAATCAGGTCTAAGACTGGTCGAACAAGGTCTAGGACTAGTCTTAGAACAGACCAACTTCATATATAAAGATTTATCTTAACTTATGTATCCAAAATGACCTACCCTAAGGTCAAACTAAGGTCTACATACCTGGAACATGAAGTATGAACATTTGAACATCATTCTTTCAGATGATGGTTTAACCTTTGAAGCTTGAGACCTCTACTTGATATAGGTTAAGATTGGGATCTTCTACAGCTTGAATATAAGCTTCAACTCAAGTTGTACTTGAGTCTTGAAATGTACTTGAGTCTTGAAATGCACTTAAGTCTTTGAAACAAACACTCTTCTTATTGATGTAGCTTGAACATTGATGCATACAGAAGAGCACACAGTACATAACTTTGCATTTCCTGAAGTCAAGCACCGTACATGTCTTGAATTATTGTGATGTCATCTTGAATCACATATATAACAACATACAAGCATATGACACATAGATAGAAGTTTTGGCACACAAGATGTTTTGGCACACAAAATTTAACAATCGAAAGAGCCATGAGACCATAGTACTTACAACAATTACAACTTTATCATGCAACAGATACTGAGCATTAATTTTATTATGATAGTTTTCATATCACTGGCTCTAAATACAACCAACTTTCTTAGCCCTGAATGTACTCTTACTGTTCAACTAACTTCACTAGCCCACCATTCAACCAACTGGTGGTAAAGTAAAACAAACTTATTGTATCTGCAGTATAAGGAGGCTAGCATATGACAATTAAAATAGAGTATAATCTTCATGTAATCATATTATAATATTATCATGTTATCATATGTTCCCTGACACATTAAAGGTTAGCCAGTTATCGATTAATAATTATAATTCAATACAATCAATGAAATTTTAGTAACTGAATATGAAGAAAAATGTCCAAGATCCTAAATAGTTATGACCTCTCAATCCATGATCAAGCATATTGACCGATGATTTGTTCATTAAACATGGTCCCCACATGGCCCCCCACAAGTGCAAAAGTATACTAATCATAAAAAGTAAAATATTATAAGTAGACTTACACCAAACTTGGCCTCCAATAAGAAGAGAGTTCAGCTTGAAAATTTCATTGATAGAATAATCATTTTTTGAATTTAAACTATTGACCATTCATTTGATAGTTACCAATTTGATCATTAAAACATGCAATCAGGTTAATTCCAGACACCTTGTCTCCAAGACCTACATGTTAACATAAAACATGTGTATATTGATCCATAACATTTAACATATAGTTTCCTTAATGCAAATCTTCAATTTTATATCAACCCATTTATTAAATACATATTGACTAAACTTGAATTTCATGTGTTAAGTGATTTATGCATCCAAGTGCACCCCCATAATTTCAGATTTAGCTTTGATAGATACATCTATGGCCCACCTAATAAACCTATTAACCAAGAGTTAAGAAAAATCTTTCCTATGAACTATCATATAAATTGATTGGATATAACATGTCCTAGATCGACACATGATCTAATGAAAATAAAATTTTCTCTGCCCTTGTAAGCAGATAATATTGTTTAGAAAGTACGGTGAACAATGCCAAAGGTGAATGTAACTTGTCTCATAAATTAGGCATGTGCACTTATCACCCTATTAACAACTTTATGTATAATAGTAATAATATGAATTGTTTATAGAAAAGCAACGATAGGTGTGTCAGACAGCTAAGTAATATGTGCTGATGGTCTGTCTGTCATTGGACCCAATATTCTATAATAAAATGTAAGTCCAAATTATCATTGAATTAAGACACATTTACTACTAGTCCACTTAGAGAAACTCAAGCCACCCTTTGCTTCATGGTAAGTGAAACTCCAGAGAGACAAGCATTCATATAATGTGAGTCATCAAGTACTTAATATTTAGAAAAGTAGCACACATGCAAGATCTAGACCTCTTATCTATTGGGTCCACAAAAGGTAATATTCTAAAAATACACCAGCCCAATCATCCAACATGGGCCAATATAATATCTGTATGGATTTGTAACTTTGGACCCTTGTACATTCATCTCTAAGTGCATCTATGAGCTAATTTGGTTTTTATTAGTGCATCTAAGTATATAGCTCCCACAATTTAAAATCTTTATAAATGAAATCTTTTCTACATATGTACAATTTCTTAGTGTCTATGTATTAAGAGTCATACATTGTTTAATGTTTCATGTTATAATGAAAAAAAATATATTTTGTACATGTGACACATGAATACAAGATTCAAACATATCAATCATCAACCCGCATAGAATGGATCAAAGGCCATTAGATACATGCAATGATATAAAAGGAATAATGTGCGTTGTCTATAGATGCATAGTGATAAGTGGGCCCATAGTTTAATAGACTTGGTCATTAATCTATTCAAGTTCAATATAGCATACCCCTATATTTCTTATGTGCACTCATTATCATAAAGGTTAGCCACATCCATGACTGGTCTACCTTGTAACTAATTTTTAGGTCAGTATGAATACAAAGAAAGACTCACTAATGAACTACTCATGCTATAAATATGTGTGGAGTTATGCCTTACTAAAGTTCAACATCAATATAGTTATTCATTATATACACATCAATCACACAAAATTCAACTTCTCAATATGCACTTTATCAAAATGACATGTTATATTTTGTTCTCCCACCAACATATAAAAGGCCCCATCTTTTCACGACCCAGATCATGCACTCTTATGCCACCCACCATCAATGGCGGTCAAATATCTTCCAAAATCTCGCATCTGAATTTCTTAGACATAAAATAGACAGTAAGCCATCCACTTGCAGTCTACAAGTTGGACATGTAAGATTGTCCAATGGGGAAATATTTTGGTGACACATTATACATGGTCCGACAAATTAACTAAATAGTCTTGATCACTAAAAGTTGGGCCTAAATTAGATTGTCCAAAGACATATAACATATAAAATTATAAATTACATATGCATGAACCACGGTGATCTGCTAAAGTAGTAAAGGTTGCCTAAGAGAACACACCCATGAGAGAATAAATCCACGAGCAGTTAGGATAGATGATTCTAACTGACTTAAAAAAAATACCCCACAACTATCCCTCATCTTCTTTGTGAATTTTTTTTTTTAAAACAAAAACTCCACCATAAATATCCAAACAGCAACACACGTCTAGCCTATAGAAATCAACAAAACTCTTTCATATAAGATTTCTATTTAAAAATTTAAAAAAAAAACGGTTATAACTACCTCTCTTCTTCACCTTTTCTTTTCTTTTTTTAATTGAAGTAGCATCTACAATCTCTGTCGGTAAGTATCTTTGAGATGGTATAATATAAATCATTGATCCAAGTGCAAATAACGAAGAAAGACATTTACAGCATCGTGATCAAACAGTTAGGATAGAAGTTATCAAAATGGTTTTCCATTGTTTTTTCTTTTCTTTTAATTTTTATTAAATTTATTTATTTATAATTTTTTTTAATGAGATTGCCTAAGAAATCTCATTATTGGGACATTCAAGTACTTCCAGATCTGGCAATTTTTTTCCCATGAATGTGGAGCATTCTGTCTATTTCTCTCTTAGCTGTCAACATTTGTCCACAATTAAAATGGCTGGGAACATCTATTCCCGAAGAAGATCATGAATTTAGGGCATGATGCAATGGTAGAGATGTTGCCATGACAGGGTTCATTAGATGGACAATCCCAATTAAAACACCCACTGGAGGAGAGGACAATAAAGATGTGTGTAAAATAAAGAACAAAATCCTATTTTGACTTGCAAAAAGACATTTACACCGTAGAAAGAGGACTATGGTTGTATCATATGAATTAATGGTTTAGCTTTATGGTCACAAACTGATTAAATAATCAGATGATTTATTAATGTCATTTTTTTAATGCATGTATTGTTAATACACACATGTTAACTTCCACAGATACAATCCCACTTTTCATTCTTATTCTTTTTAAAAAAAAAATTTTATGCCAAGTAAAGACCAATTTTGTACCCATCATTTTAAAAAAAAAAAAAAATTCATTTATGGGCAGGATGAATTGCCTTATCTATGAGATGCATGCTACGTTTTAAGGCGTATGACTTACCACAATTTGATGTGTTACCTAATATTGATCAATACACTAGGAAAGTACAACATTACCATACTGTTGAAAATCTGCTGCATAAATGAGCATGAGTATGATCTCGGCCAATCATCTTTCTTTTTAAATAATAGGCCATTACAAAACTTGCAAGAGTCAATAGATGGCCCTATCCACGTAACATGTGAACCGTTTCACACTGAATCTAAGTATGTGTGGCCATGGTGCACTTAGCTACACTATCATATCTCTAAATAATTTTTTTAACTCAAATTTGATTTCAAGATTGTTGGGATATAGAGTTTGGAAAACTAGTTAGATAAAATAAATTTAAATTAAGAATAAGAGAAAACTTATCAGTTTATAGAAGTTGAGGCGTGATGTGAGTTACTCGGCTTGAAATTGAATTTGTTCCCCTTAGACAACGTCCCAACTGCAATTGGTTTCCAAAGCAATCGACCTCTAGGATACAACGACTATAACCCGGTCTCAACGGTTCACTCACTGTACACAGGCTCGAACCACTTGTAGTCTTAACCCGAACTAGAGAATACGTAACACAATTTTTAAGAGAAAACCTGATTTTCTAATATATCTTAAAACTAAAAAGTAGAAGTTTATTTATAGACTTTGAGAAGACACCCTTAAGGGTGTAGAAACACCTTCTCAAAAAGGGTTATGACTATTGGGTTTAAATCCAATTAGTGTGACCATTAAGCTTGAGAAGATGCGACTTTTCAAAACTATATATATATATATATATATATATATATATATATATATATATATATATATATATCTCGGTCTCTTGCGCATCGTGCCGCACGGAGCTTAAATATGAGCTCAACTCTAAGGCGTTAGATCTCCTTTATTGGCTGGGATTCAACAGCCGTGCGCGGGAGAGTCTCTGTATTTGATGACTCACGACAGTTTTTTCGGCGTCTCACGGGCCTCTCCTGAAGCGACGTCACCAAGTTCTGTGGGCCACACCATGATGTATGTTTTATATCTACACCGTCCATTCATTTGGAGAGACCATATTACGGCATGATCCAGAAAATGATTCAAATCCAAAACGAGAGGACCCCACCACAAAAAACAGTGGGGAGAGTGACGCCCACCGTTAAAAAGTTTTGAAGGCCACGATAATTTTCGTTCAAGCAAATATTTCTGTTTTCCTTCTTTCATGTCTGCTTTAACACGTGAACATCCTCGTCGGCTTGGATTCAGCAACCGTGAGAAGGATATAAATCACATACATCATGGTGGCCCACGGTTAGGATGGCACCCACCTGTGCCAATCGTCATATGATAGTCATATGTCCCAAATTCAGTTAGTCTTTTTGTTGAACAACCTTTGACTGTTAGTTAAAAAGTTTTTTTTTATGGTTAGGATTACTTGGTCATTGTGATTTAGAGGTGTGCTCCATCCATAATGGCCCAGGATTTGGATGGTCTGGATAGCCATACATGATTATCACATCCACTCATCGTAAATGAGGAAGTTTGCAAGAATATATCCCCACGTATCGAAGTAGGATACATCAGGACTTCAAATGATTTGATCCAATCCGTTTATGTGATGGGCCTCACATTGGACGGGGACAACTCATAAGGGCGCGGCTTCAGTGGATCCCTAATTTTGGGGCCCACCGTGATTTACGTACCCTACATCCACTTCGTCCATCAGTTTTGACAGCTCATTTTAAGTCATGATCCCAACGATGAAGCAGACCCAAATCTCAAGTGGACCATACCACAGGAAATAGTGGTGATTGACCATTAAAAACTTCCTGAGGGCCACAAAAGTTATGGATCAAGCTGATATTTGTTGGTCCCTTCATCCAGGCCTTTGTGACCTTTTCGACGGGTTGGATGAAAAATAAACATTCCAGTGGCCCCGAAGAAGCTTTTAATGGTAGGTATCCAATTGGCACTATTTCCTCTGTTTGGTCCACCTAAGGTTTGGATCTGCTTGATTTTTGGTATCATGCCCTAAAATGAGCTACCGAAACAGATGGACAGCGTAGAGTAGTTGTAGGGCACATACATCACAGCATGCCCCACAGTGGATTAGGCATCCTAACAAAACACTAGGATTGATGTTATTTAAATTCTTTGATTATTCAAACATCAACAAGTCCACTCACATTCAAAGGAAAAAAAAAAAAACAGTTGAATGGTTAAAATATTCCAATTTAAGAGATTCTGCCTCATCTCATAAACTGGTTGGATCCTTGAAAGATGGTCTTAGATGCAACGTAGGAATAAGTTCAGATATATTCTAGGAAACCTCCGTCAATGAAGTCCCTCTCAATTATTTGATACATTATTACATTATTAAGATAGTGGTGTGTCATGACCTAACGTCTCCACCTCATCATCTAATGTTTCTTCATGTATATCAACCTCATCATCCGATGGTTCTTCATGCATATCAACCTCATCATCTAATGGTTCTTCACGCATATCAACTTCATTCATTAATGATTCTTGGCACATGAGAGATCTTATTCTACAAGAAAATCATTTCTAAAGAATGAAGAAAATAAGGACATAATAATTTAACAAACAAAATTAAAGAATTAATCAAATATAAATTAATAAAACGAAGTAAACACTTACAATTTTTTCCATATTGGACAATTACGTTTGTCAAGGCTAGGACCCCACTTCCCACATCCATTGCATCTTCTTTTATCTTTCTTACGAGCAACCTTTTCCCTTTCAGAAATTAATCTTTTTCTACTTCCTTTAGTTTTTGCACGCATCGGGTCTTTAATGATTACTTTAGTAATCTTCTTTAAATGATTCTTATTTTTAGGCACCAATGTCTCACCAGCAACCAACTTCTGATCTTGAACTCGTTTGAGAATATCTTGTAGCCCTTCTTTACACATATGATATGTCTCTTTAAAATTAGCGCTTTCTTTAGCCAGGTTTCTAGAAATGTCTAAAAAATTGCTATATCGAAGAGCATACAATTTATGTTTCTCTTTATTTAACTCCACACCACTCGCATCGTAAACAAAATCCAGTTTAGCATCCCTTGTCCATCTTTTCAAAATATAGTGGTCTGGCAAATTGGGTATCCGAGATGGTCGTAGTATACATAATATGTGCCTACATGGTATACCCTCAAATTCAAATTTCAAGCAACTACATTTTGCTTATTTAGATTCCATCTCAAATTCAACTAGCCGTTCGAAAGATGTTCCTTCACATACTCCAACATTGTAAATGCAAAGGCCTTCCATCTTTTGTAAAAGAATTGCAGTATAAATGGTGCTTTCATACAACTCTTCTTGAAATTTATAAAAAATAGACCGAGTATAAGTCTCTCCAAGCTCTCTCTCCATGGCGAATAAAGTTTTCAACTTCGGCTTGCTACTAATCGTTTCATGATCGGCGAATAACTCATTGTGTCTCTGTCGTACTACTCCACAATCAAAATGAATTATGAAATCCATTAACGAGTTATTCTTCGACACATATTTACAAAAAAAAAAAATCATTCGTGCTTTCACTTCGTTGGCTACTAGACATACCCGCAAAGAAAAAAACATGTCTTAGATATGCTAGTACCCATTTGTGACAAATATTGAATAAAGAGGCAAGCCAATCATAATGATCCAACTCATTTTCTTCAATAACTTTGCTCCATTTTACTTCGAAATCTTCGGGCTTCTTAGAATTCCATAGGCTATCATAAAATGGTACTTTAAATTCATCTTTGAAAGCTATGTGACTAACTTTTCAGGGACCTTCTACAAAATATGCCAAATACAATAACGATGGAAAGCATTCGGAAATACAATAGCAATGGCTTTTGTCATTGTTGGATCTTGATTTGTTATGATCGGTTTCGGTGGGTCCCCTAGCATTGCTTCACACCATTTCTTAAATAACCAGATAAAAGATTCAGTGGTCTCATTATGGATAAAACCATAACCCAGTATAATTGATTGCCTATGGTGATTAACCCCTGTAAAGAGTGCAAATATTAATCCATAGTGGTTTGTATTGTACGTGGTGTTAAATACTATAACATCACCTGTTGCGCAGCACGCCAACAACGCAGTGAGCCTAGATCCAATCTCAGGCCTCACCCACAAATGATAAACAGGAAGGAATATAAACTAGAAAGGAATAAAAGAATTCAAACAAACCATAAGACAAGATATACATGGAAAAACCCCAAACTAGGGTAAAAAACCACGGATGCAAAATTCCACTATGAAGAGAAACGAATATTACAAGGCAATATACTAACCTCTCCCTTGGAAATACAGAGAAAATCCCTTGCCCACACCTTAAAATAATTTTCTAATATTCACCTTAACCCTAGAATAGCCCTAGGTACCCTAATTTATAGTTTTAGAAACTTTCCTTTCACATCCCAGTTGCGAAAGGACTTGCGACACAAAATCCGCAAAACTCCTTTCGCATCCCAGTTGCGAAAGGACTTATGACATGAAATCCGTGAAACTCCTTTCGCATCCCAATTGTGAAAGGACTTACGACACGAAATCCGCGCATGTGGCTCCACTTCTCAACAATCTCCCACTTGGAGACACATCGCTATAAACCTTTGTCTTCTTCATCAGGAGTGTACTACCTCCCCATCTTCAAGCCTGAAGACCAGTCAAAGCTGAATAGAGCTTCAGCTTCTCCCTTGTGACCACCTTGGTCAGCATATCCGCAGGATTCTCACTTATGTGAACCTTCTCCGGAGCAATCGATCCATCTTCCAGTAACGAACGTATGAAGTGATATCTGATGGCAATATGCTTGGTCCTTGAATGAAAGGCTGAATTCTTAGCCAAGTGTATTGCACTCTGACTGTCACTGTACAGCTTGCAATCTGCTTTCTTCTTACCCAACTCTTCCATAAAACCTTGCATCCACACCATCTCCTTGCATGCTTGTAACCACAACATATTTTGCTTCTGACGTATTGATAGATACTATCTTTTATAACTGAGAGACCCAACTGACTGCAACACTACCATACTAAAAACATAACCTGTAGTGCTTCTTTTGCTGTCGATATCTCCTGCCAAATCTGAATCCACGTAGCCTTGTAACTTGATTTCTGATCCACCATAACACAGCCCTACGTCCTTAGTACCTCTAAGTACCTAAGGATCTACTTCACAGCTTCCCAATGTTTCTTCCCAGGGTTGTTCATGAACCTGCTAACAACTCCCACTGCTTGAGCAATGTCTGGCCTCGTGCTCACCATAGCAAACATGAGACTCCCAATAGCTAACGCATATGGAACTTTAGCCATGTAGTCCTATTCCTCCTGTGTATTTGCACCTTGCTCCTTAGATAGCTTGAAGTGGTTGGCTAATGGAGTGTTATAGGCTTAGCACCTCCCATATTGAATCGATCAAGTACTTTGGCTATGTACTCTGCCTGTGACAAAACTAATTTCTTGTTTTCCCTGTCACGCTTTATCCTCATGCCTAGGATTTGTTTTGCAGCTCCTAAATCCTTCATGGCAAATTCTCTAGACAATTGTCTTTTGAGATCTGAGATGTCCTTCATGCTTGAACTGGCCACAAGTATATCATCAATGTACAGAAGAAGGATGATGTAAGACATATCAAACTTCTTCAAGTAACAATAGTGGTCTGCATGATATCTCTTAAAACCGTTTCCCGATATGAAATTGTCAAACTTCTTTGTACCACTGCCTTGGGGCCTACTTCAGGCCATATAGACTCTTCTTCAGTCTACACACCTTGTTCTCATTACCTAGTGTCACGTATCCTGTCGGCTGATGCATATATATCTCTTCTTCGAGGTCCCCATGAAGAAAGGCTGTCTTAACATAGATGTAAGTCCTCTGAAGCCACTATACTCAAGACCATGCGAATCGTAGACATTTTCACTACTGGTGAAAATATTTCAGTGAAATCGATTCCTGCCTTTTGTTGAAACCCTTTCATAACCAATCTGGCCTTATACCGTTTCCAACCATCGTACTCCTCCTTCAGTCTGTAAACTCACTTATTATGAAGAGCTTTCTTACCCTTGGGTAAAGTGACTAGCTCCCATGTACGATTAGACTCAATAGAGTCCATCTCATCATTCATGGCCTGCTCCCACTTAACCCGTATATCTGACTGTAATGCCTCTTTAAAACACTCTGGCTCACCATTATCTGTCAGTAATAGATAATGTAAGGAGGGTGAGTATCGGACCGTGGGTCTCCTCTCTCGAGTAGACCTCCTCACAACTGGTGTATGCGGCTCTGCCTCATCCTGTGGCGCTGTAACACCCATGTCTGGTAACTCTTCCAACTCTACGAATTCCTTTTTCTCAGCCTTATTTTCCTGCACACTGTCTTTATGCATCACTTTTTTATTGAAGACTACGTCCTTGCTTCTGATGATTTTCCTGTTTTCTGCATCCCAGAACCTGTAACCAAAATCATACTGCTTGTAGCCTATAAACGTGCACCTCCTGGACTTCCCATCCAGCTTGTTTCTGTGCTCTGCATCAATGTGAACATATGAAGTGCAACTGAACACTCTGAGATGTGCAAGGTTCACTTCCTTCCCAGTCCACGCTTCTTCTGGTAGCCCACCATCCAATGGTGCTGAGGGACTTCTATTGATGAGATATACGGTAGTATTCACAGCATCTGCCCAAAAGGTCTTGAGCAACCCTGCATGTAACCTCATACTCCTGGCGCGCTCAAGGATGGTCCTATTAATACGGTCAGCCACACCATTCTGTTATGGTGTCCCTGGAATCGTTTTCTGATGTTTAATTCCATTTGTTGCACAATACTCCTCAAACCTCTTATCACAATACTCTCCCCCATTGTCAGATCTGAGACACTTTAGTGTTTTACCTGTCTCATTTTCTACCATAACTTTCCATTTCTTAAATACATCAAATACATCAGATTTATGTTTTAAGAAGTAGACCCATAGTTTTCTACTAGCATCATCAATAAAGGTAACAAAATAACGTGAGCCACCAAGAGATAATACTTGTGCCGATCCCCACACATCAGTGTATACAAGCTCCAACAGATGTGTCTTTAGAGCGCGTCCCGTTTTCTTGAAGCTTACTCTCTTCTGCTTGTCATACAAGCAGTCCTCGCAGAATTTTAAGTCAATAGACTTCAGCCCTGGTAGCTTCTCTTTTGACAATAGCACTTTCATCATTTTCTCACTCATATGTCTTAGCCTCTGATGCCATAACTGCCCATTCACTCCAATTGATGCGACTGCGAGTGAACTATATGATCTTGAAGTTACATACAAAGTACCTTCCTTTTTGCCTTAAGATATTATGAAGGCACCTTTTGTGATCTTCCAAGAGTCACTGGTGAATGTTGTCACATAATCGGTATCGGCCAACTGTCCCACTGAGATTAGATTACATTTCAAACTCGGTACATGTCTGACATCCTTCAATTTCAAGACCGTTCCGTCTTTCTGATTTACATGAACATTCCCCTTTCCAACAATATTGCACGGCTCATCATTACCCAGGTAGACTCTCCCAAAGTCACTTGACACATAATCACGCAGAACTTCCTTATACGAAGTGGCATGAAACGAAGCACCCGAGTCTATAACCCAAGACTCATTCCTCGCATCAAGAGACAAGATCAACGCCTCTGTGTCGCTCTCCTCAGACAGATTCACTGAATCCTTCCCTCCTTGAGAGCTTTCTTCTTGTTTCTTGAGCGCCCTGCAATCTTGTTTCATGTGCCCCTTCTTGCCGCAATACCAACACCCGTCTTTATCTTTCGGTCCCTTGGACTTCTTCTTCGACTTAGAACGCCCATGTTTATTACCTCTTTTGTTCAGCGATCTTCATCTTCCTTCAACGTTTAGAGCATTCCCTGAGTCCCCTGAAACTCCTGATGCCTTCCTTCTAGATTCTTCGCTGAGAATTAGACCGGCCACATCATCAAATTTCAACTTTATCGACCCTGAAGAATTGCTCACAACAATCACCAAACCATCCCAACTGTCTGGCAAACTGGATAAGATCAATAATGCCCTGACCTCATCCTCAAAAGCATTGCCAACGGATTCCAACTGGCTCGTGACTGTATTGAACTTGTTTAGATGTTCTGCCACGCTCCCACCATCTGACATCTTCATGTTGAATAGCTATTTCATAAGATGAACCTTGTTGGATGCTGAGAGCTTTTCAAACGTAGTGGCTAGAGCTTTCATTAATTCTTTTGTCATTTTTACTTTGGATATATTGAAGGCGACGCTCTTAGACAAAGAGAGTAGGATCGCTCCTAAAGCCTTCCTATCCATTAAAAACCATTCATCATCTGTCATCTTTTCTGGTCTCTTCTCTTTTCCTCCTAGAGGAATATAGAGGTCCTTTTGATACAGATAATCTTCCATCTGCATCTTCCAGAAGGCAAAGTTTGAACCATCAAACTTCTCAATTCTAGTTTTTCCATCTTCCGCCATCGCTCCCAATAGAACTAAACCAATAGCTCTGATACCAGTTGTTGCGCAGCACGCCAACAACGCAGTGAGCCTAGATCCAATCTCAGGCCTCACCCACAAACGATAAACTGGAAGAAATATAAACTAGAAATGAATAAAAGCATTCAAACAAACCACAAGACAAGATATACGTGGAAAAACCTCAAACTAGGGTAAAAAATCACTGATGCAAAATTCCTCTATGAAGAGAAACGAAGATTACAAGGCAATATACTAACCTCTCCCTTGGAAGTACAGAGAAAATCCCTTACCCACACCTTAGAATAATTTCCTAATATTCACCTTAACCCTAGAATAGTCCTAGGGACCCCAATTTATATTCACCTTCTCTTTCGCATCCCAGTTGCGAAAGGACAAAATCTGCGAAACTCCTTTCGCATCCTAGTTGTGAAAGGACTTACGACATGAAATCCGCGAAACTCCTTTCGCATCTTAGTTGCGAAAGGACCTGCGACACGAAATCCATGCATGTGGCTCCACTTCTCAACATCACCAAAGTGATGATAAGCCTTACATGAAATCGAGTCAGCCCAAAAACAATGTGTTAATCTACCCTCCACATCAACCTTCACATTATATGCGAACGATGGATCCAATTCTTCATTTTAGAAAAATGTTCATACAATAGTTGAGCATCAAGGTCCTTAGTTTCTTTTCTTTTATCTCTTTCATAATTTCTCACATCTTGTTCAATGCATCTAATATTTTCGTAACCACCTGATTCAATTACTAAAACATTCATAGTTTGCGAAATGCTTATGCTTAATTGAGTGAATGTATTTTCTAAATTCTTCTGTGCATACAAACCTCACGATGCGATCGAAGAAGATGTTTCTTTCGAGGAGTTGCTAACTCATGACTGTGCTCCTCAACAAACTTTTTCACTATATAGTTTGGTCCACCACCCTCTTTTTTAATTGTCATGCGAGCTTTACAACTTTCTCAAGTACTTCTTTACTACACCATGCTTCATTTGTACCTTGTTATCTGTCGTCCCCTCCTTCGAACATACAAACATCTTCCAGATCTTTTCTTGATTCTTATTGTATTTATTTGATCCTCTATGAACATTGAAGCCTACCTTCTTTGCATAATGGTTGTAGAAGTTAAACGCCGCATCAACTGAAGAGAAAGTAGTCTTCTCAATTATTAGTTTCAACCCCTCTTCTGCTTCTAGAATCCAACGATGAATAGAAGTTGTGCCAACTTGGGCCATTAAATTCTCATGCATTTCTATAAGTACTCGGGCCTCTTTGGCTATAATGCATTTTTTATTTTACAAAAAAAAAAAAAAAGAGTCAACAATAACAAGACAATTATACGGTCCAAAGTCAATAATAACAAGACAATTATAAATTATCAATTTCCCGATTAATATGCCCAATTAGGAACTTGGGATGCCTAGTAAACAATTGCATATTTTACTTGCTATTCAAACTGGACCTATTTGGGAATCCAATTTTCTACAGCAAGTATGGAAATTATGATTGTATATTCACTACATTTTCTATAAAATACTCACAGACGCCATGTATCCTAACATGTCTTATTTTAAATAGAAATAATCTTCTGCTTGTAAAATGTTATTTTTCAGGAGATCCGCGCAGGTCTTTCACTCTTGCAGGATATTTCATCCAAGATATAATAGTGGCAGCTGTAATTGGAATTGTGACAGGATGGTGTTTCGGTCCAGTAGTACCTATTGTGGGTCATTGGTTAGCCAGATCATCAATCATGCAATTCTTGATTCATGTTACTGTTCTTGCCTTGGCACTATCATCGCGGTTCTTCCCATACAACAATGATATAATAGTGGCAGCTGTAATTGGAATTGTGACAGGATGGTGTTTCGGTCCAGTAGTACCTATTGTGGGTCATTGGTTAGCCAGATCATCAATCATGCCATTCTTGATTCATGTTACTGTTCTTGCCTTGGCACTATCATCGCGGTTCTTCCCATACAACAATGCTGCGCCAAAACAACTTGTGCTTCAGCATGCCTTCCAGTCCACAAGTATGCTAGGGATTGATCAGGGAAATGATGAGTATATTCATTTTCATGTGCTATATGCATTCTCTAACTTCTTGTTGACAATTATACTGGCTCTAGTCTGTGAAATCGTTAAGGATTTTGTTAGAATATGACTCCATCATCAGGAGATAGGAAAATAAACCGTGAAGGTTCGTAGAACCAGCTTTAGGAATTCTCTCTAAATTTCTGTGTGAGATAGGAATTCCTTTATTTACATTTTTTAATGATAATTTCTCTGTGTACAGATGGTTAATGGGGAAAGTTAAAATTGCTCCTTTTTTTTTTTTTTTTTTTTTTTTTATAATGAAGTTCTAGGGATGGTATATATATCCATGTTGCTTGAAAGTTTATGGAATACACTTGACTCTGAACACATTGCTGCTTATTATTTCTCTTTCTTGCTGTCATCTAGAGAAGTTACAACAATAGCTGGAGGCTGATTATTGGCCTATAAAGCACTCTATGGACTAAGGAAAGTCCACATGCATGGTTTGCAAATCTGGGAAACAAGTTTTGGTTGGGGAAAAATTAGGAACAATGTATTTTTCTTTTTCTTTTTCTTTTTCCTTTTCTTTTTATTATTATTATTTTTAGTTAGGAACAAATCTTAGTAAAGTATTCTTACCATCAAGATTTCAACACTATCAATAATGTCGTATGTAGAATAGTAATTTTCGAGGGCATGAAAAGCAATTGATTCATTCTCCCAAATAGAAATAGTATAATTGTAGGCTCTAGGGAAATACTCTCCTACAAGAATCTAATAACCAGTCAGTAATCTTTCACAGAAATAAGCCTAGATACAAAAAAGAAAAAAGAAAAAAGAATACGCGTATATGTAGATAATCCTTATAAATAAGAACTGCTTTCAAAACATTAAACCATGCTATTCCACAGAGGATTCATTATATTCAAAATTGAGAGCTGAGAGAGGACAAAAAGTACTTCAATTTTTATACACAAGAAATGGGTCAATTACTTATGTTCAAACCTAATTTACACAATTAATCTTCTGAATAAAATCGGTATTTAAGCGGAACTTCTTACAAATTTGTGGATTAGAATAAAATTGATGTCGTTCCCACAAAGATGCGATGGAGAGAGAGAGAGAGAGAGAGAGAGAGAGAGAGAGAGAGAGAGAGAGAGAGAGAGAAGTAGATTGCTAAAGAATGGCAAGAGAATGAGAAAGTAGATTGTTAAAGAATGGCAAGAGAATGAGAGAAATTTATAAGAGCGCGAAGAAGAGAGAGGTTTTAGACATGCGTGAACGGTAATCCGTCCGGGCTGAGATTTGTGGGGCCACTGTGATGTAAGTATTTTATCCATGCCATTCATCACTTTTATCATATTATTTTAATATATTATCCTAAAAATGAGGCATGTCCACAGGTCCAGTGGACCACATGAAAGGAAGCTGAAGTGATAATTACACGTCATTGAAACCTTTGTAAGGACCACCGTGATGTTTTTTTTTACCATCCAACCAATTCTTAAGGTCATGTAGACGTGGATGAAGTGAAAACACAAATATCATCTTGATCGGAAATTTCTCCCGCTCCCAAGAAGTTATTAAAGGTGGATGTTCAATCCCCAGTTTGTGGTCCACTACAACTGTGGAACTGCTTTATTTTAAAGATCATATCTTAAAATGATCTGACAAAAGTGATGAACGGTGTGGATAAAAAACTTACATCACGGTGGGCCCCACAGAGACCTACCGTCCAAGCGGGGGTAGGACGCAATCCACGTTCGGGTGCGCAAGGACGGGGATTGGATATTGACGGCTGGCTACTGAATTGACGTTACCAACTTCTATGGGCCCACCATGATATATGTGTTGTATCAACATCGTCCATACATTTGGAGAGATTATTTTAGAACATGGTCCAAAGAACGAGGTAGATCCATGGCTAGGGTGGACCCCACCACAGAAAACAGTGATGAGAGTGACGCCCATCGTTGAAACCTTCTGAAGTTCCACTATGATGTTTATTTGAGATCCCAGACGTAGCCGTGTTAAAGCAGACATGAAAGAAGGAAAACAGAAATATTTGCCTGAATAGAAATTGCGTGGCCTTCAGAACTTTTTAACGGTGGGCGTCACTCTCCCCACTGTTTTTTATGGTGGGGTCCTCTCGAGTTTTGGATCTGAATCATTTTGTGGATCATGCCGTAATATGGTCTCTCTAAATGAATGGACGGTGTAGATACAAAACATACATCATGGTGTGGCCCACAGAACTTGGTGACGTCACTTCAGGAGAGGCCCGTGAGACGCCGAAAAAACTACCGAGTCATCAAATACGGAGACTCTCCCGCGCACGGCTATTGAATCCCAGCCAATGAAGGAGATTTAACGCCTCAGAGTTAAGCTCCGTGCGGCACGGTGTGCAGGAGACCGGGACTATATATATATATATATATATATATATATATATATATATATATATATATATATATATATATATATATATATAGGGAAAAGGTACAATGTGCTCGAGCTGACGATAAGCTCCCGTGAGGTTGAGCTGTGTGAGCCCCACCGTGATGTGTTTTGACCATCAACACCGTGAATTTGATGGGTACCCTTTAAATTATGGGATATCCCAAAAATCAGCCGTATACGGAACTTAGGTGGGCCATACCATCTAAAATTATTTGAAGACACCATTAAAACATATAAAAGCACTTGGTGGGGCCCACCTGAGTTTTGCATGCGCCTGAAACTTTGTATGAACCCTCACTTAAGTCAGACACACATAATGGATGGGCTGGATTTGCAAAATACCGCTCGGTGGGCCCTCAAAAATGGTTATGAATGTTTTAATGGTGCACGGCCCCTCCCCACTTTTGTATGTGGTGTGGCCCACACAAGTCACGGATTGACTTGATTTTGCTCACGATAGAATGGTGCATCTGACTGATGGGATAGATGTTTGAAACGCATCACTGTGGGGCCCACACAGCTCGACCTCACGGGGCGTTAAAATCAACTCGAGCACATTGTACCTTTTCCCATATATATATATATATGTGTGTGTGTGTGTGTGTGTGTGTGTGTGTGTGTGTGAAAGGGTGCAACCCTTCGGACTTGTTGAAAAGATACATTCGTATGGCACGTGCGCACCTATAGCCATGACCCGTCTAAACGGATATTTCCAAACACTGATTTAATTTAAAATAATTTAAAATACAACATTGCATACTCCAGGTGGCTACTGAAAGTGCTCGATGAGCCCATCATGATGTATGTGTCCTATCCACGCCATCCATATATATTTTTTTAGACTATTTTATTGCATGAGCTGAAAATGAGGAAGATCCAAATCTCATATGGACCACACTACAAGAAAGAGTGGTGATTGAACCATCACAATTAAAAACTTCTTAAAGGCTACAAAAGATCTAGATTAAGCTTATATTTGTGTTTTCTCTTCATCTAGCATAGGCGAGTGACCTAATCAACAAGTTGCATGATAAATAAACATTATGGTAAGCCCTATGAAATTTTTAATGGTGGGCATTCAATCTCCACTGTTTTCTTGTAGTGTGGTCCACTAAAGATTTTGATATCCCTCATTTTTCGTATAATGATTTGGAATGACATGGAAAAATAGATGAATGGATAAAACACATATACACCATTCGGGCTCAGAGTGCATTGTCAGTAGCCACCTCACTACTGACACTGTCAGTATACAATCCGCGTCCGGCTGAAGTTCCCACCCCGATTAAGAAGGTTGCCATTGCTTTGCTATTTACTTAATCTCGGAAGTATTAAAGGGAAGTTTCTCAAAACCTTCTAAAAAAAGAAGAACGATGGCTACGCGAGAGAGGCCATAGCCCTACAGGCAACACTCTAGGAAGCGGACTGGCTGGTGTATTGCACAGGTACGTATCGTACGAAGACCAGCGTTGCAGCGCCGAAGTGTATATACACTTTAAAGTAGATCAAAGTTACATGACCCCAAAAGAATGATTCCTATCCAATCTGTTCATAAGGTGTTACGTGGACTTAGTTGAAGAGGAAAAATAAATATCATACCAATCCAAAACTTCCGTGACTCCAAAAGATTTTCAACAGTATACATGGAATCTCCCACACCTTTTTTTTGCAGTGTGGTACTTGATTTTTGGGTTTGTGTTATTTTTCCGTTAAAGCCTGAGTTAGGACAAGCTGGGCCATGGCGTATGGTACCGGCAGCTTCGTTAAGCAACCCGGCTCCCCCTACACATGCTAGTGTATTGAGGAGGGTCGAGTTCCCGTCCGTTCATATCAACAGATAACCCCCAGGGCCTGTTTGGCCAGGCAGATTGGAAGGGATTTGAAGGGATTGGAAGATAGATCCTAGGATTGGCCAGGCGTGCCAAACAGACACGGGATCATGATCCTGGGATATAGCAATCTCATGAATCTTAAGACAATCCATTGACATCACCATCATTAACTTTAAATCCCATCCAATCCACCCTAATTCCTTCAAAATTGCCTTGGATGTGTTTGGTTTGAGTGATTAAAAGGGATTGGAAGGTTTAATATTGGGATTTGCCGGGCGATCCCGGGATATATCAATCCTATATATCTTGCTCCAATCCACTTACGCAATTACCAGTACCTTGAAATCCGTGCAATTCACACTAATACCATCATATCTGCCTGGCAAAACAGGCCCTAAGTCACCGGAGCCAACAGCTAGGGTCACCCGTTGCTCATCGGACACACTTTTAACTTAGACAAGGAATCGAGGGTTGATTTCTTAGAACAAACCATTTTCTTTATACACTTGTGGCCCACCTGAGGAACAGACTGATTTTAATCTAAGTGATACAAGTGATGAGACCCATTATTAGCGAACGTCCTAGATCTCACCCAAACTTGTCAAGTAGATGAGAGAAATATCTCATAGGTTTGCCACAGCAAGTTCACCTATTGTAGTTAGGATACAATGAGTATATCCAATTACGGTTGGATCTGAGGTCACTTTTCAATGATCCAAACCGTTATTATTTTCATCCTTTTATCATTCCAATATTCTTCTTTGATAAATAACATTTCTCAATCTATATTTTGTGGGCCACTTATAGAAAGTTCAGGATCTTCCCATCTTCATTTTTTTAAAAAATTAATTTATTTATTTAAAGGCACCTACCATGAACTGCATATCTAATCAGATCAGCGGTTTGGTTCATTGAACATAATCCAAGATATCCATGAACGCGGATCAGTAGGCGTTGCCAACATCTCCCATCGGTGGTGTGTCCAAGTGTTGGGACTTGTGGGTTCCAACATGATGTATTTGTTTTATATCCACGCCGTCCATCCGTTTTTCCTCCTCATTTTTAGTGTATGAATCTAAAAATTACGCAGATCCAAATATCTAGTGGACCACATTACAGGAAACAGTTGTGATTGAATGCCCGCAATTAAAAACTTGTTGAGGGATAGAAAAGTTTTCCATCAGGCCGATATCTTTGTTTTCCCTTCATCCAGGTGTGAGTAACCTTATAAAAAGGTTGGATGACAAATAAACACTACGGAAGGCCCTGGAAAGGTTTCAACGGTGAATGTTATTATCACTACTATTTCCTGTGGTGTGGTCAACTTGAGATTCGTATATGCTTGAGTTCTCGGTTAACGAAAGAAAATGAAGGGAAAAAACAGATGGACGGCGTGGATATATAACATAAACATCAAGTTGGGCCCCACAGAGCGCAACGCGCACACACACCCCCTACGAAGGGGGTGTGTTGGCGACACCACGAAGGTCGTAGTGTCGTCTGCGCGAGTAGCTATTGATCTGGTTCCAAAATACTGATCCTTTTATACTCCTACCACTGCCACTACAGATCTGCTCGTCTTTCCGATCTCTCACATCCATAAACCCAAAGAAATTATTTTAAAAGAAAAAAAAAACTTTTGAAAGTATAAAAACTCATCTTCCTTGAAATCTACAGCATCTCTCTCTCTCTCTCTCTCTCTCTCTCTCTCTCTCTCGTTCGGAAACGTATCGGATGCCGATACCGGTATCGGCGCCATGAATCGGATGTCGAGGGAATCTCTGGGCGGAGGGAGGAATATTCCCTCCGCATCGCAGCCGCAGCAGCACCGGAGGGGGCGGAGCCTGACCGGGATCTCGAGGGATAGAGATGAGAACCTGGATCTCTTCTCTCGGAATCGTCTCAGCAGATCGATCGCTTCCAATGACGAATCCGACGGTCCGATATTTTCCTCACATTTCCTTCTTTTCTTCGTTTAAACCCATGGATCGCGTGTTGTGATTTTGAATTTACCAAAATGGCCTTCTGAATTTCGTTGCTGGGAGTTTCCGATCATGGCTTTGATTGAAAGATGGGGAGTTGGAACTGTTGAATTGACGGAAATGTCCTCGTGTTTTTTTTTTTTTTTTTTTTTTTTTTTTTTTTTGGTGCTATTTTAATAATGCATTTTTATCATTTTTAGCCATCTGATGGCATAAGACGAGAATTGCACGGTAGGAAATTCATATATATATATATATATATATATATATATATATATATATATATATATATATATATATTTTTCCGATCATGGGATTTTTTATTATTATTTTTTTTTCTGCTTGAAAGAGTGGGAGTTTGGATTTGAAGTTGACGGAAGTGCCTTTGAGAGCATTTTCAGTCATTTTTTTATATAAGACAAATTCGACAGTTTGAAGAGTTTTTTCCATTTCTTTTTTATTTTATTTTATTTTGTTACAGTTTGTCGGACTCTTTGAAGTAGTTTTCCGGTGATGGAGAGTGGGACTTTCTCAAATTACGAGTATGCCCTTATGAAATAGTTGTAATTATCCTGTGAAGATTGGTTAAATAACCGGTAATTTTCTTCGGCATTTTTCATTCTTTTTTAATAATGGTCAATTTTTTCTATTCATTTGTGTGCAGATGGATCGAGTGGGCTTCATTTTTTTTTTTTTTTTTTTTTCTTTTTTTTTTTTCTTTTCTTTCTATATATATATATATATATATATATATATATATATATATATATATATATATATATATATATTTATTATTAGTATTTTAACGGGTCACTCTTGCATACTACAGAAATTGTATTTTTCTCGTTTTTCCATTTTGGTGGGTTTTTTTTTTTTTTGGTTTGTGTATAGAATTTCTTATTTTCTGTGATTGATTTTTCCCATTTCCAATGAAATTGTGGAAAATTTTGGTGTTTTATTATATTTATTTATTCATGTGGGGTTATTGACTTTTGGAGGGTGATTTGTGCAGTGTCAATGAAATTGGGGAGGATTTCGGTTGGATCTGTGAAATTACCAAGGAGTGGAATTGACGATCTACTGTCATCAACCGATGGAGGGAAGCACGATTATGATTGGTAACTTTCAGTTTCGTTAATATTTTCTTTTTTGTTCCCTTACTTTGTTTGAAATTAGGATCTGCATTAAAACCCAGATCTTCTTATTATGATCGAAGATTTTTATTTTTATTTTCCTTTTCAATCTGCTCTATCAAGATTCAAGATTAGATGATATAGATCTTGCGGGTTTGGAGATAATTTGGGGCATGGTCTATCCACATGTGATCTATCAGATCAATGGCTGGATCACCAAAAATGGGACCACTTGGGTTCACTGGAACAAACTTGATTGTGAATTCTTCATATCTCATCATGTTGTGATTTACACGTGGGACGCTAATGGGTCCACATTTGGTTGGTCACAAAGGACCGTTGACGGATCCACCATTGATCATGGCCCCAACATCACCCTAATTGGGTAATCAAAGACATTCAAATAAGGGCCTGGAAAATGGTATTTAAGACCATTTTTGCTCTTGCCATCTATTTTCGGAGTACCCTTTATTATACAGCTTTGATAATCCAATTACAGGAATCTATGGTGGATTCATTGTTTTCAATGGTTTTCGTGAGCATAGGTGGTCGCACATAGGTTTACATGCGAATTGGGACTGTAATAGAGCACTAATACTTCATACTGGATCAAGCTCAGCTTCATGTAATTCCTTTTATCAAATTGCATCATATGATTCCTTATGTCAGATTTTGGATCTTCACCTTCTCACTCTCATTACTTGCATTATATGTTCTCTTTTGGTAGGTATACATTTTGATAATTTTCTTCCTTGTAATTTAAACTATATTGGGTTCAAGCCTGTAGCTCAGTGGTAGATAGGCTGCATTTCAGCATGAAGGTCTCAGGTTCGAGCCCAATTACCAAAAAGAGAAATAAAAAAAAATTAATTTGAACTTTATTTATCAAGTTCTAGATCAGCATCTTCTTAATCTCACTACTTCCACAAAGACCCAGAAATTTCCTTCGAAGGGTAAATATGTTTCAGTGATGTTCTTCTGCAATGTTATTGGTACTCTAATTTCCATATCAATCTCATCAATTTGATTTAAAACCCATAAGGTTTCAGCGATGTTCTTTCTGGTGTTTTAATGGATTGAAGTCATATAGTTCTTGAAGAAATGCTCTGGTATTGTATGGTTTATAAAATTTCTTGAATTTCATGGAATTTCATAGGGAAGTAAATTATGGGTAATTTACCAAAAACCGTTGAATTTTGCTGTATATGCAAACTCATAACTTACACTGTATGCGTCTGCTCAATGAAGATTTCTCATCACGTTTGGGATTCAGGCGGTTTCAATCTTTCAGTCTATTGGAGTCTGCTACTACCAGGATGGGCTTTAGTCTAACTTCTATGAATTCCCATCAGCATTGGAATTTTTTATTTCTGAAAAACTGAAGTATTTGGACATTTCTCATTGAAGTATTGGAGCCAGGACTTTTCTAAGCACGCACACCTCTAAACGAGTTCCCACATACCAACCTGGTGAGTTCGTAGGACATCCAAGCTGTGAAAAAGGTGGGGCCCACCATTTAGCTGAGTGGCCTAAAAATCAGGCCGGTCAACTCATTGGGAGCGTCATGCATGTAAGAAAGCAACATACTGTATAGAAAAATTGCCAGCGGTCTGCATTCAATGCACAACATGTTTGGGCGCCTGATTAGTGACCAGCCTGATTTTTGGGCATGTAATGTACATGCGTGGCCTACCTGTTGACTGCTCCAGTGTCTTCAGATTGGCGAAACTGTTGAATCAGTTGGCTGCTAACTGCTCCAATTTCCCACACCGTGGCCATATGTGGAGGTAAGTAAGAAGTAAAACATTATTCCTGGATTCAGTTGGTTGATATCTGAAATTATATCCAAATTTGTTTTCCGTCAGATTCATGCAAGATCACGAATCGAATTTTATTTGATCTTTCCCGTGATTACTCTTTTGCATTGAAACTCCTTTGAAATCCCTCAAGATTCATGCAAGATCACGAATCAAATTTTATTTGATCTTTCCCATGATTACTCTTTTGCATTGAAACTCCTCCAAAATCCCTCAAGATTCATGCAAGATCACTAATCGAATTTTATTTGATCTTTCCCGTGATTACTCTTTTGCATTGAAACTCCTCCAAAATCCCTCAAGATTCAAATTTAGAAATGACACCATTCAAACATTTCACTTCATTCTGGTGTTGGATGAATCGGGGTTGCAGGTTTGCACCACCTCTCTCTCTCTCTCTCTCTCACACACACACACGCGCGCCCGCTGACATAAAGGCATACACATTTTCCACACATCAACAATTGGTGAATCAGGATCGGTAAATTCAACCCAGATAAATGGGACAAGGCTATGATAATGGCAATGATATGATATTCCATACATCATAGAACACCCATCACTATGGTAAGACTCCATTAAACTATTGCATCAAAATATCCACAGAACTTGAAGTGGCACCCACTATTTTAATTATAATCCTGAAAATTGATTTGAATATCGACTTCTGTATGTATTTGGGGTGCTGGTTCTCCATCGTCTGCAAGATGACCTCTATCATCTTAGATTACAGTTTTTGGGTTCTTTCCTTGTATTTATTGGCTCTTTGAACCTATTAATAAGATTTCTGTTGCCTTAAAAAATGATTTGAAGTTCATAACATCTCACTTTTGTGGGAGTGAGGCCTTGTAGTTAGGATTGAAGTTGTTGCTACTCTAATGTAATTTAAAATGTTTATCATATTTTTCATTATTTTATTTACATATCTGAGCAAAGTATCCCCTTTTTAGTAAAGTAAAATTTTCATGGCAGGAATTTTTGCCAATAAACTAACCTGTAGCATTCACCAGTTTGTCAACTGAGGCATTAACTTTAACATGTATCTGCTGCTAATGCATGTGTTGTTTTGTTACTCTATGAATAGGCTTCTCACGCCTCCTGGAACTCCTCTATTTTCTTCTTCTGATGCTAGTGAGCCTCAACCATCTTTAACAGCTCCCAGGAGCAGTTATGGAGTCAGATCAGCCTCCACCACTAAAGCTTCAAGGGTAAATGTTTCCCATTTCCATCATATTGAGGAAATCTTTATCAGTTATTTAGAATCGTGTATAGTTGAAATTAATGACAGCATGAATTCCACTTGGAAGTACGTATCTATTAATGGCAACCACAAGCACTGTATGCATCTGGGCCATCATCAGGTGCCCTTGCATAAAATCAGTCCATCTATCACAGTGGGCAACACATATACATTGAGCTGAGGCTGCTGGATTGTGCTGTTAACCATCCATTTATTCATACACCTATGGCCCATGTGAAGAGTGGGGTGTGGGCCAGCCTTATTTTGGATTTGTGCAGTTTCACTGAGGTACCACCCAATGTATATGCTGGATCTCACACACATTTACCATGTTGCCACTTGTGGAGCACTTGTGTTTGGTGTTTTGAGACAGGCACTAGGAAGTAGAGTGGCATGACAGAGTCTTTCTACTGTATCCTTGACAGCATCTAATGCATACCAAATGCAGGTAGATGGGTAACATTTTCGTTGTGCCTGCTTGACTTCGACTAGGCTGAGTCAACTGAATATAGAAATAATATATTAGTAGCAGCTGCACTATTAACAACAACAAATAAAAACAAGGGCTGTGGAAATCCAATGGCCACCCGTTAACCATAGATCCCAGCATTTTAAATTTTGAATTCCAAAAAGAGGAATTAATTGGCAGTGATAGCTGTCACCCAGTTAGTTTGTGTACATATCTCTTTGCAGCAGATGTAACATCTAAGCCTTCTCAATCACATGATGAGGACATGTGGTCAGCTAACATTTCCCAGCGATGAGGGTCATCATTTGGAGATCTTTTGGCAAAGATTGAAGGACAGTTTGGAAATAGAAACAACCTGGACACCTATTTTAAGGAGCATATGATGAGTGATAGATTTGGCCTAGGCGTGGGGCCTCACAAATGGATGTGAAAAACCAAACATAAAAATTAAAAAGGGTGATAGCTTTGGAGATTTGGGGAGGAAGATACTTTGTGGAAAAGGGTGATAGCTCCCGAGTATAGGGTGGAAGTTGGAGGTTGGTTGGTTCAGAGATATTCTCACTATCAGGCCCTGGATTTTGAAAGCAATGATGAAAGTTGGTCTATCCTTTCACAGGGAGATCTCTTATTTTCCAAGGGAGTGTGATTGAATTTGCTTGTGGTTGGAGGTGGTGTGGGAATGGGCAGCCTTCTAGCTTGACTCTTTTACATCGGTGACCCAAGAAGATGTTCTTATATCTCAATGTGCTCCTAAGGCGGGATACCAGGTAGTTCGGGAGCCTTGTTTTTGAAGAAAGTTCACTACAAGGAGACTGCAGAAGTCTTGGATCTTATGGACAAGTTATAGCCAAGGCATGTTCAACCGAGATAGGTTGGTGTGGAATTGCAATTGACCAGATCGATTTCGAGTCAGATCTCCTACTCGGCAGTATCCTTATCTCCTTCCTCTAGTTATTACGTGTGGTGTAGGTTTTCGTTCTATTCATGGTGGAGTGGGTAATATTGTTCGAATGGGGCCCTTTTTAGTGCTTGGCATGGAGCTCAAAAATGAGCAAAAGGGGGTCTTCTTGTGGCGGCTCTCCTTCCTAGCTATCCTATGGGTGATTTGGCTAGAACATAAAGTCAAGAGACTTTGAGATAAATTGTGCTCGTCGACTATGGTGTTCACGAAGGCCAAGCAGTTGGTCATTGAGTGGGCTAAATTGCTGGAGTTTGTCGATAGGTCTCTTGGGGTTCTTGGGGGTTTGTTCTTCATTGTACCAATAGAGATGAGGACTCATTATTTCTGTTGTTGTATTTACTTTTCACCGGTTTTAATAAAAAAATTTCCATTGCCCCTCAAAAAACAAGAAAGAAAGAAAAAAACAATTTGCAGACCACAAATTGAAAGTTCAGGAGTGTCCCATTGAGTGGGATTTTTGGGACGTGGTCCATCCATGGTGATGACCAGCAGAAGAACAGGCTTTGATCACTGACTCAGGGGGCTGTAAGAAACTTTATCCCGTATTGTTTTGGGCATCGTACGCCATCTTTCACAGACCTAGATTACACTTGAGAATCTAGCCTTTGGTCCCAACTTCGACTCTGTTGAGTCGACGAATTGTAGTTTGACTTCATGCTGATATATGTGTTTAGTTCAAAATTCAATCATTGGTACATGTGTATGGTGCCAGGTGTGCTAGAGTTATTTACAGCTCAATCAAAACCGAACGCCTATAACCCCAAGCGCCGGGATAGATAGAGAGTTGTCATCTATGCCGAGAACTGAGGCAGTTCGACAGTCTATTCAGCCACTTGTAAACAAAACCAGACAATTTGCGAAGGGAGAGTTTGTCCTACTAATGTTTTTTTTTTTTTTTTTTTCCCTTTTAGCCGAAAGGACTTTATCTCACCATGATAGCAAAGATAATCCGATTCATGCAATGTGAGAATAGAAGAAACTCAATTGTATTGAATTGAAATGAAAATAAAAACTTACAATAATATCCCTCGGCGATCCAATGTCTGTGGTATAGACGGCGAGGCCTTGTATCTAAGTTTTCCTTGGTCCAACGACTTGGACATAGATGAAGGGAATTAAACTACTGAAAAGAAAAGAAAAAGTTCTTCCTTGCAATTCGGCGCTTAGCGTTGATGGAAGGGAATTACATTACTCCTAATCTAAGTTAGTTTAGCATAGTAGCATAGACGAACGAGATTACACTACACTACTATGCCAAATCCCATCCAACGTAGCAACATAGACGGGTTGTCTTAGTCCAGGAAAAGCTATGCTAAGATATGATAGGATAAAAAATAAGTAGTGTTGCGCTGTATATTTGATTTGATATGTGTTGTGTTGGCGAGGGCTTGGAGCTCTTCGATCTCCCTCTTATTTATTGAATTTTGGTATGGTTTATTGGAGAGAGATCTTTGTAGCTACTCCTGCCTGCTGATATGGAGATAATCATCTAGGCCCAAAGACAGTCATGGCCTATCAGACGAAGCCACGTATGTTGGTCATTCATCATAGTTGGCCATTGGTGGTGCACACGTTCTACTCCTACTATGTGGATGAGAGTTTCTCTTGAGCTGCCACATGTTGGTAATAGTCACCATATTCTCCGCACGAATGTGAATAATGTGCTTTGAAATTAGGCCAACTTAGCGTAGTCATCGCTTTGCTTCTCAATTATCTTTCGGTCATAGAGTTCCTATGTGACGCCATGGTGCATCGGCCGAATTCATTATTTGTCGTGATTGGATTCCAGTCGAGACCCAACTTTGGTCATGAGGCCGTTGTGATAGTTAGCTGGCTTTGCCACGTGAATGGGATACGCGACATGTGTATCTTCATTGTAACCAGCTAGGCATACCCTTTTGGGGCTATTCATGACCTTACAGATTTTGATTTCTTTCGGCCGTTAGTTCTGCCAAATAAATCTTTCTTTTGTCCCTTGTTGAGATTTCATTGCCACATGGCATCATCTGAATCATCGGATCTTATATGGTCAGATCAGGCATAAACAATATGATCAAAGTTCAAATATCACATTAATAGTGTTATTTGAAGCTTTTGAGTAATGGGTTTATGTTGTTCCAAATATCTAGTCCATGCACTATTTTAAAGGCAGCATGTTGGTTGACCCATTTGATATTTTTCATATTAAGCAGCTTAGTGATTGACTTGGTTGACAATTTTACATATTGGGAGTTTTCAACAACTTAACCATGTCAAAGTGCTATTGCGAGTCTTTACAAAATCCATTTTAAAACAGAGCATTAATACACCAATGTTTAAAAAATGGTTTTGCCTCCAAATTTGGTCTCTTGGTTTCTAATTGAATGAACGCCGTCAAAGAAAACCTGCTTCGGCTACCTGTATAGGATTTCAGAACAGTGTGGCATCTGTAGGATCCAGGCTGTTCATCAGGTGGTTTCCTGTGTATGTGGTGTAGCACGAAAATCAGGCAAGTGTGGTCACTAGATAGGCCACACTTGTGCATGGCATGTGGATAGTTGATCAATCCTCTGTAACCATTCATTTTCTCATCCACATCTGGTCCACCTAATGAAAACCTAAGATTCTTGCCCACAGCGGCGCATGTGGGGAGTAGGATAAGAAATCCTACTGCCATGAGCTACCTTCTCATTTCTCATTCTATTAAAGGCCTGAACATTTGCATTCTTGAAATACGTAATAACATATGCATACTAATTTCTTAGTTTTCTTCTCTTACAGCTGTCCGCGACCCAAACAGAGAATGGCCATTCCACAAGACCAGCTAGAAGCAGTTCCGTTACCCGCCCTTCCATCTCCAACACATATTCCTCCTACTCCAACACACATTCCTCCTACTCCAACCGAACCTCAGTCCTCAACACTAGCTCCGCATCCGTCACATCATCAAGACCATCAACCCCCAACACCCGCTCAACCCTGCCCTCTGCTGCTAGATCATCAGCCATGACTGCTCGGCCTATGCCAGTGCGGTCACCAACTCCTGCCAAAACCCGGCCACCAGTTGTCTCTCCTGGTGACAAGGCCCGACCTTCGCACAATCCAAGACCCTCAACTCCAACCACCCGTCCCCAAATCCCAGCAAATTTGACTTCTCCAGCTTCTCGATCAAGTTCACGCCCATCGACTCCAACTCGACGGAACCCAACGCCAGCTTTGGCCCCAGTTGCCGGGCGCTCATCTTCTGTCGGACGGGTTCCCCCTGTAAATGGCAGGAGTTCAGCACCAGCGTCCCGGGCCAGCTCCCCGGGCCCACGAGCCCGGGCTCCTCCACAGCCCATTGTGCTCCCAGATTTCCCACTTGATGTGCCACCAAACCTAAGGACGACGTTGCCTGATCGACCAATTTCTGCAGGTAGGTCCCGCCCGGGCAGTGCTCTCACTGTGCGTTCGAGTTCAGAGGTGGCGGGGCCTGTGAATCCACCACGGAGGCAGTCATCCTCACCAGTTGTTGCGAGAGGGAGGCTTCCGGAACACTCTGGACGGAGCCGGTCACACAGCAATGGGCATGAGGCAGGCTCTCCTGAAATTCAGAAGCCCACGCCTTCTGATTCTGCAGGCCGAAGGCCTGCAAAGTCCACAACTTCATCAGAGAGCACCGGATTTGGAAGGACGATCTCAAAGAAATCACTTGATATGGCTCTCAGGCATATGGTATGTTTCTCTTGTCATGATATTTACATTTTGAGGTAATAAAAATGTGTGATTATGCATTTGCTCAGATCAACAAACAGTATATGAGGTGTCTACCTTTTGATGATCAGAATCATTTGTGGGTCACGTGGTCTGTTGGATATTACCTGGAAGTCTCCCCCATGAGATGATCATTACTGTCCGATGGGTCTTAAATGTGGACCAATGGTTGTAATTATCAATTTTCATCAGATGGGTAGAGTCATGTGATAAGAATAGGATAAAATATTGGTATGGCCCATCCTCAATGCCATCCACCAGATCAACTATTTATCAAAAGGTGGTCCCCACCTGTACAATTGTTGGGTTGAACAGAAGAAAACCACTGCCTTTTCCGATTAACCATCATATAATATAGGTTTCTTCCAATCAAACAACGTCTCTCATTGATCAAACATCATGTAAACTTGTCTATATTTTAATTTGTTTAATGGATTAGATCACCCTGGTATAGGCAGCCTAGTTCCAAAACTCCTTGGCTTCGCTTAGGAGTTGCCCGAGTCAACTCGACACAATGAGATTTCAAGCCGAGTCTCTTTGAAACTCATTGGTGAGTGTGACTCAGTCGAGACTCATTGTGTCGGCTCCTGAAAACTCAGCTGGCTTCATCTGACTTGGCATGACTCGACTGGGTTGCTCGCCCAGTCAACTGTTATTTATTTATTTATTTAAATTATTTTTTTTAAAAAAAAAAAAACAAATGCATTTGACAGGAATTGAACAGGTAGCCTCCTGAGTTATCCAGAACCTGCTAACTGCATATCCCATGAATTTTATTTACCTATTTAAGACCATTTTAATGTATTGAGTCAAATCAAGTAAGGACTAAGTCAAGTCTTCGAGTTGACCCGACCCAACTATACATCCAGTTTTCAAGTTTTTCTACTATGATAGGCATGGTATATGTCCATAGGATCTGCTACATGTCCATGTCGTCAAGTCACCACCATGGGTACTTCAGTGTGCTGCCTTTGGCTGATTTTGGGTGTATCCTCAAACCACGTTGCCAATTGAAATGTCTGTGGGCCATCCAGTCCCTTGTTTTGCAATTTGCCATGATCTGGCCATCCATTTTCATCAAACTGGCCCAAAACAAGGATTCTGCTGGGCTGCCGGTCTACTTCTCTTCTCTTCTCCTCTGCTCTACTCTCATATTTCTTTTTTTTGTTAATCACAAATCAAGCACCCTTGACATCCATTTCAAGCCACCCAAACACACCCTTATGCCTCACTATTTTATTTATTTATTTATTTTAATTTTAATTTTTTTTATAAAGGATATCCGGCAAAGCGTGGGGAGCATCCTATACCCACAAAGTATTCGCTCTGGCACATTGAAAGGCCGACCAGCAGGTCGGTTTCCAGACTCCCTGTCTTCTGTTGGCAGCAATGGCACCATCTCAGAGAATGGCAACAGTGTCGATAATAGGTCTCCAGATTATGAGGCCACTGATAATGACAAGCGATCCTCATTGAAAGTGAGTGAGGGAGACCTCTATGGAAGCTCCCGATACGATGCGATTCTGCTTAAAGAAGACTCAAAAAACACAAACTGGCTGCACAGCATTGAGGATGTGTCTGACCAGAGCCCAGTGTTTGATCACCGGTTTGAACCGTTGCCAGAGCCATTTGGTCTTTTATAGCTTTTCCGGTGTGTTGTTGGTTTTATATATTTTTTAAATTATTTAATCATGTTTTTTTATTTCTCTCTAAGGATTGAATCTTCATATTTTTTCTTCACGCCTCTTTGTTTGTATTTTAGAATTTGTTGTCAGCATGGAAGGGTGTTTCCTTTTGAGTGAAATCATAAGAGGATTTTCACTCTATATATATATATATATATATATATATATATATATATATATATATAGATATAGATGATAATTGGTCAGATGCATTAAGAACCGAATCAAACAAATCAAAGAAAGAAAGAAAAATAATAAATCAGCCAGGAGTTTTTTTTTTTGGGCGATATTTTACTCTTGCCAGTGTGATGCTTCATATGCGGGCGCACAAATTGCACATGTGGCATGCATCAACACAAATTAAACTGTAGCTGTGGAGTCAGCTGCAACAAAGTTATAATCCCAATTTTGGATTGGTTGAATGATCCTAACCTCCAATTTGTGAACACTTGTTTGCTTGACTAGGACCACTTGGATATACTTCATTTCAACCACACGCTGATCCATAGCTCAAGCGGTAGACTGAGTGAATATAACCTCGTTTCAATACAGATCCAAAAGTCCGCAAAGAAAGAGGCAAATCAATGAAGGTAACTGTTTCTTTTTTCAATGGCCTACTAGAGTTTTGTATCCGGCTGAAAGTTAGGCACTAGGGCCTGTTTGGCCGGGCGAATCCCGGGATGGGATGGATTTTAAGGGCCTGTTTGGCCAGGTGCATTAGGTGGTATTAGATGGGATGGTATTCATAATCCCATCTAATACATCTGGTTGACGTGTTTGGAATGGAGGATGAAAATCATTTTGAGATTGGTGCCCAAACACCGTAGTTATGGGTGGGATTTTGCCATCCCTCGTTGATTCTCTGAATCCCACCTCCACAAGTTGTAAGGGAAGGGTGGAGCCTCCACTCGTGGGTCCCAACTTGATGTGTATGTTTCATCCAAGCTGGCCATCCAATTTTCTATTATGTTTTATCCTTAAAACCCAAAAATAAAGTCTATCCTCATCCTAGGTGGGCCACAGAGACCGGAAAACTCCTACCTTACACTCGCGTGCATAGAATTTTATAATGGGTTTTTACTTATGAGACCCATAATGAGATAGCTGTTAGATCTACACCATCCACCTCTTTAATTAGGTTATTTTGACCACTGGAACTAAAAATCAAGCTGATCCAACCATCAGTGGACCACACTATAGGTGACAGTGGGTTGGTAAGACCCACTCACGTCACTGCTCGTCGTCACTGCTCGTCGAGGTGGGGTGGGGTGTCCCACTCGTGACCCTGCCTTGATGTATATGATATATCCACACTGTACACCGGTTTCTCTATATCATTTTAGGCCATGGGCTAAAAAATGAGGCAGATTCGAGTTTCAAGTGGCCACATATAGGGAAATGAGCTATTGCTGTTGAAACCTTTCAAGGCTCTCCGTGGGGTCCCTAATCATCCAAACCAGTCAAAGTTAGGATCCATAAGACCCGCTCGACCTGACCTACTTGGTGAACGGGTCAGATTGTCCAAATGGGGCCCACCTCGATGGTGACACAAAAAAAATATATAGAAATGATTTATACATTTGCAATCCCATGATTTATCTTTCCCAAATAGGATTTGGCTCCAATCCTGCTGGATATAAGTTACTCCCATGTCTTCCAAACATGCCATTAAAAAGCATGGGATACATCCAATCCAAAGACAATACCTTACACATACATTTAATGCTACTTTTTCAATTCCATCCAACTTAATCCCACCTAATGCAGGTGGCCAAATGGGCCCTAAGGTAATGATGGTGGTGGTAGTGGATTGGTTTAAGATCCATGGGATTGCTATATCTCGGGACAAGTTCACTGCGTCTGTTTGGCACGCCCAGCATATCCCAGGATTTTACCTACCAATCCATCCAACTAAGGGATGGGATCAATTTTAAGGTAATGATGTTGAAAGTTACGCACTAAATGTTTCATAGGGTGTTGCATAACATGAAGGTTGATATTTTGTGCTCACATCACGTGTCAAAAAGTGCTCACAAGTTCTCATGAGAACTGGTGTGCAGCTGAGCCTTTCAATATATATATATATATATATATATATATATATATATATATATATATATATATATATATATATATATATATATGGAAATGGTACTATGAGGCCCATCTCATGGGAAGGTCGAGTTGTGTGGGCCCCACCATGATGTATGTCGAACATCAATACCATGCATTTGATGGGTTCCCTTTAGGTCACAAGATATTCCAAAAATCAGTTGTATAAGAAACTCAGGTGGGCCATACCATCTAAAACGATGTGAAGACATGCCTAAAACATATAAAAGTACTTAGTGGGGCCCACCTGAGTTTTGGATGAGTTTGAAACGTGGTCTGACCCCTCATCCAAGTGGGACACACAATGGATGGTCTGGATTTGTGAACCATGTCTCAGTGGGCCCAATAAATGATTATGAATGTTTTAAAGGGAGGATAACCCTTCTCAATTGTTGTATGTGATGTGGCACACTCAAGTCATAGATTGACTTGATTTTTAAGCCCGTGCCCCACCATGGAATGGTGCATTTGACTAATGGAGTAGATGTTCGACACACATCACTGTCCAATAAACATCCACCAATATGATTGCTATGTAATCAAATAAGTATAATTTGTTGGCTCACGATATATCTAAACTAGGACCCACAATTTGTGAAGTTCAATTTAAATTACTTGTATGCGATGTGAATACACCACAATGCCTGAGCATTTAGGTTTTTTGGTTTTTTCCTTTCCTGAAGGGAGCAAATATTCGAAGAGGCCAACATGGCAAAAGGAAAATACGAAGCCCCCAACGTTATTTTAAAATTCAGTGAGTCAACTAGGAACTGGGCTGAATTGAGCTGGAATGCCAAAAACCTGGCCAAATCACATTATGGATCCTGGACAAAACCTGTCTGAGTTTTTGAAAACTCAGTTCGAGTTTTCCTTTGATTCTACCAATCCACCAAATCATAAAAACTCTATATATCTACATCAATGTCTACAAAATTGTTAAAATCGATATTTATCTTCGGTACAAATAAATGAGTTTTTCTTCTTCTTTTTTTTTTTTCTTTTAAAAAAAAAAAAAAAAAATTTTAAATAGACTTTTTAACATTTTATTCTTACCTTGAATTCTTTGTTTAAATTGGATTTTACACCGGTTTACATCTTGGTTTTTTTTTTTTTTTTTCCCCCTTCCCGCACTTAAGTTCTCTTTCACTTGACTACAGTAATGATGGGAAGTTTCCGGGGGAAAAAGCTGCTTATCTTAGTCAAACACTCAAAACTCATGTATGAGATGCACAGATTTTCATGTATGTATGTGGACCTCAAAAGTCACGCCAGTCCTCTCTATCTTACCCCACCGACTAGACAGTATCCGTTAACAATTATTAGGTGGTTAGAGAAGTCCCACGTGGTTGACATCCAAACCTTCTTTTTTTTTGTTTAAAGCTCTCCAACCACTGCTATAGTGCTTTGTATTTATTTGACAGATTTACTTTTAGCCATGGCCCATCAATAGAAGGGCCCAACAGAGTACCAAGTTTTGATTAGCTGGAAAATAGCTCTTAACAAATTTAAGAGTTTGTAGCAATCTTGAAAATACCCCATTTTAAAGGCGAGAAATTACAAGATACAGTGGCTGTACTACTGCCTATAGTCATTATACAACCATTTCTTTTCTACCAACAGTTCAAATGTGTGTAATTATCCAATCCACACGGCACGAAAATCAGGCGGATGAGAGGCTCTATATCGACTGAGACAACATCAAAAGCAATGTACAACCATCAGTGTGACAGTGTATTGGTGTAGTCCACCCACTCACTGTGACAAATATTCCCAATATTTTATTTCTTGCAATATTCTCGCTAATCAAATGATAATATCATGCAAGGTTTTCAACATCTCTATTGTTTTTAATTTATAAATGGCTTTGCTGCAAAATATTGTGATTTAAAATCAAAATTCATCTAAATAATTAAAATAAATCATTTATTGATTTATAAATAGCATGTAAACTCTTTTTTATTGGAATTGAAGAAAAGGTGCACAATGGTAATTTGGGCCATTCTACATTCTGCTCAATCCAAATACAGTAAATTCCAAACAATGTGATTATTTGATGATGCATTTTATGAAATAGCAAGACAGATTGCGTCTACCTTTCTTCTAGGCGGACCATTCATTTGGTAGGGACCTGTCTCACAAGCAATCATCTGCTGTAATACTCTACAATCCTAGTCATTCTATGAAAATGGGCAGTTACAACCAGTGGTCGATGTTTCACAACGGGCCAACCAGATGCTTGGTGTAAAATCTCGTATGGGGAAGGTTAGCCCTATAACACCCGCTGTATGGCAGGCTCTACCATTTCAAATGATTGGATAACCTGCAATCTTTTGGGGGGACCTTTTTTTTTTTTTTTTTTGAATCACTAATAGTGATTAATGAGATTGGAAATTGGTTATAGGGAGAGACTGCGACTTGAAAGCCTAACAAACATAAGAAGAACCCTGAAAACTCAACTCAATATCGGTTGACTCAATTTTAGTTAAGATGTATTAAAATTAATAATAGATATTTGAAATCAAATGAGTAAAGATACTTGACTCGATATCTAGATGGGTCGAGTTAGTGCATTGTAAGTTGGCAACAGTGCTTTCGGTCATTCCAAGGAGTCACCTGTTTGAATCTACTTTCCTATTTTTATTAATAAGGCATTCAATAGTGAGTGAGTGACTCTTGTGAGATCAAAATCTCGTCAAAGTCGAGTTTGGCTTGGCCGAGTTTCAAGTTGAGTTACTGAGTTTTAGAGCTATGCTCTTTGTGATAATTAATTTCATCGATCTTGAAATTTTTTTTTTTTGCAAAATTGGAATCCAAGATCCAAAGATCATCAAGATTTAATTGTTTATATTCATTTGTGAGGTGGAACATCTTGGATAATCCTTGACATCAAATCATTAAACAAGAAAGATAGCCCTAGATAGCCCGCTCATTGCAGATTTTGACACCGGAATGCAGGTGATTTTGCTCACTTTCTTGTATTACTTTCCATTTGAGTGTCTATTGGTTCGTCCTTCATCCTCCAGTCTAGACGTCTCAAAGGTTTTGAGCCATCCAATCAATGGCTCGAGAAACCCTAAACGAAAGACTTGTGTAGCCAACATGGTGGGAACAAGAGTCGAGGCACACATTTAAGCCTTTGACAGGGACTTTAATTAGTTAAGACTGTCTTAAAAATGCTAAGGGTGTGTTCGGTTGCACCAAATTTCAAGAAATTTTATTATCCACTCCGTCCATCCGTTTTACCAAGATAATTTTAGGGTTTGAGCTTAAAAATGAAGCATATCCAGAGCTTAAGTGGACCACACCAAAGGAAATAGTATGAATTGAAGGTCTAATGTCTACCGATGAAAATTCTTGGGGGCCATAGAAGTTTTGGATCAAGCTGATATTTGTATTCCCTTCATCCATGTCTGCGTCATCTTACGAACAGGTTGGATGACAAATAAACATCATTATGAGAGTTGTACACGAACCGAGTTAGCTCGGTTAGATCGCTCGACTTGACTTGAAAAAGCTCGATTCAACTTGGTTCGAAATTGAGTTCGAGCTGAGTGGAGCTGATTTTTTGGGCTCGAAAAAATTTCGAGCTTGCCCGATCTTCACTCGACTCAGATCGAACCCCAACTCGAATTGAACTCGGATCGATCCAGTTTGGTGACTTGATTATTTTGATATTGATGTTGCTCAGCAAGTGTTTGATGAAATGACTCAACGAAGTGTTTTGGCTGGTAGCGAGGAAGGTATGGATATGAAATAAATACCCTTGTATCTTGATTTTTATGTTGCCTACGGAGTGTTTGATGAAATACCTGTAAACCGATGCTACTGCTTTACATTATGTGAGAAATTGAAGGTGCATTCCTTGTGTTTGAGAAAATACCGTAGAGGCTTGATCTCGCTTTGAACTTGGCTCGAACTGGTCCGAGTTGCTGACCGAACCGAGCTGAGCTGGCCAGTCAAGTTCGAGGACTGAGTTAAGTCGAGCTGTGCCAAGCTTGACTCGGTTCGACTCATGTACACCTCTAATCACTATGGGCCCTAGGAAATCATTATTCCCACTGTTTCTGTGGTATGGTCCACTGGGGCTTTGGATATACTTTAAGTTTGGCCTCAACTGTGGATAAACCACATACATTCATGGTGGACCTAACAGAGTTTACTTATTACAATAAAAGCGTCTTGACGCTCAAAATCGATAGAATAATTGGAGCGATATTGAATATTAATGGCCCAAATTGAACGATTCTAAAGATGAAAAAAGTCGACTTGATGAATATTAGAAAGGAATGGTTGTTAGAGTCACCTGACTAGGGATAAAACCAAAAGAGCGGCCAGGAACCTTTGGCCATTTATAGTTTTTTTTTTTTTTTTTTAAATTTTTTATAATTGGGTAGTGGGGTATATTTTACCCACAATTATGTTTCTTATCAATCTCAAATTGAAGATTGATAGCCAGGTTAGACCAATATTAAAGAAGATAAACAATATGATTGTGAAAATCTAGAGATGAATGGTCAAATTGGGTTGATGCTAAAAATCAACAACTTGATTGAACATCTGAAAAACCTGAATGGCTCGATTTGAACGATACTAAAGATGAACGGTTCAAAATCAAAGACAAATCGTCCAATCACTTCAAACTTGAAGATCAATGGTCGTATTGGACCAACATTGAAGATGAATGTTCAAAATGTTCTGAAATTAGAGATTAATAGTCAAATTGGGTTGATACTGAAAATCACCGGACCAGTTGGATTAATGTTGAAGCAGAATGACTTGATTTGAGCAATACTAAGGATAAGCGGTCTAATTGGATCAATATCAAAGATGAATAGTCCAATCCTTCCAAAATTAAAGATCAATGGTCCGATTGGAGTGATATTGAAGATGAACAGTTCGATTGTGCTAAAATTAGAGATGAATGGTCAAATTGGGCCAATATTGATAATCAACGGCAAGTTTGGACTGAGTGGCCTGACTAAACGATACTAATGTTGAATTGTCTGTTGAGGGTCAAAATTGCATATTATCCCCTATTTATTACTTAGTTTTATGAACATGATAATGCTTAATGTTTTATTTTAATCGTGTTTGTGTTGCAACGTGAATTTAAGAGCTTGTATTGTAAAGAATGCTAAAAGCATGGATTTAATGCTCAAGAATCATCAAAGCGAAAGATGGATCTTATGAGACTAATAATGAAGAATTCACATGCCAAAGATCCAAGAAAACCAAGTGAGAAATGAATAGCATTGAAGACTTGAAGTGAAGAAAAGGAACCCTAAAAATCTGCCTCCTTCGATTAGTCGCTCAACTAGTCGAAGATTCCTTGACTTAAACTCCAGAGAAAAAATCTTCTAAATTCCCATCACCCTTGATCAGTCGAAGGAGACCCTCGACCAGTCAAAGGTTGTCCTCAATCGGTCTAAGGTTACGCAAATTTTGCGCGAACTGTGTAAATCTGAGGCGATTTCCTAATTTTTTCAAGTTGGTGCGAAAGGAGGTACTGCAAAACTATAAATAGGAGTCCCTAGGATGTTCTTAGGCATCTTCTAGGGTTTGAGGAGTAGAGCAAAAGCCTGGAGAAGCCGTTGCCAAGAGTTTTTCTTCATTTTCCTTAGTTATTTTTATGCTTTTCTTAAGAAATTTTAGTTCAATCATATCTATGGTTGGCTAAACCTCTTAGCTAGGGCTAAGATGTGAAACTTGTAGCGTGATGAGATGTTTCTATTGCTTTGATTCATGTTTATGTTGAACTCTCTTTAATTCTATTTTAATTATAAGGAATATTTTCAATTTTTAATAGTATGTTGTAACAAATTGTAAGTACCAAAACTTTTTGGATTTTCTGTCTTGTGTAGCACATCTATATATTCAAGACTGTGCATCTCATGAACAAGAACAAAGGTCTGTACCTCAAGAACTTCAAGTGCAAGATTACATATTCATGTTCAAGTATAACACCAAGTGTAAATTCAATCTTTCAAGCTTCAATAGTTCAAGTTTTCAAAGCTTCGTCCAAGTTAAGACAAAGCTCTTTACTTTGAACCTCAAGCTCAAGCTTCGATGATTAGTCATATTCAAGCTTCAAAAGTCTCAAGTTCAAGCTTTATCATTTCAAGCTTCGTGAACTTCAAAGAACAACTATCAACTGAAGCAAAAGAATATTCAATGTTCATACATCATGTATAAGGTATGAATGACCCTAGATTGACCATAGGGTAGGTCATTTTGAATACATAATTCAATTGGGTCACTTTATAAGTACATAGTTTGTTTTTCGACTAGTCTTAGGCTATGTTCGACTAGTCCTAGTATTGGCTCGACCAATCCAAGAAATCCTCGACCAGTCCTAAGTTTGTTTATAATTTTTGAAATTTTTTGTTAGAGCCTCGACTAATCCTGGAGATTGCTTGACCGATTGTGTGAACACTGCTCAACCTGTGCTCGACTAGTCCTATAGGCTCGACACAAAGTCCAGTAACTAAATTGGGTCTCACACGACCAGTCCTGCACAAGACTCGACTGGTCGTGGAGGTCCTTCAACCAGTCGTGGAACGGTCTGATCTTATTACGCTTAAAATTTCAAAAATCTGTTGGTCCTACGACTAGTCGAGCCGACCTCAGAACCAGTCGAAGATGCGATTTCTACACTTATAAATAGAGCATGAATTCAGAGTTTGGTATCCAATTCAAGCAAAATCAATACACCACTCTGAGAGATAAGTTAGTGATATTCTTAAGCTATCTAGTTCTTATTTCATATTCTCTTTAATTAGCTTTTTGTATTTGATTTTTTATTCTGTATTCTAATTTTATTCGAAAGAGGGATTGAAGTATTCCCATTTCTTGGAATCAAAATCAAATCAAGCTAGCCCAAGGTGACTTAATTTAAAATCAATTTAGAACTTGGAGCCTATTTATAAGTGAGTGTGAACATTGCACTTCTACGTTGAACTTCTACTCCGAATTGGTTCTTCCGGGCTGCATCAAAAGGAGAATATTCAGATAAGTATTTTACAGTTTTATAAATTCATTGTTTTGGTTTCATTAAGATTGTGCAAGAAAAATCTCTTTCTTTTGGTTTGTCTAAGGTGATCTAGAAAACTCAGAGTGTGGGGTTCTTGAATTATGTAAGCCCACATGAAAGACACAATTGTGAGGATTTTAGGTGAATCTTGAAAAACCTATTTTCATAGTGAATGCTAATATCCACTGTGTAAGGATATTAGGAGTGTAGTAGTTGTGTGGCTATTTTTCTAAACAGTTGGTGTACACACAAGCGAACCACTATAATTTATGGTCTTGTGGTGATTGATTGAATATTTCATTTTGTGGATGTTGTAATTTTCCTTTATGCATTCGTGGAGAATGTTGTAATTTCTTTTATGTAAAGTGGGAATGTTGTAATAGCTTAGTTATTTCCTTTGCTATTTATTTCTTTCATATTTTCTTCAGTTTGACTTTTTGATACTCACCCACGTTCTAGTAAGGTTGTCCTGCCATAAATTATTAGTTTTTGGTGTCAGGTTGACCTTAGAACCAAGTTTTATCAAACCTCTTAATACTAGATTTTTGAGGTTGTTTTACATTTCCGCATTGTGGATTGTTAAAGTACTATCTTTATTTATATTTGTTTAATTCACCAGTTTTTTTTTTTTTTTTTTTTTTTTTTTTTTAAAAAAAAAATTTGGCATAGTCCTATTCACCCCTCCCTCTAGGACTCTTAGCTCACCCTTTTCATGTGGTATCAAAGCCTAATAGCTTGTTTTAATTATTATTTCTTTTAGATTAATTCCTGAGCTAATTGATCTGAGCTATTTGAGATGTCAAATTTTGATAGCCTTTCCGTCACTAGGCCTCCACTATTTGATGGTTCCAATTATACCTATTGGAAAGCCAGGATGAGAATTTTCTTAAAATCCATGGATGAGAGCATGTGGCAAGCCACAGCGACTAATTGGACTCCTCCTACCATTGAAGTGACTGGTACCGACGGATCCAAAACTATGAAAGTCACACCTTTTTTCTCTTGAACCACTCTTCAAAAAAGTGAGAGTAGTGCCAATGCAAAGGCTCTAAATGTAATTACTTGCGCACTATCACCGGATGAATTTAAAAGAATTATATCCCGTGATATTGCAAAACAAGCCTGTGATATATTAGAAATGACACACGAGGAAACAACAATTGTCAAAAAATCTAAAGTCCAAATCCTCACAACCAAATTTGAGGAAATACGTATGGAAGAAAGTGAAACTTTCATGGACTTCTATATAAGATTAAATGACATTGTCAACTCTATGTGGGGTCTCGGTGATAGAATCCCAGAAAGTAAAGTCCGTGCAAAGATACGAAGCTCACTCCCTGAACGGTTTAATTTAAAGGTGACTACGATCCAAGAACTTCGTGATACAGATAATATGAGGGTAGAAGAATTAGTTGGCTCATTTTAGACTTATGAGTTAACTTTTAAAGCTCCTAAAGGTAAATCTATCGCTCTTAAATCTTCTAAAAGTATTTCTTAAGAAAATTTTAGTAATTCTGATTTAGAAAATTTTGAAGATGATATGGCCCTTTTAACTAAAAAATTTTATAAGATTTTTAAAAGTAAAAAGAGGGTTGGTTTTAAAAAACCTAATGAAAAGAAAAGATCTAAATCTAAAACTTGAAAATCTTTAAAAGACAGTTAATGTTACAACTACCATGAATATGGGCATCTAGCAAACAAGTGTCCTAAAAAGGACAAATCGAAAAAGAAATGTATGTTGGCTATTTCGGATGAATCTTCCTACTCTGAAGCCTCTTCCGAGTCAGAAGATTCTGAAACTGAGTTGAGTAATGAAGTTAAATCCCTTATGACTCTAGCCAAGTTCACTTTTTCAGATAATGATGATTCAACTAGTGAAGAAAATCTGAATAGTGATCATGAAAATGAAGAAGACCTTCAAGATGCTTATAATGCCCTATGCAAGGAAAGTTGTAAAATTGTGGTAAAACTAAAACTTCAGAAAGAAAAGTTTTTAAAACTTAAAGAAAAATTTGATAATCTTGTTTTAGAAAAATCTCACATTTCAAATTGTTTTGAAAAAACTAAGTGCGACTTAGATTTTTAAAACTCCCAAGTTGAAAATTTAAAATCTGAAAATGAAAAACTAAAACTTGAAGTCTCTTCGCTTTTGAGTTTAAAAGACACATGGAGGTATGTCTAAGGTGATCCTAAGTTAGAAAAAATCTTATCCGGATCTAAAAAATGTGGTGATCGATTTGGATTGGGCTACGACAAAAGTATTCCTCCCAAACATAAGAATACTCCACCCAAATTTATGAAAGGGGAGTCTTCAAACTCAAAAGGGAAAAGTCTGAATCAAAATCATTTTAAAAATGCTAAGTCTTTTCAAACCTTAAAACCTAGTAGTAACCATATCAACTACAAAAATTAGAATCATAATCCTTTAGTTCAGAAAATTGTTGATTTACTTAAGGAGCTCTTAAAATCTAACTCATTGGGTCGGTCTTATAACAACTACAAACATAAGAAGACCAACTATACTCCTAAACCCAACACTGTAATGAAATGGGTTCCTAAAGTTACTTGCTTGGTTGCCCATACTGTTTTCAAAGCTTCAAGCCATTCAAAATGGTACCTAGATAGTGGATGCTCTAGACACATGACTGGTGACAAAGGTTTGTTCACCAATCTTAAAGATATGATTGATGGTTCAGTCACATTCGGTGATGGTAGCAACTGCAAGATTGTTGGCCAAGGTATGGTTCAACTCTTTAACCTCCCTTTATTTGAGAATGTTTTATATGTAGAAGGGTTAAAACACAACTTATTAAGCATCTCTCAAATATGCGATAATAATCATAGTGTAAACTTTACCAATCAAGGTTGTGAAATTTTAAATAAAAATGGTTCTGTAATATTAACTGGTTACAAAATTTCTGAAAACTGCTACATTGTAAGTGATTCAAGCTCATCTAATCTATTGTGCTACATGGTCCATACCGATGCGACTGAATTATGGTATAAACGTCTTGAAAATGTACACTACCGCAACTTATATAGATTGAGCAAAAGAGAGTTGGTAAGAAGCTTACCCAACATATAGAAAATAGATAAGATATGTGATGAATGTTAGATTGGCAAATAAACCAAGAGTACTCACAAAAAGGTGAACTCCAATGCCATATCTCAACCGCTCGAACTTCTCCACATGGACCTTATTGGACCAACCAGAACGGAGAGTCGAGGTAGTAAGAAGTACATACTTGTAATTGTTGATGACTTTACCAGATATACATGGGTAGTCTTCTTAAGGGATAAATCAGAAACTCTCGATGAAGTAAAAAGGATCCTTAAACGTATTCAAACGGAAAAAGGATCTCAAGTCTGTAAGATCTGTAGTGATCATAGATCAGAATTTGAGAATAGCAGTTTTGAGAAATTTTGCAGTGATCAAGAAATATCACATGAATTTTTTGCGCCCAAAACACCTCAACAAAATGGTATAATAGAAAGAAAAAATAGAGTGCTTCAAGAAATGACAAATGTAATGTTAAATAGTATGAAGCTTCCTAAAAATCTTTGAGCAGAAGCAGTAAATGCTGCTTATTATATAATTAACCGCGTTTATACTAAAAAATCAAATGGTAAAACAGCTTATGAAATATGGTTTGATAAGAAGCCTACTGTCAAATACTTTCGAGTTTTTGGCAGCAAGTGCTACATTTTACGTGACCCAGAAAATCTGGGTAAGTTTGACACCAAAAGTGATGAAGGGATATTTTTAGGGTATGCTCTGAATAGTCAAGCGTATCGGGTTCTTAATAAGAGGACCGGTGTTATTCAAGAGTCTATTAATGTGGTTATTGACGATCATTTGAATACACCTGTCTCAAGTTCAGAAAATGATGAAGTTCTTCTAATTGATAAACTAGATACTTCATCAAATTAACATAACACTGAACTGAGGACAGTTAAAGACCATCCAACTAGTCAGATTCCTGGAAACCCTCTCACTAGTGCGCGCACTCATAAACAGTTAGAAGATACGTGTAATTATGTGTGCTTTACATCTCAGATAAAACCGGCTAATGAAAAAGAAGCTCTTACTGACGAAAACTGGATTGTTGTGATGTAAGAAGAGCTTAATCAATTTGTTAAAAATGATGTTTGGTACTTAGTTCCAAGACTTAAAGATAAACATATTATTGAAACAAAATGAATTTTCAAAAATAAGTCTGATGAACTTGGTAATATTATTAGAAACAAGGCTAGGCTGGTTGTACAAGGGTACACTCAAATTGAAGGCATCGATTATGATGAGTCCTTTGCCCCAGTAGCTCGTCTTGAATCAATCAGACTATTTATATCTATTGCATGATTTAGAAAGTTCAAAATATATTAAATGGATGTAAAGAGTGCATTCTTAAATGACGATTTGTATGGAGAAGTGTATGTCGAACGACCAACGGGTTTTGAAGACCCTAAGAATGCTTATCATGTCTATCGCCTTATAAAAGACACTCTATGGTTTGAAACAAGCTCCCAGGACATGGTACGAAAAGTTGACTAAGTTTCTACTAAGTCATAACTTTATAATGGGCTTGATAAGACATTGTTTGTAAAGAAACATAATTATCACATTTTAATAGTGCAAATTTATATTGATGATATTATTTATGGATCTACTTGTTCTAACATGACTGTTGAGTTTGCAGATCTTATGAAGTCTAAATTCGAAATGAGCATAGTTGGGGAATTGAATGATTTACTAGGGTTGCAAGTAAAACAACAATCTGATAGTTTCTTTATCTCTCAAAGCAAATATGGTCTGAACTTAGTTAAAAAGTTTGGATTTGAGAATGGAAAAATTTTGATACTCCTATAAGTACTTCCTTAAAACTCTCAAAGGACTCTACAGGTAAGAGTGTGGATTCTAAACTATATCGTAGTATGATTGAAAGTTTGATTTATTTAACTACAAGTAGACCTGATATTGCTTTTAGCATAGAAATTTGTACTAGATATCAATCTGACCCTAAAGAGTCACATTTAATTGCTATTAAGCGGATTATGCGATATGTCGGAAGTTCAGCAAATCTGGGTCTCTAGTATCCACATGATACTAGTGTGCAATTAGCTGGTTACACAGAAGCTGATTGGGGTGGTAACATTAATGATAGAAAATCAACCAATGGTGGTTGTTCTATGTAGGGAACTCTTTATTTTCTTGGCTAAGTAAGAAATAAAGTTCCGTATCGCTCTCAACTGCTGAGGCTGAATACATTGCGGCAGGTAATGCATGTACTCAGCTTGTATGGATGAAAAGAATGCTAAGCGATTATGGAATTGTGCAAGATTCTATGGTTTTATATTATGATAAATCCAGTGCAATTAATATCTCCAAAAATTCAATCCAGTGTTTACGAACCAAGCATATTGACATTAGATATTACTACATTCGTGAATTAGTGGAAGAAAAGATAATTTCTTTGGAATATATTCTGATCGAGACTCAACTTGCTGACATATTCACAAAACTGCTTGACAAAAGCAGGTTTACTAAATTGAAATTTGATCTTGGTATGTGCAATTTGAATTGATTATTTATGCATTTCTGTATCATAATATATATATTTGTTATTATAAAGTTTTAAAATTTTAAATTTTATGAAAATTGCATATTTTAGGCTGTGCATGACCAGTCGAGTACATACTTGACCAGTCATGGCACAACCGGTCGAGCATGTACTTGACTAGCCGTGTAGCGTAGGTTTGGTGCTTTATTTGGGAAAAAATCACTTTTTTCTCATTTTACGTGTCTTCTCCAACGGCTCCTAGGTCGACTGGTCGAACCCATCTCTTATTTCTTCAAGGTTAGTGCATTGTTTTCATTTTCTTTGTAGAATCAAGTTCTTAGCAATCCCTTTTATTCATTTATGTGGTTTATTTCTTGATTCATATAGTTATTTTTTGGGATTTTCATCTAAAAAATCTGACCTAGTGAAAACCCTCTCTACCTCTTTTGTAATCTCTTGGTTTCTTGCTATCTTTGGTATAAATGGAAGGTAGAACAAAAAAGAAAGGATCTCGTGGTCATTCTTCTTATCGATCAACTCCTATAAAAGTGCGTCACCTTCGGTCACCCGAAGATGATCCCTTTTATGTATGGGATATTAGGTTGCACAATGTTATAGTTGAATGACCTGTTAATGTTGATCATCTAGCTTCGTTTGATATCCTTCCTCTCCTTCAGTCTGTAAGATGGGATAATATACTGCATTGGGGTGGGCCGGCATATCGCTCCATTGCGCAGCCTATGTATGCTTGCATTTCTGATTTTTCTACTTAAAATCTAACTTTCACTATCTCAACCATAGAAGGTCCAATAGATGTGGATCAGCATCTTATCTCTGGCTTAATGGATTTACTTGTCATTGATGAAGGTATTCCCATTAGCACTCTAGTAACAAAATCATCTGAAACTAAGAAACGTATGCTTACTAGAGATTTATGCAATATAGATATGAAATGGAATACTACTGGTAATGCGCTTGCCTCAAAATATTTGTTACCCTGATACAAGTCCTTCATAGGATATTCATTTCAATTGTCTACCCTCATTCTGGTAACCAAAACCAAACTCACTACGTTTATGGTTCGCATTCTTCATTCCATCATTTCTAGTACATTTGTATGTCTTCCTTCCTTGATTTGTCATTGCATCATTCAATTTCGTCTCCATCCAGGATACTGTGACATTCCTTTCACTTATCTTATGACTGTGTTGGCCACCCATAGTTTAGTGGTAATGCCTGTTGGGGAAGCTCATATCACCACCTACCATTCAACAACTCTAATATTAACAAGATGAATTTGAAGTTGTCCCTTGGCCAAGTCAATGTGGGTGTTCGTGGAGCTGATGCTGCAAATGAAGAGGAGGGTGATTTGCCTCCAGATGACATCAATATGGATGATTTTTTTGATGAAATTGAATCCAATTCAGCAGATGATCCTGACTATCAACCATCTGACTTTAATGCGCGTTTGCGCTCGCTAGAGGAGAAGGTTGAAAACATGAATGTGTCCCATGATTTTCAATTCAAATATATGCGCAAGTATCTGAAGTGCATTAAGAAGGGACTTCATCAAATTGACCCTTCCATACCTGCTCCTTCATCGGGTTCTAATTAGTATTTGAATTTATGATTTGTAATAACTCTTAAGATTCTTGAATTTCTCTTGTTTGGTTTGGGCTTGGACATGTTTGAACTTGGTTGTTTTTGGATTTTGTTAACTTGGTTATTTTACTTGAGATCTTCTATTGCTCATTATTCTCTTATTTTTCTCTTACTTCTTTATTGATCCTCTTCCATTATCACTCTTTCCTTTGTCTTATTGTGACAAAAAGGGGGAGAATTTATGTCAATGTTTATGATAATGTGCATGTGGAAGCAATTGTGTGGATAAATTTTTCATTTTGGAAGTAAGGGGGAGTATTATTGTTGGGGGAGAATATTTGTTTAACTTGCCTGTTTAAAACTGGTGCATGATTCTTTATTGTGAATGTTGCTTATCTTATCATTATGAAGTGTGCTTTGCCACAAATTTGACAAAGGAGGAGATTGTAAGAGCTATGTTTTCTAGTTCTTATGATTGTCTCTTGGATTTTCTGTCTTGTGTAGCGCATCTACATATTCAAGACTATACATCTCATGTACAAGAACAAAGGTCTTTACCTCAAGAACTTCAAGTGCAAGATTACATGTTCATGTTCAAGTATAACACCAAGTGTGAATTCAATCTTTCAAGCTTCAATAGTTTAAGTTTTCAAAGCTTCGTCCGAGTTTAGACAAAGTTCTTTACTTTGAACCTCAAACTCAAGCTTCGATGATTAGTCATATTCGAGCTTTAAAAGTCTCAAGTTCAAGCTTCGTGAACTTCAAAGAACAACTATCAACTGAAGCAAAAGAATATTCAATGTTCATACATCATGTATAAGGTATGAATGACCCTGGATTGACCATAGGGTAGGTCATTTTGAATACATAATTCAATTGGGTTACTTTATAAGTGCATAGTCTGTATTTCGACTAGTCTTAGGATATGTTCGACTAATCCTAGCACTGGCTCGACCAGTCCAAGAAATCCTCGACCAGTCCTAAGTTTGTTTATAATTTTTATAATTTTTTGTTAGAGCCTCGATCAGTCTTGGAGGCCGCTCGACTGGTCATGTGAACAGTGCTTGACTTGTGCTCGACCACTCCTGCAAGTTCGACTCAAAGTTAAGTAACTAAATTGGGTCCCACACGACCAGTCATGGACAGGACTCGACTAGTCATGGAGGCCACTCGACCAGTCGTGGAGGTCCTTCGACCAGTCGTGGAACGATCTGATCTTATCACGCTCAAAATTTCAAAAATCTGTTGCTCCTACGACCAGTTGAGTCGACCTCAAGACCAGTCGAAGATGCGATTTCTGCACTTATAAATAGAGCACGAATTTCAGAGTTTGGTATCTAATTTAAGTAAAATCAATACACCACTCTGAGAGATAAGTTAGTGATATTCTTAAGCTATCTAGTTCTTATTTCATATTCTCTTTAATTAGCTTTTTGTATTTGATTTTGTATTATGTATTCTAATTTTATTTGAAAGAGGGATTGAAGTATTCCCATTTCTTGGAATCAAAATCAAATCAAGCTAGCCCAAGGTGATTTAATTTAAAATCAATTTAGAACTTAGAACCTATTCATAAGTGAGTGTGAACATTGAACTTCTACGTTGAGCTTCTACTCTGAATTGGTTCTTCCGGGCTACATCAAAAGGAGAATATCCAGATAAGTATTTTACAGTTTTGTAAATTCATTGTTTTGGTTTCATTGAGATTGTGCCAGAAAAATCTCTTTCTTTTGGTTTGTCTGAGGTGATCCAGAAAACTCAGAGTGTGGGGTTTTTGAATTATGTAAACCCACTTGAAAGACACAATTGTGAGGGTTTTAGGTGAACCTTGAAAAACCTATTTTCATAGTGAATGCTAATATCCACTGTGTGAGGATATTAGGAGTGGAGTAGTTGTGTGGCTGTTTTTCTAAACAATTGGTGTACACACAAGCGAACCACTATAATTTCTGGTCTTGTAGTGATTGATTAAATATTTTATTTTGTGGATGTTGTAATTTCCCTTTATGCATTAGTGGAGAATATTGTAAATTCTTTTATGCAAAGTGGGAATGTTGTAATAGCTTAGTTATTTCCTTTGTTATTTATTTCTTTCATATCCTCTTTTGTTTGAGTTTTTGATACTCACCCATGTTCTAGTAAGGTTGTCCTGCCATAAATATTGGTTTTTTATGTTAGGTTGTCCTTAGAACTAAGTTTGTATCAACCTCTCAATACTAGAATTTTGAGGTTATTTTACAATTCCACATTGTGGATTGTTTAAGTGCTATCTTTATTTATATTTGTTTAATTTCATGGTTTATTTTTTATTTTTTTAATTTGGCATAGTCCTATTCATCCCCCTCTAGGACTCTTAGCTTGACCTTTTCACAAATTACAATAGATCTGCGATAGCTTTGAATATCGTCCTTTCCTATTTTGAGATTGATGAATTGGTAAATCCTGTTGTTTGCCATCGTCCCATGGACATGGTTAGGTGATGGAATCCCTTCCAATCTTTCCAATTCTCCTTCTTTGATGACTAGATTCATGAGAAGTTTAGAGATCTATCTGTCTCTTCTTCCAATTGGATAAGATATGACTCCTATTCTAGTTATGTCTTTGAATCAAGCATATTATCACCCTGATTGCTACAAGTGGATCCTTGGAAACGCTAGTTACCATATTTGAATTTGTTAGTTTTAATCACTTTAATCACAATTATTCTCTCAATTAATTCAGATTTAGATTCACATATTCTTCTAATTCTAGTTCTAGTTAGTTTCAGAATACACATGAGATTAGTCCCTGTGATTCGAACTCGGTCTCACTGAGATTACTACTACATCGCGACCCTACACTTGAGGTTGTGAACAAGTTTTTGGCGTCGTTGCCGGGGATTAATGGCTGTGTTTTTCTGAGATTGATTAGTTTTATAATTAGGTTAAGATTAAGATTTAGTTTAATTTCTATTTTTAGGTTAGGAGTCTAATATAGAACTTTCTAATTCGGTAACCTCTTTCTAATTTCTCTCTCTTTATATTTCTAGATTAAGGTTTGTTTTATAGGTTTTTTTTTATAGAAACTTTCTAATTCTAGGAGTTTATTTTTTATTTTTAGAAACTGACTTGTTTTGTTTTGTTTTAGAAACTTTCTAATTTTAGAATTTCTGTTTTTAGAAACTGACTTGTTTTGTTTTGTTCTGCAGGGTCTTAATTTAGAAACTTCTAATTTGGTAAGTTCTTTATAATTCTCTCCCTTTCTTTTCTAATTGTCTTGGGTTTCTTTGTATTTATATGATTATGGTAGATTTTTCTTAATTTCTGAAATTCTTTAACCTAGGGGTTTTAGAACTTTCTAATTTTAGGCCTTTTTTTTTTGGATTTTTCCTGTATTATTTATTTATTTTTATTTTTTAAAAACTAACATTGTTTTTTATTTTATAGGATCCTAACATAGTAATCTCAAATCTGGTAACTTCCTTCCAACTTCTCCTCTACTTACTTTCTATATTGCTATAGGATTTTTTATTTTATTCTCTTTTAGGATTAGATTCAGAGTTAGGGTTTCACCATGTAAGAGTGGGAACGTCAGTGTGCTGAGATAGCTAAGAGATATTGGGAAGGGATGTATGATGATTGTGATAGGAAACAACCTGTGTCTCAAAATTTTCCTGAAAACATCATTGAGAACTGACTAGAATATAAATCTCCACCAGTTAAGAAGTCCTTCGATGATTATAAGCGGGAGAATAATTCCACTCCATGGATTAAGAAAACAGTACGCGATTATTGGGGTCATCGTTATATTGGAATGAGGATAATTATCAACCATCCTACAAGAAGAGAACTATGCGTGAATGTATTATGGCTAATAATATGTATCAACAACCACCAAACTCTCCCACCTATGACCCGTATGATTACGAATAGTGGAAACAGAGATATGTAGAAGATGAAATAATAACACATCATAGTAACAATTCTCTTAGATCCCTTACCTTTGAAAGCCAACCAGAAATGATCCAAGAGGTTTCACTTCAGAGTTACGTAGACTATCTTGCAGATATTAGAAAAACATTAGAAGCGCTTGATTTGCGCATCGATAAGATAATGGAGGCTCGTTCATCCCAGCCACAACCCAATCCAAAAACACAATATGAGGAAAGTGATCCTAACTTGCTTGTGGAGAACTTTGAAATTTGGAATGAGGAGTGAGATTCCATTAATGATCATGTGGTTTAATTTTCCGAAGAGTCGATCTCGATGACGGTCTAAAGGAATGATCAAGAGATGTGGGTGTCTTTCAAATATAATGATACTAACACACTTCACTCACATGACATACTTGGTTTTAATGATGAGGAAGAGGTTAGTTTATTCGAACTTCAACTCAATCTAGGAATAGAATGTGAGGAAAGCAATCCCAATCCACGTGTATACTGCACTGAATTGGAAGATGATGAGTATTAGGATGACAATCATGAATGCATAGGTCAAATCCCCCTGGATTCAATCTCAAGTTTGGCCCATATCAATGATCAAGAGGTTCAAGAAGTTGCTGACCATAGTGATCTACTCCACCCATCTGACATGACCAATTTAAATGTGGAGGATGAATCACTTTCAATTAACCCTTCCAATTTTTGTGAGATATGTTTAGACTACTCCCCTAAATTAAATGATGATATGATTCGGGAGATGGACGAGTTGCTTGATATGACTTTGCAATTTGAAACCATCCAGTTGAGGCCACCATCTGAGTTGTTAACCCTTGACAATACAATGCCTTTACTGAGTAGAACCGATGAACAGAGTCTTCACATCAATTCTTCACCTGTTGATTTTCAATCTACATATGTAAGGAAATACAAGTTACATCCAGTGATGATTTATTCTCACCGTGATGAAGAGCAAGAGATCATGGTTCCATCCACTTCCAAAGACGATGAAATTAATCCTTGGGTAGATCATCACAAACTTCAATGTGGAGAATGAGCCACTCTCAACTAAATTTCCCAACTCTTCAGAAGATTGCTTAGCACATTGTGTAGATTCCAACGATCCCATGATACAAGACGTAGTGAATGCCTTGCAAGACAACATCTCGGTAGTTGTTTCTGACTGAGATAACCCTTATTCTGAAACCCTTGCCTCCACAGATCCTTAATGTTTACTATCACATGAAGGAGAGCTGACAATTGAACCAAAGTCTGAAACTTCAGAATATGTTGAGACTACATCAGCTGTTGAGAATTTTTCTGAATTTTATTTACTTGTAGTCTCTAATTCACCATGGGGTACTAACTCTAAAAATTTCTCTGTTACAAGTGAATCATATATACTTTGGACACCTCAGGAGATTAAAAGGAAACCTTATGCTGAGGTCCATAAATTTCTCTCGAAATTCATGTTCCAGGGCATCCAAGCCTTTTGCAAAAAGGGCTTTTGGATGATCTTGTTGAGAAATCTACTGAGAAATTTATCAAGATATTGGCCGGAGGAGGAATCTTGCGACATGACTGAGTAGCTTTTCCCTTACTTTCCTAGTTTAGGATTAGTTATTGCTTTCACGGAATTTAGGATAGTTTGTTTTTAACTATTTTAGGATAGTTTGCTTATCATCAGTTTGAGTCTTTTGTGCTAACCCATTTTTTGCGTTAAGATCATTGAAAAAGCCTCAAAATTCCTTCTTCAGGTATTATCTCTCCATCACTTCCCTTTTCTTTTCATTACCTCATTTATATTGAATGCTTATCTCTTTTACATTGAAGACAATGTAGATTTTAGGTTAAGGGGTGTGGATTGGGCAGGCTAATCAGTTGTTTTCTTAGTCTATGGGCGAAGTTGTGAAAAAATTGATTTTTTTTTTGAAATTTCTACAAATTTAAGTGATCTCGAAGTTAACCCATGAATTAGAATTACATGATATTTAATGTTGATGCCTTGTGTCTCTTAGATTTTAGTCACTTGGAAGATCTCAAAATTAAGTTAAGTCATTAATCCTCGATTAGAAGTTTTAAACATTGATTAAGTTATGATTTCACATGTCACATCCAGTTTACACATTAAAGTGTCAGTTTGATAGTGAATTATTAACTTGATGATTATTAAGCATGAAAGGAATCAACCTGGGGAATTTGTCCATCATGTTCAATGAGAAGAATTGAAAAGAAAGAAAAAGAAAATACCCAGCTAAAAAAAATAGTTGTCATCGAAAATGGTTACCTATTAAAGATCTTTAAAAAGGTTGACATAGCGTGAAAGCCATCGATGGAAAAATCAAAAGCTAAAAGAATGAAAAGATGAACTATAAGGCAAGTTTTGGTTGTCCTGAATGCTCTTTTGATTATTAATGTTATCATAAAAATGGAGAATTTAACCTTTGAGTATGATAAGTCTAAGCTTCATTATACACTCATGGAACTCAATGTTTAGAATTGTTCTAATTTGTGGATTAAGACTTTGAACTTGACTATGAAATTTACCGAGTGCTAGGGTTTAAGAGAAAGTAATGCTCAACATTGATGTATTTTAGAATTTTATTATTTGAATTGTTTTTTTTTTAATCACTTGGGCTTATAGAAATTATCCCGTGTTCTTGAAATATTTTTTGCATACTTTTCTCGGGACTAGCAAAATGCTGGTTGGGGATTGTGTTGAAGGTCAAATATTACATATTATCCCCCATTTATTAGTTGATTTTATGAACATGATAATGCTTAATGTTCTATTTTAATCATGTTTGTGTTGTAGGATGAATTTAAGAGCTTAGATTGAAAAGGATGCTAAAAGCATGGATTTAACGCTCAAGAATCACCAAAGCCAAGGATGGATCTTTTGAGATCATTAATGCTCAAGAATCATCAAAGCCAAGGATGGATCTTATGAGACCAAGAGTGAAGAATTCACATGCCAAAGATCTAAGAAAATTAAGTGAGGAATGAAGAACATTGAAGACTTGAAGTGAAGAAAGGAACCCTAAAAATCTGCCTCCTTCGACTAGTTGAAGATTCCTCAACTAGAACTCCAACGACAAAATCTTCTAAATTCCCGTCACCCTCAACCAGTCGAAGGTTGTTCTCGACCAGTCTAAGGTTACGCAGATTTTGCGCTAACTACGTAAATTTGAGGCGGTTTTCAGATTTTTTTTTCAAGTCGGTGCAAAAGGAGGTGTTACAAAACTATAAATAGGAGTCCCTAGGATATTCCTAGGTATCTTCTAGGGTTTGAGAAGTGGAGTAAAAGCGTGGAGAAGCCATCGCTAAAAGTTTTTCTTCCTTTTCCTTAGTTATTTTTATGCTTTTCTTAAGAGATTTTAGTTCAATCATGTCTATGGTTGGCTAAACCTCTTAGCTAGAGCTAAGAGGTGAAGCTTGTAGGTGATAGTATATTTCTATTGCTTTGATTCATGTTTATGTTGAACTTTCTTTGATTTTAGTTTGATTATATGAAATATTTTCAGTTTTTATTGGTTTGTTGTGACAAATTACAATAGATCTGCGATAGCTTTGAATAACGTCCTTTCCTATTTTGAGTTTGATGAATTGGTAAATTCGGTTGTTTGCCATCATCCCATGGGCATGGTTAGGTGACGGAAACCCTTCCAATCTTCCTAATTCTCCTTCTTTGATGACTAGATTCATGGGAAGTTTAGAGATCTAACCATCTATTCTTCCAACTAGATAAGATAGGACTCCGATTCCAGTTGTGTCTTTGAATCAAGCATAGTATCACCATGATTGCTACAAGTGGATCCTTAGAAACCCTAGTTACCACCTTTGAATTTGTTAGTTTTAATCACTTTAATCACAATTATTCTCTCAATTAATTCAGATTTAGATTCACATCTTCTTTTAGTTCTAGTTCTAGTAACTTTCAGAATACACACGAGATTAGTCCCTGTGGATTTGACCTCGGTCTCATCGAGATTATTACTACATCGCGACCCTACACTTGGGGTTGTGAACGATATCCAATTGGATCAATATAAAAAAATGAACAGTCTAATTTGACCCAAATCGAAGATGAATGGTCCAACTATGTAGGGGATTGGGGGAAATATTCTTAACCATGTAAGAAAAGACTATTGAAATTCTCTGGCCAAGTATGAGTACAGGATTCCTTTTTTGCAGAAGCTTCAAGTGGCTAATCTAGCTAAAGAAATTGGCTTTGTGGTCTATGGTCATAGAAGGGGATTGAAAAATGTCATTAGATGGCTAGTGTTGAGAGGAGGATGGATTTACATGAGAATAGACCAAGCGGCTATGAGCGTGGCTAAAGAGGGGGTAGAAGCTAGGACAGGGAGAAGAGAGGGGGTGGGGCTCGTAGTCCGAAGAGGGGATAGGCATTTTAAGAAGAAGAGAGGATAGGGAGAGGAGAGGGGGTGGAGCTTGTAGTCCAGAGAAGAGGGGGATTTTGAGAAGACAAGAGGATAAAGATCTATTATAAGGAGAGGAAAGGGAGTGAGGGCCATAGCCAAGGCATGGAGCAGAGAGGGGATGGAATGTAGATCCAGGAAGGGAGAAGAGGGGAGACAGATCAGAGTATTATCATCAAGGGTCTTGTAGGGGATGGGAGAGAAGGAGAGAGTGGAGAGGGGAAGTGGGTATCTGTTGCTCAGAGACGGAAAACCATTGGAGCTAGAAGGAAGGGTCCTTTGTCTGGGTCCTGTTGAAGTTCCCCACTCTATTTATGGAAATCTTCATAGAGGAGTGGTCGGGCTTGCATTTTTCGAGGGTATTCAGGAGATCGGGGAAGCTAAAGGAGGTCATCCCCGGTTTAGGGGTTCTTCCTCCATTCACGGCCTTCATTTTTATAAATGGAACAGGGAAAGGAGGTCTCACGAGCAATGGTTGAACTGAATGGCACAAATTTCAGCCTAGATGTGTTAAATCAAGTAGTTACCAAGAAGGCAGAGAGGAAAGTGAAGGATAGACTTGTCTTGGGAAGGGGTATGCTAACGAGGGTGACAATACTGAGAAAGGGAGGGAGCCAGTAGGAGGGGAGCCAATGATCCTTCTTGGGATGTTGTTGTAGGGGAGTAGGCTATTGATGTGGGTATGAAGGAGGTGAAGGAGAAGTTGCTGGTCTAAGAAAGATGGCTATGGAAGAAGGAGACAAGCACGAAACCAAAGGTGAGATTTCACCCCCAAAGTTGTGGAGAACGCCTAGGATGTGCTAAAGTGGAGTCTTAATGGCAAAGATGATGATAAAGATCTTCGATAGATGAAGTGAGGGTTTAGGTAGCTGCATGTTGCAAAGTGGAATAAGGTGACTGTGTTATCAAGCATCTTAATGAGAGGGAGGTTTAAATCTCTTCAAGGTTGAATGTGAATCTAGATAGGGTTCTGAAATTGGGAAGACATTTGGTTCTAGGTGTGGGAGCTGCCCCTAGATTTGTGGTTCTTAGATGCTTTCATTGCAGTGGGATCTTGACACAACAAGGACTTGATATTGATCCAGAAATAGAGGGTGGCGAGGAGATAAGGGGCAACAAGTATTCTCATGAGGAAAAAGAGGTCTATGAAATTTCCTCATTAGATTTCCACTATTGTCAAGGATGAGAGTGCTTCAGTGTGGGTGGTTAGAGAGAAGGTGGTGGGGGTGAGAGGGTAGTGGCGAAGAGGGTTGGTGAAGGAGTGCTACTGGGTTGCTAGAAAGTAGCAGGAGATCGGTGATCAGGGAGATAGAGAACGTGATCGATGGTCTAGCAAAGCACCATGAGAAGGCCAATTGCGTGTGAGGCACTACTTGGGCAGCAAGAGTTAGGTGGTGGAGGAGGCCCAATCATAATGACACATGGAATGGATGTTGTAAGTAGAGAAATGGTGGTGGAGGCCAACTCGTAGGCAGGAGGGCTTGCTACATGGCCTAACATATGTTAGATTGAGAGGAGAGGTGATGACAAAGGAGGATAAGTGTAGGATCAGGGAGGTGAAATGGGGGACAAATGGAGGGAGAGGGGGAGAGGATGTGTTGGGTTCAGGATCAAGAGGCAACATAGACGATCTCATGGCTGGAGCGTCAGCCACTTGGGTTGGGAGTGATGGCTCGAAGGGATAGATGGTGTGTCAAGGCTTGCTTCACTTACACATCTTATGTGGTGAATGCAAGGCAGTTTGTTCATAGCCCCAAGTGTAGGGTCGCGATGAAGTAATAACTCAGTGAGACCGAGGTCGAATCCATAGGGACTAAACTTGTACGTATTCTGAAAATAACTAGAACTTGAACTAGAATAAGATCTAAATCTAAATCCGGAATAAAAGAGAGTAATTGTGAATAATGTTGATTAAAACTATTAATTGAAAGGTGAGAACTAGGGTACCAAGGATCCACTTGTAGCTATCAGGATGCTACCTTACTTGATTTAAGGAACACAATTGGATTTGGAGTTCTATCTTATCCAATTGGAAGATAAAACAATTAAATCGAATCTTTAAACTTTTTATTGATCTAATCCCCAATGAAGGAGTATTGTGGTGATTGGAAGGAATTTCATCATCCTACCATGCCCAGGAGACGGTGGTGAACAACAGGATTTACCAATCTCATAATCGCAAAACAGGAAAAGAAGATATCCAAAGCTATCACAACATCTATTATAATTTGAGTCATAATAAATCATAGAAAACTGAAAATATTTCTTTAATATTAAACTAGAAACTAATGAGGTTCAACAAAAATAAGAATCAAAGCAAGAAAATCATCCCAACACGCTACTAGCTTCACCTCTTAGCCCCAGTTAAGAGGTTTAGCCAACCATAGACTTGATTCAATCTAAACCCCTAAAAGAAAGTATTAAAAAAAGGAAGAAAAACACTTGGTAGGCTGCTCCACCCTTTAGCTCTGCTTCTCAAAACCTAATTCATGTTTAAAACTCCTCTAAGAACACATATTTATAGCCTTTGTTTGACCGTTTTTGAAAACCGCATCAAATTTACATACTTTGCGTAATGCCTTCGATGTTATCGAACGTAACTTGAATCCGGAAGTCACGCATTTTCGCACTGTGTAACTCTTCATGTCATCGAATATACCTTTGATGTCATCGAACAATCCTTCGATGTCATCGAAGGGTATTCAATCAATCAAGAATGTGTTTAGAGCATTCCAGCGAGTTGTTAAAAAAATTCGTAAAAATCTCGATGTCATCAAACTGCCTTCGATGTCATCGAGCAAGTCTTCGAGTAATCTAAAAGGGTTTTGATGTCATTGAGAATTCCATCCAATTTGTCCAGCAACCAGACTTGATTTCCTGTAATTCTTCAATGTCATCCACCGGTGGTCGATGTCATCGAACATTGACTTCGATGTCATCGACCGTCGGTTGATGACATAGACAGTGAAGTTCAGATTCTTCGAATTTTTGCACTTTGCACTTTTGACTTCCTTCTTTCTTCACTTGATTTCCTTGAATCTTGAGGTCTTAAAATCTTTAATCTTAATCTCTTAAGAATCATCCTATGCTCTGGTGATTCTTGAGCATCAAATTCATGCTTTTAACATTCCTTTCAATCCAAGCTCTTAAACTCACCTCACAACATAAACATGTATAAAATATACCCATTAAGTATTATCATGTTCATAAAACTAAGATATAAATAGGGAGAAATATGCAATATTTGACACTTAACACACCCCAACTAGCATTTTGCTAGTCCTGAGCAAAACATGCGTGACATAATCTTCAATTCTCAATGTTCAAACCTCTTTCAGAAAATAATCTTTTGTACAAACAAGTATGAATGAGTACTATCCAAAGTGGTGAGAGTGAAAATTTGAAAACCTAGAGTCGAATCACATAAGCAATCAATCAAATAGGTCCTTCATCAATCACTTAGGAGCATAAGTTCATATATCAAGTTTTTCCAATGTGCTTCGTGAATTCGAACTTACTTTCCATAAATGTACTATCATTTCATAATGTTATCCATGCTCATCACCTCAAGATTAGTTGAATAATCAAGTGCTGATTTCGAACTTATCTCCCTTTTTTTTTCTTTTTTTTTTCTTTTTCCACTTTTTGATTTTATATCGACGGTCAGTTTTATTTATTCATTCTTTTTAGTCTTTTTATTCTTTTCCAGTCTTTTCATCATATATGACCTTTTTATCGATTTCACTATTTTTTTAACTGGTTCTTTTCATTTTTTTAAAGGTGGATAAAATTCTCCAGACTTAATTCTCAACATCTATCAATGATTCACATACTAACAATTAGAAATTCTAGCACAATTCACCGAAAATAAATTGAATGTGTCTTATGATTTAGCTCAACATGATATTCAAACTTTCTCTTAGTCAATTAGATGAGATGCCTTAAGTAATAGTATACTCAGTTGATCAAACTCCAACAATTCAAAATTCAATCTCTATCTTATCATCATACTCAAGGCATTCTTAAGTGCACAAATTATTGTTTTGCAAATAAAATTTTAATTTGAAGAATTGAATATTTTTAAAATTTTTACTCAAAGACTAAGAGAATACCGATTAGTTTACTTAATTTACACCCCCAACCTAAAATCAACATTGTCCTCAATGTAAAAGATATGAGCATGCAATGCACACGAGACAAGGAAAAGAAAGGAGAAGTGATGGAAAGGTAGTACTTGAAGAAGGAGAATTGAAGCATTTCAAAAGTTCTTAACATATAGATGGGTTAGCATGAAGACTAAACTTATTGAAAAACAAACTATTCTAATCCTAAATCCTATGAAAGTAATAAACCTAACTATACCTCCATCAGACTAGGAGGTCAATCCTGATACACGAGATCAATTAGAGGTATGGACATATCCTCTGAATTGAACTTCTCAACAAATGGCTTGAGATGATGTCCATTTACTTTGAAAACATTGCCATTTGTCATATTCTTTATCTCAACGGCCCCATGAGAATAAACGTCCATAATAGTGAAAGGGCCGGTCCAACGAGATTTAAGTTTACCCGGAAAAAGATGTAATCAAGAATTGTATAGAAGGATTTTTTGACTAGATGTGAATGATTTCTGAAGGATGTTTCGGTCATGGAATACCTTCATCCTGTCCTTATAAATTCTCAAGTTCTCGTATGCATCGTTTTAGATTTCCTCGAGTTCGTTCAATTGAAGTTTGCGCAGCGAGCCAACGTTGTCTAAGTTAAAATTTAGATTTTTGATAGCACAGTAGGCTCTATGTTCCAACTCTACAGGCAAGTGGCAAGCTTTCCCATATACGAGTCTAAAGGGAGACATTCCAATGGGAGACTTGAAGGCTGTACAGTAAGCCCATAAAGCATCAGTCAAGCGACTTGACTAATCCTTACAGTCAGGGTTAACCATTTTTTTTTTCAGAATTTGTTTGATTTCCTTGTTGAAAATCTCAGCTTGCCCGCTTGTTTGTGAGTGGTACGGAGTGCTCACTTTATGAGAGATGCCATATTTTTTCATTAAGTTCTCGAATGGCCCATTACAAAAGTGTAACCCTCCATCACTAATGATGGCCCGAGGCGTTCCAAACAGGGAAATGATGTTTTCTTTTAAGAATCTAATGGCTGTTTGATGATCATTGTTCCGGCATGGGATCGTTTTAATCCAGTTAGTGACATAGTCTACTGCTAACAAAATATAAATATTTCCAAAGGATTGAGGGAATGGTTCCATGAATCGATGCCCCAACAGTCGAATGGTTATTGATAAGAATTGGGTTTAGTAACATCATATTTTGATGAGATAATCCTCCCAATTTTTTATAATGCTCACAAGCTTTGCAAAACTCATGAGTATCTTTGAACATAGTGGGCTAGTAAAAGGCATACTACAGAATTTTAGTCGTGGTCTTTTTAGCAGAAAAGTGACCACCATAGGCCTGAGAGTAACAAAAGGAGATAACACTCTGATGTTCATTGTCTAGCACATATATCCTTATAATTTGGTCTAGGCAATATTTAAATAAATAAGGATCGTCCTAGAAAACCTACGTATCTTGGCGAAGAATTTCTTCTTATCTTGTGCAGTCCAATATGTTGGCATGAAACCTGTGGCAAGATAATTCGCAATGTCAGCAAACCAAGGTAATTGGGAGAGTTTAAACAATTGTTTGTCCGAGAACATGTCGTTTATCGGTGTCAGCTCAAGAGAATTAGGGAGATCAAGTCAAAGAAAGATGGTCAACCACTACATTCTCTACTCTTTTTTTATCTTGTATTTTTATGTCCAACTCTTGGAGTAGAAGGATCCATCTTATCAAGCGGAGCTTAGCATCATTCTTAGAAAGAAGGTACTTCAGCACCGCATGATCAGTGTAAATGATGATCTTAGATTTGATCAAGTAGGACCTAAATTTGTCCAAAGCAAACACTACGGCTAAGAGTTCTTTCTCAGTAATGGAGTAGTTCACTTGGGCAGAATTTAGAGTTCTACTTGCATAGTGAATCACATAGGGCTTCTTCTCTTTTCTCTGGCTTAACACTGCCCCAATAGCATAGTCAAACGCATCACACATGATCTCAAAAGAGATGCTCCAATTGGGTGGCTGCATGATAGGTGCGGTTGTCAACATAGCCTTGAGCTTTGTGAAAGTTTCTTAGCATTGCTCAGTCCACTCATATGGTGCATGCTTTTAAAGTAGATTACATAAAGGATGAGAAAGGTGGCTAAAGTCCTTTATGAATCGCCTATAGAATACGACATGTCCTAGGAAGGATAGGGTTATTCACACGCCAAGTATAGGGTTGCAATATAGTAATAATCTCGGTAAGACTGAGGTCGAATCCACAGGGACTGAACCTTGTACGTATTCTGAAAGTAACCAGAACTAGAACTAGAATAGATGAAATCTAAATCAAGTGAATATGAGTGAATAATGGTGAAATAGTAATCTAAAACTTGTGAAATTCAAAGGTAGGAAACTATGGATTCACAGGATCACTTGTAGAGATCAGGAAAATCTATGCTTAATTTACGAACTCAACTGGACTTCGAGTCCCATCTTCATCCGGTTGGAAGTTATATCACTAAAGCACAATCTGAACTTCCTTCGATCTAGTTTTCAAAGAAATGAAAGGTATAAGAATTAGAGATGATTCCATCACAAAACCGTGCCCATGAGACAAAGTAAACAACAAAATTAAACTAATCCACAACCAATCAGAAAGATGTATGAATGTTAGGAGGGATTCCATCATCCAACCATGTCCAAGGGGCAATGGCGAACAACAGAGCTGCCTAGCTTCACAATCAAAATAAGGGAAGGAAATACTCAAAGCCATCGCAGATCTATTGTAATTTTAGTCACAACAAACCATTAAAAATCGAAAGCATTCCTATTAATCAAACTAAAATCAATATCAATTCAGTCTAACATGAATCAAAGCCGTAGAATTATTCCCATTACACCACAAGCTTCACCTCTTAGCCCTAGCTAAGAGGTTTAGCCTAACATGATTGGGCTAAATCTCTTAAAAATTCATAGGAAATAGAAACAATAAAGAAGGAAAAAAAATCAAATTCTAAAACTTCTTTCTCTCTTTCTCTCTCTCTCTCTCACTAACGTCTATCAGTTGGATTGAATGCCATTAGCTCTCTCTCTTTTCTCCTTTTATAAGAGCACCAGGTTGGTCGGTGGAGTGCGAACGTGTAGAGATTGCTGGAGTCAGTTTGCTGGAGAGTTGGCTGGAGTTTACGCACTCCTTTCACAGCCGGAAAAGACTTACATGAAAATCCAGGACAATCCTTTCTTTCCAAAAAGATAATGTCCCCTTGGATGGTTTTCGATGACTTACACGATGGACAGTCTGGATCATCGAATCGATCAGAGGTGGTGGACCACAAAGTCCCTGATTCTTCACTTTTCACGGATGCAGGCCCTGTACGCGGGCGCTACACTGAGCTCTCTATGGGGCCCACTTTGGCTGTTGTTTTGAGAAATCCACGCCGTCCATCAGCTTTGTAACAAAATTTCAGCTGGAGATGGCTGGTTTTGGAATGTCATTGACGTAGCCGAAGGTAGTAATCACGCTGCAATCAGTGTAGGGCTATCCGTTTGTGACCGTTGAAATCAGCACGTGTGCGTGCATGAGTGCACAAGGTCAACATGGGTTGGACCATATCATGCCCCTCTGTATGATGGACAATTGGGATTGATCGTTTGGACCATGATGTTGGCCCACTGAGTTAATCCACAGCCTCTATTTCATAGACAGAAATAGAGCTTTTCGTTTTTAGTCAGTCAATAGTCTGTTGACCGACTTACTAGCTCGGTGCAATGTGAGTGCATAACCAATGTGCACTCTCTCTCACGCAAATGGGTCCCACCTTGATGTGTGTGAGAACTATGCTCTATCTATCCGTTTTACCACCTCATTTAATCTGTCGAGACCAATTTTGAAGCATATCTAGATATCAGGTGGGCCCAAAATCAATGGTTTATGGGCTGATCTATCCATTGGGCCACTTCCATAGGGATCCAATGGCTGAAATTCAACGTGGACGGTTGATTTAGGGTCCTCAGGCTATATTTAAAGTTTCAAGCCAATCAGATAGTGGGAATCATGTGATCTTACATTTTGGATGACTTTCAGGCCTCTTTCACGTGAATGACTTGGATTTCTAGGATCTCTGGCGTGTAAATTAATCGATCTCGGTCCCTTAGAGTCTGTCCCTTGCCTTGGTGATCCTTGAGTGTTAAATCCATACCTTTAGCACCCTTTTTCAGTCTAAGCTCGTAAATTCACCTTGCAACAAAAACAAGATTAAAATAGGCCATTAAGCATTATCATGTACGTAAAATCATGTGATAATTGAGGTCTAATATGCAATATTTGACCCTCAACACATCGCACATCATGTACGCTTTTAGGTGGAGGTAGGTTAGAAATAAGATCAATTTTAGATTTGTCTACCTCAATTCCCTTGGAAGGAATTATATGTCCAAGCACTATTCCCTTGGGAACCATGAAGTGGCATTTTTTCCAATTCAAAACCAAATTATTTTCTTCACATTGCTTCAAAACACTTTTAAGATTTTCCAGACACTTGTTGAAGGATGGACTAAAGATGAAAAAGTCGTTCATGAAGACCTCTAAATATTACCCCATCATGTTAGAAAATATACTTAACATACATCGCTGAAAAGTGGTGGAGGCATTACACAGTCCGAATGGCATCCTTTGGTAAGCAAAGGTGCCAAAGGGACATGAATTGTCTTCTCTTAATCTTCAAGGGCTATCTCTATCTGATTATAGCCCAAATACCCATCAAGAAAGCAGTATTAAGAATGACCAGCTAGCCTTTTTAGAATTTGATCAATGAAGGGCAAAGGAAAGTGGTCCTTCATTGTGATGATATTCAACTTCCCGTAATCAATGCACATTCTCCAACCAGTAGTGACTCTAGTTGGCATGAGTTCATTGTCAACATTGGATATGATGGTGATTCTAGACTTCTTGGGAACTACTTGAGTTGGACTCACCCATTGATTATTAGATATAGGGTATATGATACCCACATCCAACAACTTAAGTACCTCAGCCTTAACCACTTCCTTCATGTTTGGATTTAATCGACATTGTCGTTGCTGGGAGGTTTTTGCATTATCCTAAAGATGAATGTGGTGAGTACAAATAAATGGGTCAATTCCCTTAAGGTCTCAATCGACCATCCAATGGCTCCTTTATGCTCAATGAGAGTATAAATAAGCATACTTTCTTGTTCTTTCTCATGGTGGGAAGAAATCACCACCGGGTATGTCTCATCTTAACCAAGTAGACATATTTAACATAAGTGGGTAGAGGTTTTAAGTCAAGCTTCGGTACTTTGAGGCTAGACGGTAGAGGCATTACATCAGTTTGGGGCAATTTCTCAAATTGTGGCCTCTACCGGTTAACTTCAAGTACTGACATAGCATCAAGCAAGGCATCCATCTCCCTAATCATGTCATCATCTAAATCAGGGGAGAGGGCCAAACATGTCTCTAGAGGGTCAGAGTATAAAGTCAAAAGTGCTCTATCTTTCACGAAAGAATCTATCAAGTAAATGTCATGGATATCATCAACATCCTCTGACTATTTGCTCATGTTGAAAAAGATATTAAGATCCAATGTCATATTTCTGAAAGATAAATTCATAATTCTATTCCTACAATTAGTGATTATATTTGATGTAAAAAGGAATGGACGACCAAGAATGATGGGATTTTGAGTGCTCATATCCACGATGGGTTAAGTATCAAAGACAATAAAGTTTACTGGATAGTAAAATTTATCAACCTGGACTAACACATCCTCAATCATTCCTCTCCGTACACAGTCCGGATGATCAGCTAGTTGTAATGAGGTCCGGGTGGGTTTGAATTCACCTAGACCCAATTATTCTTATACCGAGAAAGGAATCAAATTAACGCTCACTCTTAAGTTAAGAAGTGCATGCTCAATCTGGTGGTTCCCAATTACATAAGTGATGGTTGGGCTATCAGGATCTTTATATTTTTGTGGCACATCTTTCTTGAGGATGACACTCACCTTTTCTGTCAGAAAAAATTTCTTTTGAATGTTTTGTCGTCTTTTGGTAGTGCATAGATCTTTTGAAATTTTGGCATATGAAGGGATTTGTTTAATGGTATCCAATAGAGGAATATTGACCTTCACTTGCTTAAGCACCTCTAAAATATCACGAGAGTTAGATAGAGGTTTTGGTGCAATCAACAGTTGAGGGAATGGTGCAATCGACTCACACAATTTTTTCGGTTCTTTCTCTTGTGGAGCAATGCTAGGTCTATTATTTTTATCTTCTTTCGAGTCCTTAGGCTTTTCAACCCTCACCAGAATAGATTTGTCAATTGTCTTTCCACTCCTAAGAGTGGTGATAGAGTTACCTTGCTCCATTTGATTTGAAGAACTTGGGTCACTAATTTCACATTGTGGCTTTGGATTGGGGAGAGGTTGGGCTGGAAGCATCCATTTTTTCCCACTCGCTAAGTGTGACTCAATCCTTTGAATGGACGATGTAAACATTCCCATTGTTATTTTGAGATCTTGGAATGCTTGTACCATATTCTGGTTTAATAGCTCTTAGTTTTGGATGAATTTTTGAAACGTATCCTCTTGAGGTCTCGTTTGATTTAAGAATTGTGTAAGGACCTCTTGTGGATTAGTCGTTTGTCAAATTCCTCCAACTGAATTTTGGATGGTTTCTTCAGCTGGAATTGTATGTATTTGAGGTGGGTCCTCTAAAAGATCTTTAGTAGTTGTTCACGGCATTCGATTGTGTCACGCCCCAGACTCAGTAACCGGACTCACAAGGATTCCGATGACCGGTTCTGAACGCAACAGCCTCCATAGTACCCCATTCTCGGCTCCTGAGGCAGGTTCCGATCCTGGGATCCTACAAGGAGGATTTTTATAACAGTATAATCATTCCAATACGAGCATACCCAAGATCATAGCAAGAACATCTGAGAATAACAAAGGCACACATCGCAAAATCCACTATAAATTTGAACTTTTACAATCATCCATAAGGCCCAAAGGACATACATGAGATAAAAGGAAAAGAGAGAAAGGTCGGAACACCGAGTCCTCAAATGCTCACTCTACTCCGTGCTCTACTCCATTGTGTCTTTCGCTTTAGAGTATCCTGCACGCATCAATCGTGCATAAGCTTATAGAAGCTTAGAGGGTGGTGTAGGTGTGTGATAATGGTGCACAGAAGAGTAGTAGGAGATACAAGGAGAGAAGCATGATCAATGAGGATATCACTAGCCTTACCCGGGCTTATCATGAATAAGATGCAATGAGTACTGGGTGCCATGCCAAGGCAATGCATGAAGGGGCTTGTACAACCAATGCTAATGCAATGCAAGTAATGTCAGTGCTCATATCCAAACCACAAGTCATGTACATTTCCAATCATAAGGAAATCACCGGGTCCATTACATTCCGCCGAAAGATCGCCGCTCTACGGACCACTTCGCACAAGCAAACGAGCGTAAGAGACCTCACTACCCGCTTTGTGGACGACGATAATCACCAACAAGGCACCGAAGGTAGCGGACCCATTTACGAGCCGGTCGGACTCACCTAGCAATGCCTCCTCACATCGTGCGGTAAGGCCACACCCCTATCCAACCGACTACACGACGGTGGGAGACGCGGCCTAATGGTATAAGGCCCTCGTGCGCTCATATATTCCACCCGGTCCACGGCGTTGGAGCGAGATCCTTGGTACCATGGAAGTTTTGGGAATTTCACCCATGGGCATCCTATGCACCCGGTATGCTCAACTAATATTTCCGGTGTCCACACATACAACCATCCACGAATACCCCTTTGGAGGTAAGGCCCTGATGAAGTAAGGGCGGATATCCATAAGCTATGCAATGCCAAATGCATGAATCACACAATCACCCATGCATCAATCCCAAGCATCCATCTCTCGGGAGATACCAACATGTCCTACACAATGACATAACCACGGCCAATCATACCTCAACCAAGCATGCATATGATGCGTATGGGAGTGGGCTATGAAGATGAATGGGGTGCCAATGAGGTGAAGATGGACTCTCTACTTAACTATGAAGGGTCTAGGTACTTAACCCATTCCTCATAAGGAATACAACCTCTAGTGGGGGCCCATATACAGGGGTAGCCCATGAGACTAAGGAGAACAATGATATGGGCCTAAATAGATGAAACGAGCCTAGCAAGGGTCTATGGTGGGCCTTTAACCACCCATAGAAGCCCATGGGCCTACCTTAGGGCCACCAATGTGGACATCTAACCACAATTGGTCCCCAAGAGGTAGCCCATCTCTAATTGATTACGGATCAAGGCCCAAGGCCCACACAACATTAGAAATAAGAAATGGACAACCATTACATACCACATACATTCATGTTGGGCTTGAAAAGCGGCCCAAGGCCTATCCAAAACATGGGTCCATGGGGAACACACATAGCCCAACCCATATATACCACTATGGGCCCACAGGGGAAAGGTTAGGGCCCAACATAAAGGCTACTAATCCCATATATTGTTGTGGGCTAGTGGGCAGCCCATTACTCAAATCACATGGGTAATTGTCATGTTCTTAGTCAAGTAAGTTGGGCCTACAACCCGGCCCAAGTATAAAGTTGATTTGGTGGGCAATCAAGGGCCCATATACTTGTGTAATCTGGCCCACTAATCCAACACAATAGTATGGTAAAAATGGCCCAAGAGTTCAATGGGCCTACTAGAAAGTTCCAGCCCAATTGGGCTCAAAGAGTTCAACAACTAGCCACATTCATGGACCCAATTAAATTCAACTGTGGTGGGCCTCAAAAGTGTATTTATTAGGCCCAACATTTAAGGAACTAAATGTATAAATTATTACCTCTAAGATTCTTCACAATGTGCTGGGCCCCACTCCTCAAAATTTCAGCCCAAAGGCCAAACATAATTATAACATGTTGCTGTCTTAAATTTGGGCACTCCATTGGAATGGGCCCGGGGCTTCTAAAACTCTGGAAATTGAGGGCCAAGGTCCCTCATTATGCATACAATGAGAGAAAACCCAAAAAGGTGGCCCACCATCAGAGGAAATATTTTTGAATTATGGCTTTTATCAAGGCACATTGCTGGACTGCACAGCAGAAAAATCTGGCAGTCCAACTATTTTGGCCCATTCTTTTGGATGCCCAAACAGGGTCAGTTGGGGCTGAAATTTTTCAGAGTGATACTTCAATAGGTAGGACATACCCTCACAAAATTTCAGAATTTTTGGATATCCCTAAGTATTTTAATTAATTTAAACAAGATAGTCTGTCCAGAAAATCGGACAGACCTGGACATCCCAATGTGGTGGGCCAGTCCGGTCCTCGCCACGATGTGCACAGGGTCCAATGGCCCTGAAAGTTGGTAGGTAGGTCCCAACATGGGTGGACCACAACTTCACAAAATTTTAGAATTTATGGACACCTAAAAATATTTTAGTTTATTTAAAGAAATCAATCTGTCCTGAAAATCGGACTGATCTGGACACCATATTGTAAATGGCCAGTCCAGCCACCACCATGGTGTGTACAGGTTTCCATTGGCCCCAAAATTTTGTAGGTTGGTCCCACCATGAGTGGACCACCTTCCTGTAAATTTTTATAATTTTTAGACACCCAAAAATATTTTAATAATTTTTGGAATTCCAACCTGTCCAGGGTGGAATATTGCTGGAATAGTGCAGAAAATCCAGACTGTCCACCTCATTTGGACCACACCTTTGGGACCCCAATGAAGGTCAGATGAGGCTGAAATTTGGTATGGTTGTAGATGGGTCATAAGGCTACAAGAATCACATATTATTTTGTTTCATTATTCCCACCAAAGACCCATAAGTCAGGCCCCAAAGTGGCCCAAAAATCTGTCCAGGCAGATTTGGACAGCAACATGTTACTGTCCAAACCACCCCAAAAGATAATTTAAAAGGAAAATAAATCAGCATTTTCTCAGGGTGGGGTCCATCTAGATGGGTCACACAACTCTCAGACCCAATCCTCTTCCAATATCATCCATAAAATCAAGCCCAAAGGCTGTCCAAAACATGCCAACAATATGGGGCAACAAGGTGGGCTTGGATGTCTAACCACTTGGGCCTAGTTGCATGGCACATCAAGTGGGCCCCACATACATCAGATTTACTATAAACATAGGAAAGAAAATATGGAGAAGAAACATAATCCGGCCATAGGGTAGGGCCCCGCCACTAATGGGCCCTCCCAAGAAAGAATCATACCCATATAACTACATTGATTGTACATGCAACATGAAATCACTACATGCATGATCTATAATTGCTATGGATGGTTGAAATGTCATCCCACCATGATCCTTAGGTCTAGATGACCTTGAGATGGAGTGGATCATTACATACATCATGATGGGGTCCATGGAGAATGGCCCCATCATGGATCATGACATGCATGTAGGATGGGCCAAAAGGCCACATCCATGGGGTCAAATGGGGTCTCCACCATGGATTGGTGGGCCCCATATGATCCATACAAAAGAAATAAGAAGATTTAAAGATATAAAACTAGATCAGCAAGATCATAGTTACCCACTTGTGATCTCACTCCCAAACTTCTACTCCATGAAGCTCTTGGAGCAAAGAATGGATTTCAATGGTGGAGATCTAGTTCAAATGGAGGGATTGAGAGTATGATGGGGGTAAGGGGGGCTGGAGAAGAGAGGGAGAAGGAAGAGAAGTTGCTGGAAATTTCAGCAATGGAGGGAAATGAGAGGGGAAGAGAGAGAAAAAAACTATTTAAGAGAAGTAATCATAGCTTATGGTGACAATAACAATGTTGCTAGGGTAGGTTAGGTATGGGTAGTGTTTAGGGTGGGTAGTGTTTATTCCATGCAATAGTGTAGTGTGTGTGTGTGGTGTGCATGGGAAATTGTGCCATGGAGGTGGTCCACATGCTTTTGTACAAAAAGTGGGCCACATGATGAAATGCTCATAACTTTTGATCCATAGGTCGGATTGACGCACAAGACGCGTCGTTGGAACCGCAACGACGATACGAACGAGATGGCATAGGTCTCGGGTCGATCCGAGTTAGGTCTACATGACCGAACTCAAGGTGACTGTAAACACAATCCGAGGGTCGCGGGTCGCCGGAATTTGACCGGTAGGACCGCGAGACCATGATGAACAAGATGCATACTTACACACACACATGCACACATGGGAACTTGGGTCGGGTCTTACAGATTGCTCATTCAATATTTCTTGAAAAGTAGGAATTGTTGGACAATTTTCAGTTGTATGTATGTTGCAAGCACAAATACCACAAACAACTTCTGCCTCCTTATCGGGTTTGATAGGTTCTACCTTCTTAAGTTCTATTACCTCGACTTTCCTTGTGAGATTGGTCACCTTTGTACTCATATCTTCTTCTTCTTTTAAAATATAATTTTCTCCCATTTCCTTTGATTGAGTAGGCTTAGAAGTGGTGAGTCTTGGGGAGGTGTCCCATGATTGCGCATTTTTTGCCAATTGATCAAAATAATCCCACGCATCATCGGCCTCCTTATTTATGAATTCACCGTTACACATCATCTCTACAAATTGACGCATTGGTGAAGTTAATCGGTGAAAAGGCCTAGCTATATGTCCTAGAGGGGGGGGGGGGGGGGTGAATAGGACTATGCCAAATAAAACTTATAATAGAGGAATTAAAAAGAATATGATAGCCAAAATAAATCACAATGCAGGAAAGTAAAACAACCTCAAAAATTTGATCTTGAGGGGTTGATACAAAAGTTGTTCTAAGGACAACCTTTCGCTAAAAACTAGAGTTTATGGTAGGACAACCTTATTTCTAGAAAGATCTTTGTATCAAATCTCAAACCAAAGAGGAATACAGAAGTAAGCACAAACTAGAATAAATTGTAATCATAAATGTATTGTTTTAGGGACAGCCATACACCATAAAAATGACAGGGCAACCTTGCTGGAACAACTTTAAAGGAAACTAAATTTCAAGCAGATAAAAGGAATAGCAGAAAGTAAATTCTAAACTATTACAAAATTCCCACAATGCTTGAATTAAATGATTACAACATTCACCACCATACATACATCCCATAAATAAATATTAAAGATTAGAAATATAAATCATTCAACCACAACACAAGGGATTATAGTGGTTCACCTGTGTGTTCACCAACTGTTAAACAACAGCCGCACAGAATGCTACTCCACTCCTAATATCCTCACACAGGGGATATTAGCATTCACTAACAAAATAGGTTTTCACAGGTTCACCCAAAACCTTTACAATTGTGTCTTTGTCTGTGGGCTTACACAATTAAAAAACCCCACTTCTGAGTTTTCCTGGCTCTCCTCAGATAACCAATACAACAAGATTTTTCTGGCAAATCTTGAAAGAAACCAAAACAGAAAGGAATTTACAATTAAATTTAAAATACCTGATTATCTCCTTCGTTGTAGCAGCCCAATAGAACCAAGTCAGAGTAGATGATTGAATGTCCAAGTTCAATGTCCAGTACTCAATTACAATGGTTCTAGTTCTAATAGATTTTAAATTAAACCAACTAGGGCTTGCCTTAATTGATTTTGATTCCAAAGAAAGGGAATAACAATTCCTCTTATCCAATTAGATTGGAATAGCAAAAACAAAATCAATTAAATAAAGCTAAAGAAAGAGAATATAAAATAAGCACACTTAGCTTAGATGAAGCACTTAATTATCACTCGGAAGTTTGATGAAGATTGGCTTGAGTAAATTGATTAATTCACTCATTTTTCTGAGATTTATGCTCAATTTATAGGTGAGCAGATCGCGTCTTCGACTGGTCTAGGGAGCTTTTCGACTAGTGGAAGAAGTAACAGATTTGAAAAAAATCAGGCACGATAAGCTTTGACCGTTCTACGACTGGTCGAAGGTCATCTTCGACTGGTCGTAGGTCACCTTCGACTGGTAGAAGGTCTCCTTCGACTGGTCGTAGGTCACCTTCGACTGGTAAAATGTCTCCTTCGACTGGTCGAAGACCCTGCAAATAATCGCTGGACTTTGAGTCGAAGATATTTGACCGGTCGACGATGCAGTCGACACTGTTCCTTCGACTGGTCGAAGAGATTCCTAGACTGGTCGAAGGCTAACCGAAAATATCCGAATTTTGTAACAACCTTACGACTAATCGAGGAAATTCTTAAACTGGTCGAAGCAAGGCTAGGACTAGTCGAAGAAAGCCTAGGACAAGTCTTCGGACGGCCCAAACTCATGTGACATATACATATGATTTATGTATCCAAAATGGCCTACTTCTAAGGTCAACTTGTGGTCAATCAAACCCCAATCATGAAGTAAGGACATTGAAAACATTAGGAACAAGTGACCTTGAAGTTTAAGCCTTGAAGTCTTGATGTAGTTCAATATGATGTAGTTCAATCTTGAAATCTTGATGTAGCTCAGCCTTGAAAGTCTCTTAAGTTCTTTATGAACTGCCTTGTACACTTCGTGAATCATACATTCTTGAGACTTGTCTTGTGTGCAATACATGCAGTCAAGGTTGATCTTTGTACTTTTGAGCTTTGCTTGTTGTGATCTTTACTTATTCGTGAATGTTGATCTATGAGAGAGCTTCACTTATCCAAGATATATAACAGTGATTTTGGCATCACAAATTTGACAACTGATAGGGATATAGACTATAGCACTTACAATCTCTCCCTTTGTCAAATTAGTGACAAAACACATAACCAAGATAAACATAGAGCAAAACAATTGGTTAAAGGATCATGAACCAGTTAACTGGCTTACCTGCAAATCAATATTCAACATTCAACCAATTCATTCAACTAGATTCATATATAGATATACTATAGATATACTCCCCCAATATTCAACATTCAACCATCGTTACTCCCCCTGAGTAACATAACTACTCTTCTCACAATTACATTGTTAAGAACAGACCATTCTCCCCCTTTTTGTCACAATATGACAAAGGAAACAATAACAAGGAGAACTAAAAAGAGATATATGAGAGTAATAAGGAGGATATTATAGCAGAAAAATAGATAGTATCCAACTTAAAATCAGCATAGTCTCACAAAGAACAAATACTCAGCATAAAACAAAGATAGTATGCAATTACAAATCAGTCAATTTAGTGCTAAGTTTTAAAGTTATTATAGACCAAAAAATCCCATATAGACTAGTCAGAACTAGAACTAGATGACGGAACAGGAATAGAGGGATCAAGTTAGTGCATGCCTTTGTTCAATCGCCTAAGATATTTACGCATGTACTTGAATTGTAAATCATGAGTAACAGACATGTTTTCCATCTTTACATTTATATTCTCAACTTTACCCTCCAATGCACTCAGACGTGCATCAAAATCAGATAGTACAAAATCTGGATCATTTGTTGAATCAGAATCCAGTTCCTCAAAGATGTCATCCATATTAATGTCATCACCAGCTTCTTCATGACCACCACCACCATCACCACCTTGTTCAGGCAGTAATTCCAGCTTCATCTTATTGAGATTAGAATTGTTGAAAATCAGATGATGGATAGGTGCCTCATTAACCGGCATATCGACTAACATATGTGTAGCCAATACAGTCATTAGATAACCAAAAGGAATGTCACTATGACCAGGATGGAGTCTAAATTGAAGAATGAAATGACAGATTAAGGATGGCAAACAAATCTGAGTTCCACTGGAAATAGCATGAATAACACGAACCATAAACGAAGTTAAGTCAGTTTTATTACCCGAACGAGGATACAGATTAGACACAAAGATTCTGTGGAGAACTCTGTCTTTGGGTAACAAATACCTTGCGGGAAGCGCATTTCCTTTATGAGTCCAATGAACATCCATGTTGCACAAGTCTCTAGTGAGCATACATTTTTCAGAAACTGAGGGTTTATCAGTCAAGTTATGAATAGGAATCCCCTCATCATTCACAGGAATATCCATGAGGGCTGAAATTAAATGACGATCAATGTTAAATGACCCTTCACTAGTAGATATTTTAAAAGTTAAATTATCCTGTGAAAAGTCACTAATACATGTAAACATGGATTGGGCAATGGACCGGTATGTAGGCCCACCCTAATGTAATAAGTTAACCCAACCTACAGCTTCAAGTATAGGAAGGATGTCAAAAGGTGCAATATGATTAATATCAATAGGATGTTCAACAATAACATTGTGTGATCTAATGCCCGTAACATAAGATGGATCATTATTGGGAACAAGAAGATGACGCTTGGTCGATCTGGAGGAAGAAGAAGGACCATGGGAAGTAGTTTTTCTACCTCTAGAAGCCATATGCAACAACAATAACAAGGAAATAAGAAGTTGCAAAGGATTGAGAAATGGGTTTACTCAAAACAGATTTTTCAAAATCCAAACCCCAAATCTCAATGAAATCCTAAATAGAAAGCTTCAAGTTAGAAAAGAAGGCAATCTAGACACAGATTTGCAGGAAAAACGTAAATTGAACACTAACCTTGAAGAACAAGAACGGTGGGTTCAACAAGTCGAAGCTCGGCTCCTTAGAAAAGAAAAACGAAATAAGGAAGAAAGCAAAAATCTCCAAATTTTAAGTGATTCCTGAGATCTACGACTGGTCGTGGGTATCTACGACCAGTCGAAGGTCGACTGGTCGAGTACACTCATGACAGGTCGAAAGACGTCTAGAATTTCATATTTCTTGCAAATTTTTTTTAAATAGGAATTAAACCTAGCAAATATATACATTATGATACACGTAGGCATAAATAATCATTTTGAAATACACATGCCAAGATCAAATTTCATCTTTTTAAACCTGCTTTTATCAAGAGGTTTTGTGAAAATATCAGCTCGCTGATCTTCGGTAGGAATATATTCCAGAGATATAACTTTTTCTTATACCAATTCCTGAATATAATGAAATCTAATGTCAATGTGCTTAGTACGAGAATGCTGAATAGGATTTTTTGAAATATTTATTGCACTGGAATTATCACAATGTAATAACATAGAATCTTGTTTAATTCCATAATCACTTAGTATTCGTTGCATCCAAACAAGCTGTGTACATGCATTACCAGCTGCGATATACTCAGCTTCAGCTGTTGAAAGTGATATAGAATTTTGTTTCTTACTAAACCAGGAAACTAAACAATTTCCAATGTAAAAGCAACCACCACTGGTTGATTTTCTATCATCTAGATTACCAGCCCAGTCAGCATCTGAGTACCCAGCAAGTTGGACACTAGTCTCATGAGGATACCAGAGACCAAGATTACAGTACTTGCAACATATCTAATAATCCGTTTGACAAAGAATCAAGTGAGATTCTTTTGGATCGATTGATATCTTGCAAAATACCAACACTTAGTGAAATATCAGGTCTACTAGCAGTTAAATATAACAAACTACCAATCATACTCCGATAAAGTTTTGAATCAACATTTTTATCATTAGAGTCTTTTGAGAGTTTCAGGGCAGTACTCATGGGAGTATCGAAATTCTTACCATTCTCAAATCCAAATCTCTTGATTAGATTTAAAGCATACTTAGATTGAGAAATGAATATTCCTTCAGGTTGTTGCTTTACTTGCAATCCAAGGAAATAAGTCAATTCCCCAACCATGCTCATTTCAAACTGTGATTTCATCAAATCTGCAAACTCAGTAGTCAAGTCAGTACAGGTTGATCCATAAATGATATCATCAACATAAATCTGTACCATTAAGATATGATCATTATGTTTTTTAACAAATAGAGTTTTATCAACAGATCCCATTTGAAAATTATGACTTAAAAGAAATTTTGTTAGTTTCTCATACCATTCCCTAGGTGCTTGTTTTAATCCATAAAGTGCCTTTTTAAGCCGATACACATGATCAGTATTTTTAGGATCTTCAAAACCCATTGGCTGTTCAACATATACTTCTTCATGTAAATCGTCATTTAGAAAAGCACTTTTCACATCCATTTGATTATCTTTATCTTTCTAAAACATGCAATGGATATAAATAGTCTGATAGATTCAAGACGTGCTACTGGTGCAAAAGTTTCATCAAAATCAATTCCTTTAATTTGAGTATAACCTTGTACCACTAGTCTAGCCTTGTTTCTAATTATATTTCCACACTCGTCAGACTTATTTTTGAAAATCCATTTTGTTCAAATGATGTGTTTATCTTTAGGTCTTGGTACGAGATACCAAACATCATTTCTTACAAATTGGTTAAGTTCTTCTTGCATTGCAACAATCCAGTTCTCATCAGCAAGAGCTTCTTTTACATTAGATGGTTCTATTTGGGATGTAAAACATACATAATTACATATATCCTCAAGTTATCTACGGGTGCGAACACCAGTGAGAGGGTTTCCAAGAATTTGAGTAGTTAGATGATCTTTAACAGTCCTCAATTCAGAGTCAGTCTGATTTGATGAAGTATCGAGTTTATCAATGATTAGAACTTCATCATTATCTGAATTAGGGATTGGCGTATTAAAGTGATCATCAATGACAACATTGATGGACTCTTGAATCACACCAGTTCTTTTGTTTAGAACCCTATAAGTTCGACTGTTTAAGGAATATCCTAGAAAAATTCCTTCATCACTCTTTGTATCGAATTTTCCCAAATTTTCACAATCTCGTAAAATATAGCACTTGCTGCCAAAAACTCGAAAGTATTTGACAGTAGGCTTTTTATTGAACCATAATTCGTAAGCTGTTTTATTATTATCTTTGCTAGTATAGACTCGGTTAATAATATAGCAAGCTGTGTTGACAGCTTCAGCCCAAAGATTTTTAGAGAGTTTCATGCTATTCAACATGACATTAGCTTCTTGAAGTACCTTATTCTTTCTTTCCACAATTCCATTTTGTTGTGGAGTTTTGGGAGCTGAGAATTCATGTACTATTCCTTGGTTGGTACAAAACTTCTCAAAATTGCTATTCTCAAATTTAGATCCATGATCACTACGAATCTTACTGATTTGAAAAGATTTTTCAATTTGAATCCTTTTGAGAACTTTTTTTACTTCTTCAAGGGTTTCAGATTTATCCCTTAAGAAGGCTACCCAAGTGAATCTGGTACAGTCATCAACTATTACCAGGATATACTTTTTCTCACCACGACTTTCCGTTTTGGTAGGTCCAATTAGATCCATGTGGAGAAGTTCGAGTGGTCTTGATGTGGTATTTGAATTCACCTTTTTGTGTGAGTTCCTTGTTTGTTTGCCTATTTGGCACTCACCACATATTTTATCTAATTTCTGAAGTTTGGGTAAACCTCTTATAAGTTCTTGATTGCTCAATCTACATAAATTTCGATAATGTACATGTCCAAGACGTTTGTGCCATAAATCAGTCTCGTTTGTATGGACCATGTAACATGTTTGATTAGATGAGCTGGATTCGCTAATGATATAGCAATTTTCAAACGTTCTACGTCCAGTTAATATTACAGAACCCTTATCATTTAGTATCTCACAGCTTTGATTAAAGAATCGAACACTATGGTTATTATCACATATCTGAGATATGCTAAGCAAGTTGTGTTTTAAGCCTTCAACATATAAAACGTTTTTAAACACAGGAAGATTAAAAAGTTAAACTATACCTTGGCCTATAATCTTGCAGTTGCTACCATCACCAAATCTGACTAAACCATCAGTCATATCTTTTAGATCCGTGAATAAAGCTTTGTCACCTGTCATATGCCTGGAACATCCACTGTCTAGGTACCATTTTGAATGACTTATTGCTTTGAAAGCAGTGTGAGCAACCAAGCAGGTGACTTTAGGAACCCATTTCATAACTGTTTTGGGTTTAGGAACATAGTTGGTCTTCTTTTGTTTATAGTTGTAAGAATAACCTGTATAGTTAGATTTTAGGAGCTCCTTGAGTAAATCTACTATCTTTTCAGCCAGTGGATTTTGTTTCTGATTAAAGTTGACATGGCTGCTTCTAGATTTTTGAAGAGTTTTTGAATTTCCAGAAAAACCTTGATAAGTACTTTTCCCTTTTGAGTTTGAGGACTCTCCTTTTACAAACATAGGAGGAGTATACTTTTGTTTAAGAGATAAATTTTTATCATAGTCCAACCCGGATAGATCGCCACATTTTCTTGATTTGGATAAAAGTTTTTCTAACTTTGGATCACCTTGGGCATATTTCCATGTGTCCTTTAGACTCAGGAGAGAAGATACTTCATTTTTGAGATTTTCAATTTCAAATTTCAAATCAACAATTAGGGAGTTTTTGAATTCCAAATCGTATTTTAATTTTTTAAAACAATTTAAAATTTGTGATTTTTCTAAGACAAGTGATTCAAAATATTCTTTGAGTTTAGAAAACTTTTCTTTTTGAAGTTTAAGTTTGACAGCAATTTTACAACTTTCCTTATATAGGGCATTGTAAGCGTCTTGAATATCATCTTCATTTTCATATTCACTACTCATATTTTCTTCACTTGTTGAGTCATTATCTGAAAATGTGAATTTGGCTAGAGTCATAAGAGCTTTAACTTCATTCTCTAACTCAGTTTCAGAATCTTCTGATTCAGAAGAAACTTCAGAATCAGATGATTCATCCCATGTAGCCAACATACCCTTCTTCTTGGGTTTGTCCTTTTTAGGACATCTATTAGCTAAGTGCCCATATTCTTGACAGTTGTAACATTGACTATCTTTCAAAGATTTTCGAGTTTTGGGTCTAAACTTCTTTTTATCATTTGATTTTTGAAAATCAACCCTTTTCTTACTTTTGAAAATCTTGTAAAATTTCTTAGCTAAAAGAGCCATATTATCCTCTGAATCAGAATTTTCTTCTGAATTATATTTAGAGGATTTTAGTGCAATAGATTTACCTTTAGGAGCTTTAAAGTTTAACTCGTAGGTTTGTAAAGAACCAACTAGTTCTTCTACCCTCATATTATCCGTATCACGAAGTTCATGGATTGCGGTTACTTTCGAATTGAACCATTCAGGAAGTGAGCGTAATATCTTTGCACACACTTTACTTTCAGGGATTTTATTGCCAAGACCACACATTGAGTTTACAATGTCATTTAGTCTAGTGTAAAAGTCCACAAACATTTTCATTTTCCTCCATATGAATTTCTTCAAATTTGGTTGTGAGGAGTTGGACTTTAGACTTTTTGACAATTGATGTACCCTCATGTGTCATTTCTAGTATATCTCAGGCTTGCTTTGCAGTATCACAGGATATGATTCCTTTGAATTCATCTGGTGATAGTGCGTAAGTGATTGCATTTAGTGCTTTAACATTGGCACTATACTCACTTTTCTGAAGGGTAGTCCATAAATAATAAGCAGGTACAGACATAGTTTTTGAACCGTCGGATTTAGTTACTTCAATGGTAGGAGTTTTCCATTCGGTCACTGTGGCTCGCCACACACTCTCATCCATTGATTTTAGGAAGATCCTCATTCTGGCTTTCCAATAGGCATAGTTGGAGCCATCAAATGGTGGAGGCCTAGTGATTGAAAGGCTATCAAAATTTGACATCTTTTTATATAGCTTAGATCGTTAGCTCAGGAAATAAATCCAAATAAAAAGCAATAAGAACGAGCTATTAGGCTTTGATACCACTTGAAATGGCCTAGCTATATGTCCTAGAGGGGGGGGGGGGGGGGGGGGGGTGAATAGGACTATGCCAAATAAACCTTATAACAGAGGAATTAAAAAGAATATGATAGCCAAAATAAATCACAATGTAGGAAAGTAAAACAACCTCAAAAATTTGATCTTGAGGGGTTGATACAAAAGTTATTCTAAGGACAACCTTTCACCAAAAACCAGAGTTTATGGTAGGACAACCTTATTTCTAGAAAGATCTTTGTATCAAATCTCAAACCAAAGAGGAATACAGAAGTAAGCACAAACTGGAATAAATTGTAATCATAAATGTATTATTCTAGGGACAGCCATACACCATAAAAATGACAGGGCAACCTTGCTGGAACAACTTTAAAGGAAACTGAATTTCAAGCAGATAAAAGGAATAGCAGAAAGTAAATTCTAAACTATTACAAAATTCCCACAATGCTTGAATTAAATGATTACAACATTCACCACCATACATACATCCCACAAATAAATATTAAAGATTAGAAATGTAAATCATTCAACCACAACACAAGGGATTATAGTGGTTCACCTGTGTGTTCACCAACTGTTAAACAACAGCCGCACAGAATGCTACTCCACTCCTAATATCCTCACACAGGGGATATTAGCATTCACTAACAAAATAGGTTTTCACAGGTTCACCCAAAACCTTTACAATTGTGTCTTTGTCTGTGGGCTTACACAATTAAAAACCTCACTTCGAGTTTTCCTGGCTCTCCTCGATAACTAATACAACAAGATTTTTCTGGCAAATCTTGAAAGAAACTAAAACAGAAAGGAATTTACAATTAAATGTAAAATACCTGATTATCTCCTTCGTTGTAGCAGCCCAGTAGAACCAAGTCAGAGTAGATAATTGAATGTCCAAGTTCAATGTCCAGTACTCAATTACAATGGCTCTAGTTCTAATAGATTTTAAATTAAACCAATTAGGGCTTGCCTTAATTGATTTTGATTCCAAAGAAAGGGAATAACAATTCCTCTTATCAAATTAGATTGGAATAGAAGAAACAAAATCAATTAAATAAAGCTAAAGAAAGAGAATATAAAATAAGCACACTTAGCTTAGATGAAGCACTTAATTATCACTCAGAAGTTTGATGAAGATTGGCTTGAATAAATTGATTAATTCACTCATTCTTCTGAGATTCGTGCTCAATTTATAGGTGAGCAGATCGCGTCTTCGACTGGTCTAGGGAGCTCTTCGACTAGTCGAAGAAGTAACGGATTTGAAAAAAATCAGGTGCGATAAGCTTTAACCGTTCTACAACTGGTCGAAGGTCATCTTCGACTGGTCGTAGGTCACCTTCGACTGGTCGAAGGTCTCCTTCGACTGGTCGAAGACCCTGTAAATAATCGCTAGACTTTGAGTCGAAGATATTCGACCGGTCGACAATGCAGTCGACATTGTTCCTTCGACTGGTTGAAGAGATTCCTAGACTGGTCGAAGGCTAACCGAAAATATCTGAATTTTGTAATAACCTTACGACTGATCGAGGAAATTCTTAGACTGGTCGAAGCAAGGCTAGGACTAGTCGAAGAAAGCCTAGGACAAGTCTTCGGACGGCCCAAACTCATGTGACATAAACATATGACTTATGTATCCAAAATGGCCTACTTCTAAGGTCAACCTATGGTCAATCAAACCCCAATCATGAAGTAAGGACATTGAAAACATTAGGAACAAGTGACCTTGAAGTTTAAGCCTTGAAGTCTTGATGTAGTTCAATCTGATGTAGTTCAATCTTGAAATCTTGATGTAGCTCAGCCTTGAAAGTCTCTTGAGTTCTTTATGAACTGCCTTGTACACTTCGTGAATCATACATTCTTGAGACTTGTCTTGTGTGCAATACATGCAGTCAAGGTTGATCTTTGTACTTGTGAGCTTTGCTTGTTGTGATCTTTACTTATTCATGAATGTTGATCAATGAGAGAGCTTCACTTATCCAAGATATATAACAGTGATTTTGGCATCCCAAATTTGATAACTGATAGGGATATAGACTATAGCACTTACAATCTGTTATAGAAAAAACTTATTGTTCGCTACAATTCGTAGCTATTATTTGGATAGGAATTTGTGAGATCCTTGAACCTTTCCCAACATTGGAAGAAGGTCTCTTCCTCTTTCTGAGTAAAGTTCATGATTGCCTTCTTTAAACTGTTAGTTTTATAAAATGGGAAAAAGTTTTTGAGAAATTCCTGGGTCATCTCAGCCCATGTGTTGATAGATCGTGGCTTTAAGGACTGTATCCACATATTAGCTTTTTCCTTCGACGAGAAGGGAAATAATTTAAGTCGCACTATATTTTCAGACACGTTTAAAAGGTGTAATGTGGCGACTATCTCATCAAACTCTTTGATGTGCAATTATGGACTTTTAGATTCTAGTCTATGGAATTTAGGAAGTAGTTGTATCATTCCAGGTTTGACATCTATAGTTCCTGCATTTAATGGGAATATCATGTAAAGTACAAGGCGTGAGTGCATGATGCACCTCATTCTCATCTTCAACTTCCTCAACTAGATGTTGAGGTTGATGTGCAACCATTACTTCTACTAACTCAGAGGATCTCAGGTGGAGTCTAATCCGATAATGGATAGTCAACCCTTTAACTAATCTTCCTTCACTCAAAAGACGTAGAGTGTTATCACGAACCCACTTGGGCATGAAACACTCGCAGCCCTCAAATAACTAAACAATTGAAATCTAAAAAGAAAGAAAGTTAAAACCTACAACAAATAAGAAATCTAAAAAGATAAGAGAGACTGGAGAGAAGTTAGCTGATTAGGGTAGCTATGTTAGGATCCTACAAAATGAAAAACAAAGTTAGTTTCTAAAAATAATTTAAAAAAAATCCTAACATAAAAGTATAGTCGAAAAATAAACCCTAATCTTAACCTAATTCAAATACCAATTAATCTAAAAAAAAATGCAGTCGTAGTCCCCATCAACGGCTCTAAAAACTTGTTCACAACCCCAAGTGTAGGGTCGCAATGTAGTAATAACTCGGTGAGACTGAGGTTGAATCCATAAGGACTAAATTGTACGTATTATGAAAATAACTAGAAATAGAACTATAATAAGATCTAAATCTAAATATAGAAGAAAAGAGAGTAATTGTGAATAATGTTGATTAAAACTATTAATTGAAAGGTGGGAACTAGGGTGCCAAGGATCCACATGTAGCTATCAGGATGCTACATTACTTGATTCAAAGAACACGATTGGATTTGGAGTCCTATCATATCCAATTGGAAGATAAAGCAATTAAATCAAATATCTGAACTTTTCATTGATCTAGTCCTCAACGAAGGAGTATTGTGTTAATTGGAACAGATTCCATCATCCTACCATGCCCAGGAGACGATGGTGAATAACGGGATTTACCAATCTCACAATCTCAAAACAGGAAAAGAAGATATCCAAAACTATCACAACATCTATTATAATTTGAGTCACAATAAATCATAGAAAACTAAAAATCTTCCTTTAATATCAAACTAGAAATTAATGAGATTCAACAAAAACAAGAATCAAAGCAAAAAAATCATCCCAACAAGCTATAAGCTTCACCTCTTAGCCCTAACTAAGAGGTTTAGCCAACCATTGACATGATTGGATCTAAAACCCTAAAAGAAAGCATTAAAAATAAATAAAGAAGTAAGAAAAACTCTTGGGAGGCTGCTCCACCCTTTAGCTCTGCTTCTTAAAACCTAATTCATGTTTAGAACTCCTTAAAGAACCCATATTTATAGCTTTTGTTCGAACGTCTTTGAAAATCACCTCAAATTTATGCACTCAGCGTAACACTTTTAATATCATCGAACGTAACTTGAATCCAGAAGTCATGCCTTTTCACATTATGTAATGCCTTTCACACTGCGTAACTCTTTATGTCATCGAACATACCTTTGATGTCATCGAACCGTCCTTCGATGTCATCGAAGGGTATTCAATTAATCAAGAATATGTTTAGAGTGTTCTACCAGTTGTTCCAAAAATCTGTAAAAATCTCGATGTCATCGAACTGCCTTCGACGTCATTGGGTAATCGAATAGGGTTTCGATGTCATCGAGAAATGCATCCAATTTGTTCAGCAACCATACTTGATTTCTTGTAATTTTTTGATGTCATCGACTGGTGGTTGTTATCATTGAACATTGGCTTCAATGTCATCGACCATCGGTCGATGACATAGACAGTGAAGTTCAGATTTTGTGAATTTTTGCACTTTGCACTTTCGACTTCCTTCCTTCTCTACTTAGTTTCCTTAAATCTCGAGGTCTTAAAATCTTCAATCTTGGTCTCCTAAGATCCATCCCTTTTCTTGGTGATTCTTGAGCATCAAATCCATGCTTTTAATATCCTTTCAATCCAAGCTCTGAAACTCACCTCGCAATACAAATATGTATAAAATATACCCATTAAGCATTATCATGTTTATAAAACCAAGATATAAATAGGGAAAATATGCAATATTTGACACTTAACATAGTTCTCTCCAGTGTTCGAAATATTGGTATCGCTACAAGTTTCACTAGCTAGGGATACAGAAACAATAATGATATCATTGATAACTGGAAATGCGGGGAAACATAGAAAAACGGTGGAATTTTCAACAAAACTTTAAGAGATGTTAAAATATAAATATTTGCATAATTAGAAATAAAAATTTTGTAAAAAGAATGCATGCATAACAAGTTTCCATTTAATGGGGCCTTAATGTTATTGTAAGAAATTAGTCCAACCATCCCCTCAAGCATATTTAACTATTCGACCTTTCATCAAAACATCCGTTGAGATTGCAAAATATCAACAACACGTGATATTTCACTAAGAAATCTTCAACAATTGGAAATGAAATGAAAGATTGTGGTCTCAACATTTTGCATTTTGCGATATCGATAATATCGAGATATTGCCAATATTATCAATGACAAATTGAACACTACATACAACCATGTGCCCAAAAAAAATTGATTTTTTTTTTTATAATAAACAAAATTTTGATGATATCAATACGTTGGCAATATTATTGAAATATCATTAATATACTTATGATACAAGCATTACCGAGAATTTACATAGTCGAAAATATTGTTGATACATTGGTGATATTGATGCATTGCCAATACAAGAGACATCTAGAATTTACAGAGTTAAAAATATTGACGATTATATTAGCAATATTGATAAGTTGGCGATACTTAACGACACATTCCTAATACCTGGAATTTCTGATACTACCAGCGTTATCGGTATCATTGAGCTAGAGATAAAAATAATATCGGAGATAATTTGAACATTGGTTCTAGCACCTAGGCTTGTTGTGTCACGTGTGATCGCTTTGAGGTGTGGCACTCATGTTGTGCATAACTTATGTTTGCACATGTAGCGACCTCTACTCTTATTTAAATTTGAAGCTAAGGCCCTTTTGTTTATTACTTCTGATATTGAAGTGGAAAAGAGAAGGGAATTTAAGAGAATGGATGGCTTGTCTCTCACTCCATCAGGGGGATCCAAGTTTCATTCTCCTCAAGCAACAACAGAACTCCCATGCTGAGTGCTTTAATGGAGGTCTTGTTGGCATTTGGAGAAGGAGATTAGAATGATCATGCTTTGGTCACAATGAGTTGGAGGGTGTGGGGGTGGTCAGAAAGATTCTTTAAGCATTGGATACGCAAGTAGTATTGTGTAATGAGGTGTTACTGTCCAGGTTCTTAATACCATGCCATTACAAGAGACATCAAGCAACAATGGAGTTTCGGTCGCCAGGTATGACAAGCCAGAGAATATTAGAGGGTTTTCAAAAGGTATGGGTGGGGGCCATATTCCGATGGCTATAGGAATGTGGTGGATCAACGACGCCATCACTTTCTGTGGGAAGGATGCCTAGTGTCACTTTTAGGGACTGCAAGGAGGACCTCGCCGCTATTTCAATTTGTGGAGGAATGTAGTGCCCAAAAGGTCGAGGCTCAGCAATAAGAGAAGTTTCCAAAAGCGGCAAAGGGGCAAAGGGAAGTAGTAAGCCTAGAATCTATTGTTAATTATGATGCTGACATCTCATCAGGTGGAGAGAGAAGGGAGATAATGGGAAGGTCGATACCTCAATGAAGATTATAAGATGGAATGTTAAAGGTTAGAGGTCTAGGAAGAAAAGAGGGTAGGTGAGAGATTTGTGTCATAGATCAAAGGCTCAGTCAATAACTTTGCAAGAAACCAAGCTTCAAGTTGTGGACTAAAAGATAGTGGACACCGTATGGGATGTGAGGGACAAAGATTAGGCAGCATTGGTTGTGATTGGCTCTACCGTGGGATTCATGGTGACATGGGATACCAAGGTTTGGATCAGGGAGGAGTGGTGGAATAGATCATTTTTGGTCTTGGTTATTTTGAAGGGTGTGGTGATGGGTTTCAGTGGCTATTTACAATAGTATATGGCCCAAACAACCAACGCATAGGCACTTGTCACGGGAGGAGCTAAACTCAGTCCTAGATAGGTAGGGGATTGCATAGTGCATGGGGGTTGATTTTAACGTGATAAGATTCACCTTTGAAAATTCGACTCGTAGCCAAATTACCCATAACATGAGAGAGTTCTTTGATTAGATGGAGAGGCATGATCTGGTGGATATCTCGTTTGGTGACGTTAAATATACTTGGTCAAATGGGCAAGAGAAGGCAATCATGTTTAGAATTGAGAAATTTTTGGTATCCGCAAACTAGGTGAAGAGATCTCCATTGGTGTGTCAGCGACATCTCCTGAGACCAACGTTTGACCATTACCCGATTGTTCTAGAAGTTGAGGAAGAAGATTGGGGGCCAAGACTGTTTAGGTTCGAACTTACATGGCTTGAAGTGGAGGATTTCTTGGCACTAGTTAAAATATGGTTGGAGTCTTTTGAAGTCGAAGGCTTTACTGGGTTCAAATTGAGTTACAAGCTCAAACATTTTAAAGGCAAATCAATGTTTGGAAAAGGGAGGTTCTGGGGAGTCGGGAGGCTGAACTGGACAACATCCTCAAGAGTATCCAGGATATTGATACTAAAGCTGAAGAGGAGTTATTGGAGGATGAGAAAGATTTGAGGATGCAATTGAGGAAGAACAACCTTGAGGAATACACAAACCGCCTCGAGGTAGAAATCAAGTGGAAACAATGCTCAAGGCAACTTGGCTCAAGTAAGGTGACATAAAAACAAGATTTTCTTGCAACATGGCTAAGTACTAGGCTAGGAGCAATTGGATTAGCAGTGTCTTAGTGGATGGTATAAGGATAGAAGAGAGGGGCTAGGTGTTGGACTCAATTGTTCACTACCATAAAAATCTCCTAACAAGTGAAAGGTGGGAAAAGGCATGGGTGGTAACCTAACATTCGACTAACTATCAACTATGGAGGCTGAGCTTCTAGAAATGCCATTTGCTAAGGATAAAATTAAAGTAGTAGTGGACTCATTAGGTAGGGAAAAGCCATTGGCCTAAACTGCTTCCCAGTGGCCTTCTCCTGAGGTGGTTAAGGGCAACATAGTTAACTTTACGACGATTTTTTTAATTGGAGTCGATTATCAATAGAATTAGGTGCCTCCTTCATTGTGAGTATTCCAAGGTCAAAGGAGCAGAAAGCTTGGAGGACTTCAGACCGATTAGCCTTATAGGGGGTTGTACAAGATCTTATACAAATTTTTATAAGTTAGGTCATGGATGGTTCGCACGAACGTCATCTCAAAAACCCAAGAAGCATTTGTAGAAGTAAAGCAACTTTTGGATAGCGCGCTATTTCCATGAGTATGTCGAATCTTGGCATAGGGAAGCAAAGAAGAGCATTGTTTGTAAGTAAGATATTAAGAAAGCTTATGACCATAATGATCGGACATTTCTCAACTACATGTTATGGTAAGTGAGGGGTGGACAAAAGTGGAGTGCTTCCAAATATATGTGTTGTGCATGAATGATGCAAAGTTGATAAATAATCTTTTCATCCATTGATTATCAACGCGTGAGGTTTGGGGATAGTTTCTCAAGATCCTCAACACCTCGTGGGTGATGCTGGGTACTATTGATGACCTGTTTTTGGCTTGCCATGGAGGGGGAATGGGAAAGAACAAAGGGTGGTTTGGTGGTTGGTCTTGATGGCAATCTTATGGCCAATTTAGGGGGAGAGGAATTGACGGTGTTTACAAAATAAATGTGGCTTGGAGCAAGGAGTTTTTTTTTTTTTTGGCGCATGGGGGGGGGGGGGGGGGGGGGGGGGATTTCTCTTGTTCTAATGCCCTCGTAGGTTCTAATTATTCTCCTTTGATCGAGTTATCATTTTTTGTGCATAATAAAATGACGTAAAAATTCATAATTTTTGAACAAAGAAAAATAAATTTACTACCTCAAATAAAGTTAAACATCATATCCTAAAAATAAATAAACAAATGCAAAAATGTTACGTATAACTCTTTTTAGAAAAAGAAAAGGGAATCTTTACCTCTTCTTTCCTCACTTGATTGATCAAATTCTTTTAACATTTTTATATTTACCAATGGAAAAGTGGTATAGGCCATACACACAATAATTTGATTGTGGGCTCCTCAACCACCATGCTCTCCCATATTCGACACCATTATCTGCAAAAGCAAGAAGTAAACGAGATGATTATTTCCCTAAAATTTGTCTTTCGATCAAAAGGAAATGTCATGGAATATCTAGATTTCTTTCTTTCTTCCTTTTTTTTTTTCCACCACACAATGAAAGAATTATCCTTTCCTATGTAAAGGAATGTGACACGAAAATCTGAAAGACATTTCGTTTAGGTGCATATACCCATCAAATGGTATCAGGCTCATCTTATTTCGAGAGAACCACCATTCATGCAGTTCAAATGATTTTACCCTGGTCCAGGTGGTTCAATATTCCTTTACAACTTGAACAGTTCTACTAGAATAGACCAAGAAAGGGTAGTGCTTCTAGTCAAACCATCAGGCTGGCCACGTAGTCTAACATTACGATATTAGCTGAGTCTACAAAATAAAATATTACACCTATTATAGTCCCCGAAATTAAGGTCTAAGCTCAACTTAACCTAAGGGTATGTTTGGGTGACAAGAAAAACCCATCTGAACTCATTTTTCACCACCAATGGTGATTATTGCTGTCAGCGCTTATTGGGGAAATGATTGAACAATTCTGATTCATGATGCAACTATGACCGGCATAAACAATGGACGACTGATTTTGGGGGCATGATAGTTTTATGTGACAGTGCACACTGTGGATGGTTCGGATCTTAGTAGGAACATCATAGTTTTTGTTGCGCAGCATGCCAACAACTCAGTGAACCAAGATCCAATCTTCGGTCTCACCCACAAATGATAAATAAGAAGAAATATAAACTAAAAACAGATCAAAGCAATCCAAACAAACCACAAGATAAGATATATGTGGAAAAACACAAAACTAGGGTAAAAAACCACGGATACAAACTTCCACTATGAAGAAAAACGAAGATTACAAGGCAATATAGTAACCTCTCCCTTGGAAGTTCAGAGAAAATCCCTTACCCACACCTTAGAAATATTTCTCAATATTCTCCTTAACCCTAAAATAGCCCTAGGGATCCCAATTTATAGTTTTAACAACTTCCCTTTCACACCCTTGAGAAAGGCGACTCAAATTTCCACAATCCGCATCAAATCTGGAAACTATTCTGCGTAACCACGACCGGTCGAGCGGACTGCACGACCAGTCGAGCATGGCCCAAGACTGGTCGAGCACCTCGGACCCCAAAAATTGATGCTCGCTGGACTTTGAGTTGAGCCAGTTTACGACTGCTCACAACCAGTCGAGCAGGCCCCACGATCGGTTGAATAGGGGCCACGACCGGTCGTGCGTCACCCCGATGTGGCTTCACATCTCAACAATCTCCTACTTGGAGACACATCGCCATAAACCTTTGTCTTCTTCTTCCAGAGTGCACCACATCCCCGTCTTCAAGCCTGAAGACCAATCAAAGCTGAACAGATCTTCAGCTTCTCCCATGTGACCGCCTTACTCAGCATATTCGCAGGATTCTCACTTATATGAATCTTCTCCAGAGTAATCGATTCATCTTCCAGTAACGAACGTATGAAGTGATATCTGATGGCAATATGCTTGGTCCTTGAATGAAAGGTTGAATTCTTAGCCAAGTGTATTGCACTCTGACTGTCACTGCACAGCTTACAATCTGCTTGCTTCTTACCCAACTCTTCCATGAAACCTTGCATCCACACTATCTCCTTGCATGCTTTTGTAGCTGCAACATATTCTGCTTCTGTCGTACTGATAGATACTATCTTCTCAGAATCGAGAGACTCAATCGATCGCAAACTACCTGCAGTAAAGACATAACCTGTAGTGCTTCTTCTGCTGTCGATATCTCCTGCCAAATTTGAATCTAAGTAGCCTTGTAGCTTGATTTCTGATCCACTATAGCACAACCCTACATCCTCAGTACCTCTAGGTATCTAAGAATCCACTTCACAGCTTCCCAATGTTCCTTCATGGGATTGTTGATGAACTTGCAAACAACTCCCACTGCTTGACCAATGTTTGGCCTCGTGCTCACCATAACATACATGAGACTCCCAATAGCTGACGCGTATGAGACTTTAGCCATGTAGTCTCGTTCCTCCTGTGTCTTTGCACCTTGCTCCTTAGATAGCTTGAAGTGGTTGGCTAATGCAGTGCTAACTGGCTTAGCACCTCCTATATTTAATTAATCAAGTACCTTGGCTATGTACTCTGCCTGTGACAAAACCAGTTTCTTGTTTTCCCTGTCATGCTTTATCCTTATGCCTAGGATTTATTTTGCAGCTCCTAAATCCTTCATGACAAATTCTTTAGACAGTTATCTTTTGAGATCTAAGATGTCCTTCATGCTTGAATCGGCCACAAGCATATCATCAACGTACAAAAGAAGGATGATGTATGACGTATCACACTTCTTTAAATAACAACAGTGGTCTGCATGACATCTCCTAAAACCGTTTCCCGACATGAAACCGTCAAACTTCTTGTACTACTGCCTCGGGGCCTGCTTCAGGCTATATAAACTCTTCTTCAGTTTACACACCTTGTTTTCCTTTCCTAGTGTCACATATCTTGTCGGCTGATGCATATATATATCTCTTCTTCAAGGTCCTCATGAAGAAAGGTTGTCTTAACATCTAGCTGCTCTAGATGTAAGTCCTATGTAGCCACTATACTCAAGACCATGCGAATCATAGACATTTTCACCACAGGTGAAAATATTTCGGTAAAATCGATACCTGCCTTTTGTTGAAACCCTTTCACAACCAATCTCGCCTTATACCGTTTTGAACCATCGCGCTCCTCCTTCAGTCTGTAAATCTACTTGTTATGAAGAGCTTTCTTACCCTTAGGTAGAGTGACTAGCTCCCATGTATGATTAGACTCAATAGAGTCAATCTCATCATCTATAGCCTGCTCCCACTTAACCCGTGCATCTAACTGTAACGCCTTTTTAAAATACTCTGGTTCACCATTATCTGTCAGTAGTAGATAATGTAAGGAGGGCGAGTATCAGACCGTGGGTCTCCTCTCCCGAGTAGACCTCCTCACAACTGGTGTTTGTGGCTCTGCCTCATAATGCTCCTGTGCATGATCATCTTGTGACATTGTAACACCCGTGTCCAGTAACGCTTCCAACTCTACGAATTCTTTTTCCTCGGCCTTACTTTCTTGCACATTGTCCTTATGCATCACTTTTTCATTGAAGACTGCATCCTTGCTTCTGATGATTTTTCTGTTTTCTACATCCCAAAACCTGTAGCCAAAATCATGCTACCCGTAGCCTATAAACATGCACCTCCTGGACTTCGCATCCAGCTTGTTTCTGTACTCTGTATCAATGTGAACATATGAAGTGCAACCAAATACTCTGAGATGTGTAAGGTTCACTTCTTTCTCAGTCCACGTTTCTTCTAGTAGCCCACCATCCAATGGTGCTAGGGGACTTCTATTGATGAGATATGCGACAGTATTCAAAGCATCTCCCTAAAACATCTTGGGTAACCCTGTATGTAATCTCATGCTCCTAGCACGCTCAAGGATGGTCCTGTTAATAAGCTCAGCCACGCCATTTTGCTGTGGTGTCCATGGAATCATTTCTGATGTTTGATTCCATTTGCTGCACAATACTCCTTAAACCTCTTATCACAGTACTCTCCCCCATTATCAGATCTGAGACATTTTACTGTTTTACCTGTCTCATTTTCTACCATAACTTTTTACTTCTTAAATACATCAAATACATCAAATTTATGCTTTAAGAAATAGACCCATAGTTTTCTACTAGCATCATCAATAAAAGAAACAAAATAACGTGAGCCACCAAAAGATAATACCTGTGCCAGTCTCCACACATCAGTGTGTACAAGCTCCATCAGATACATCTTTGGAGCGCATCCTGTCTTCTTGAAGCTGATCCTCTTTTACTTGCCATACACACAGTCTTCGCAGAATTTCAAGTCAATAGACTTCAGCCCTGGTATTTTTCCTTTTGACAATAGCACTTTCATCCCTTTCTCACTCATATGTCCCAACCTCTGATGCCATAACTGCCCATTCACTCCAGTTGATGCGACTGCGAGTGAACTATACAATCCTGAAGTCACGTATAAAGTACCTTCCTTCTTGCCTCGATATATCATGAAGACACCTTTTGTGATCCTCCAAGAATCACTAGTGAAGGTTGTTACATAACCGGTATCGGCCAAATGCCCCACTGAGATCAAGTTACATTTCAAACTTGGTGCGTGTTTGACATCCTTCAATTTTAAAGTCGTTCAATCTTTCTAATTTACATGAACGTCCCCCTTTCCAACAATGCTGCACTACTCATCATCACCCAGGTAGACTCTCCCGAAGTCACCTGATACATAATTATGCAGAACTTTCTTACATGAAGTGGCATGAAACGAAGCACCCGAGTCTATAACTCAAGATTCATTCCACGCATCAAAAGACAAGATCAACGCTTCTGTGTCATTCTCCTCAGATAGACTCACTAAATCCTTTCAACCTTGAGAGCTTCCTTCTTGTTTCTTAAGTGCCTTACAATCATGTTTCACGTGCCCCTTCTTGTCGTAATGCTAACACCTGTCTTTGTCTTTCAGTCCCTTGGACTTCTTCCTCAACTTAGAACGCCTGTGTTTATTGCCTCCTTTGTTCAACGATCTTCCTTTTCCTTCAACGTTTAGAGCATTCCTTGAATCCCCTGAAACTCCTGATGCCTTTCTTTTAGATTCTTCGCTGAGAATTAGACCAGCCACATCCTCAAATTTTAGCTTTGTTGACGCTGAAGAATTGCTCATAGCAATCCCTAAACCATCCTAACTTTCTGAAAAACTGGACAAGATCAATAATGCCCTGACCTCATCCTAAAAAATAATGCCAACAGATTCCAACTGGCTCGTGACTGTATTGAACTCGTTTAGATGTTCAACCACGCTCCCACCATTTGACATCTTCATGTTAAATAACTGTTTCATAAGATGAACCTTGTTGTACGCTGAGGGTTTTTCATACATGGTGGCTAGGGTTTCCATTAATTCTTTTATGGTTTTCATCTTGGTATATTGAAGGCGACGCTCTTAGACAAAGAGAGTCGGATCGTTCCTAAAGTCTTCCTATCCAGTAAAAACTATTCATCATCTGTCATCTTTTCTAGTTTCTTCTCTTTTCCTCCTAGAGGAATATAGAGGTCCTTCTGATACAAATAATCCTCCATTTGCATCTTTTAGAAGGTAAAGTTTGAACCATCAAACTTCTCAATTCTAGTTTTTCCTTCTTCCATCATCGCTCCCAATAGAACTAAACCAATAGCTTTGATACCAGTTGTTGAGAAGCAAGCTAACAACATAGTGAACCGAGATCCAATCTTCGGTCTCACCCACAAATGATAAAGAAGAAGAAATATAAACTAGAAACAGATTAAAGCAATCCAAACTAACTACAAGACAAGATATACGTGGAAAACCCTAAACTAGGGTAAAAAACCACGGATGCAAACTTCCACTATGAAGAAAAATGAAGAATATAAGGCAATATATTAACCTTTCCCTTAGAAGTTCAGAGAAAATCCATTGCCCACACCTTCGAAATATTTTTCAATATTCTCCTTAATTCTAGAATAGCCCTAGGGACCCCAATTTACAGTTTTAACAACTTCCCTTTCGAACCCTTGCGAAAGGTGACTTCAATTTCTGCAGTCCGCATCAAATCTGGAAACGAATTTACGTAACCACGACTAATCGAGCAGATCTCACGACCGGTCGAGCATGGCTCACGACCGGTCGAGCACCTAAGACCCCAAAAATTGATGCTCATTGTACTTTAAGTCGAGCCAGTCTACGACTGCTCACGACCGGTCAAGAGAGCCCCACGACCAGTCAAGCAGGGGCCATGACCGGTCATACGTCCCCTAGATGTGGCTCCACATCTCAATAGTTTCATGTGACTGTGCACACTGTAGACTTTTTGGATGATGGCTAGAGCATCGTAGTTTCATATGATGGCATGCATCATGAAAAATTTGGGTCTTGGTAGGCAGTGAATTGCCATCTCTCAAATTCATTTCCATGAAAAAAAGCGGAGACTACCTCTTTTTAGACTGAGGGTGACATAGGCATATATATATATATATATATATATATATATATATATATATATTTTAAATGATGCTGTCACCGCATTCTACAATTATTAACTACCAAAGCATGTTCTATGTGTAATGAGAAGGGAAAAAATTGTGTGCATTCATGTGCACTGAGAGTTGTTGCTCACACTTAATGAGCACTAGGAGTTGTTGGCACACATTTAGCACCATACATTAATAATCGTAGGTGAGAATCTTAACACACATTTGAAATGGACTTTTGTATTTTCAAATTTTGAAATGCCTATAGATTCCTAATCTAATGGAGAGACACATGAATTGCCAACTTACTATAGCCTTACACCAGGGGTCAACACTGAGCCCATATCCATTTGCATTACACCAGGGGTCAACACTGAGCCCATATCCGTTTGCATTGGTTATGAACAAGTTAACCAAGCATTCACAGATAGAAGTCCCGTGGCATTTGTTATTTGTAGATGACATTGTTTTGATTAATGAGACGAGGGAGGAGGTAAATACAAAGCTAGAACTATGGAAGGACACTTTAGAATCTAATGGATTTAAAATTAGTCAGACTAAAACAAGTATATGGGAATGCAAATTTAGTAACAACAAAAGTGGAAAGACGAATTAGTTAATATTGTTGACCAAGAAGTACCTCAAAATGACCTTTTTAAATATATATATATATATATATATATATATATATATATATATATATATATATATCTTGAGCCAATAATTAGGCGAGTGTTGAGATTGAGAGGGATGTTACTCATACAATTAAAGCTAGGTGGACGAAGTGGAGATGCGACTCTGAAGTTTTATGTGATCATCACATACTAATAAATTGGTGGGGAAATTTTATAGAATAGCTATAAGACCAGCATGCTTTATGGGACAATGTTGGGTAGTCAAGGAACAATATTTTCACAAGTTAAGTGTAGTAAAAATGATGATGTTGAGATGGATGAGTAGCAAACTAAGGATTGAATTAGAAACTAATGCTTTTGAGGGAACTTAGGACTAGCACCAATATAAAATAAGATGAGGTATAGACTTAGATGATTTAGCCATGTGCAAGAAAGACCTAGAATTGCACCGGTTAGGAGTTAGTTCAAGTCAAAGGCTCTAAAAGAGCAAGGGGAAGGCCTAAAAGGTCTTGAGGTTTAACTGAGGATGGTCCTTGATATAGTGGAATGGCAGAATAGGATGTGTAGCTACCCCTAGTTCCTTAGGCATTGGGATAAGGAATAGATGATGATGATGATGATCATAACTATAGATTCCTTCTAGCTGTCTTTAGACGATGGGAAATAATGTCTGCAATGACTCTCATGTTCCGTGGGCACATGGAAGTCTTGCTCTAAGAACAGACTTGCCAATAAGAAAGGACAAAATGAGAAAGAACAAAAAAGAATGAAGAAAAAAAAAATCTTAGAAAGTAATAACATTGCCAAGAAGATAAAATAAAAACAAAAATAGTTGCAGCTAAATGAACTATAAGTGGGAATAAACTTTTAACAAATAAACTACTTGGACCAAATATGGAGGATAATTGTTTTGGGGATGAAATATTTTATCTATTGAGAAAAAGATGTGAGAGTTAAAACCATACAAGTATATATAAATGAATGATAAATTCTCCGGTGGTGTCAGAGCACTGTAAGTTGTAGTTCTTATAGTTGCATTGGTTCACCAAACACCCCTAAAGAGAGACTAATGAGGAAAAAATATGCCTCAATTTTCTTTTAGTTTTCTTGGTAGTAGGGCATCAGGGCCACTCCTCAACGAATACCTATGGTAGGACTCGATCATGGGCTATGGTGTGTCAGGAGAGTAATGCACTACCAACTTAGATACCAAGCTGGGTATCTCACTTCTACTCTTCATCCTAGAACAACCCAAACATTTGAGCAACTTCACCTAAATTCCCTAGAATTTGTTAGTTTATAAAGTTATTTTCCCAATTACACACTTCTGTTAGTGTTTGAAGAAATCAAATTACCATCATGTACTTCCACCTGCAATTCGGGTTTTGACTACCGATGAACTCAGAATAATAGGAAGATTAGGTGACAAAAGAGGATTATGATGATGAGGGTGTTAAAAAAGGTCTTAAATCAGTTTTTTTGGGTGTTGCCCGACTGGTCGTGGGTCAGCCACGACCGGTCGTGGGAGCGGCTTGACTAGTCGTAGCCTGCTCGACTCAAAGTCCAGCGAGCATAAATTTTTGGGGTCTGAGGTGCTTGACCGGTCGTGGGTCATGCTCGACTGGTCGTGGGTGGCGCTCGACCGGTCGTGGTTACGCAGATTCGTTCCGTGATTTTGTGCGGATTGTGGATTTTGAGTCCTTTCGCAACAAGGATGCGAAGGGGAAGTTGCCTAAACTATAAGTAGGTGTTCCTAGGGTTTTTTAAGGGGATGAAAAATAATTCTAAGGCTTTCTAAAGGGGTTCTAGGGAAATCCAAGGGTGTAAAAAGAGTGAGATTCGAGGTTGTTCGAATCGGGTAAGTCCTCTCTCTTTATAATTTCTATTTTCATAGTGAAATTCAGTCACTTTGTGCCATGATTTTTTCCCAAAAGAGTTTTCCACGTTAAATCTGTGTGTTCTCTTGTATGTGCTTGGCGCCATTGAATTGCTATACTAGATCTAGATCTGTGTGATTCCGCAAGCCAAAAATCCCAACAAGTAGTATCAAAGCAATCGTTGGGGCATAGATTTGAATCTGAGGGATTAGTAATAATGGCGAGTGCTAGGTATAAGATTGGGAAGTACTCAGGGAAAAATAATTTTGAGTTATGGAAAATCAAGATGATGAGTTCCTTAATCAAGCAAGGCGAAGATGGTGCTCTTGAGGAGCGAAAGTCTACTATGACTGATAACGAGCAGAATGCTCTTGATAAGAAGGCTTTATCATCGACCATTTGTCTCACGGATGAGATTCTCTACAACATCATGAGGGAGAAAACTGTGACTAAGTTATGGGCGAAGTTAGATGATGTCTATGCAAAAAAAATCCTCTAAAAATTACCTCCACTTGAAGCGGCAGTAGTATAACTTCAAGATGGCAGAGGGTGGAGATCCGGAGGCTCACATCAGAACTTTAATAAATTAGTTTACAAATTGCTGGATATGGAGGAAGTAATGAAAGATGAAGAACAAGCATGTATGTTGCTGAATTCTCTTCCGGTGTCATATGAGTCATTTAAGGACACTATGTACAACATGAATAAAACCCTAAGTGTCGACATCGTTATCTCAGTCCTTCAAGGGAAGGCTATGAGACAGCTAAACAATGACATGGGGATATCTTCTGATGCACTGTTTACAGTTGGTAGGAATTCTGAACAAGGTATAGGTTCTTCAGGTTTTAGATCCAAATCCAAGGGTAGGGGCAAAGGAAAGGTAAAGTGCTGGAACTGTGGAAAGGAAGGACATGTGAAGAAGGATTGTGAAAATCTTAAATCGAAGAGGGAAGATTCTGAGTCTTCATGTAGGGAGGCCAACGTTGCCATGTCAGATGGATGTGATGGTGATGTTTTATCTATGTCTTCGCTCAGACGGTCATACGATGATTGTAAGGATGAGTGGATGCTAGACACGGGGGCATCTTTTCACATGACTCCTCATTAGAGTTGTTTCACTAGCTACAGGGAGTGCGATGGTGGACAGGTATTTATAGACAATGGCATTGCTTGTAATGTCGCGGCTGTTGGTTCGGTGTGCATTGGGATGTTTGATGGGGTGGAGCGTACCTTGACTGATATCAGGCACGTTCCTAATTTGAAGCAGAACCTGATTTCTCTTAGTGTGCTTGAGGTAAAAGGACGCAAGTTTACAGGTATTGATGGTGCCCTTACGGTATCTAAGGGGGCACGGGTAATCATGAAAGTACAACGACTGGGTAACTTGTACAAGTTGATCGGGAGTACTTCAGAAGGTGGAGCTACTATGGATGTAGCGAATTCTACCTCTGCACATGTGTGGCATGTTAGGCATGGCCACATAGGCGGTCAGGGCAGAAAGGCTGAGACGTGCGGACAGGGATATAGAGCAGGTGAAGCAGTCACTTGTGAGAAGAATCACACGGCATGATCGCAGGATATCGGCGAGGTATATGGACGACTCCAATATTGCAGGGGATTCATCTTCTACTCAGATGGCTCTAGGTGAGCCTGGTACTGAGAAGTGAAAGGTGACTATGGATGATGTGATGGATTCGTTGTACCAGACCAACATATGGCAGCGGGTGGAGCTTCCAGTGGGCCAGAGAGCGGTTGACAGGTGAATCTTTAGGAGGATACAATATAAATACAGGGTGAGGTTAGTAGCGAAGGGTTATACTCAGAGAGAAGGGATCGACTTCTCAGAGATATTCGTGTCAACGGTATAGTAGGTGTCTATTAGATCCATGATTGGCGCTAGTTGGCCAATGTGATCTTGAGTTAGAAAGATGGATGTTGAGTCTACACTTCTACAAGGAAAAGTGAAGAACAAATCTACATGAAGCAACCAGAGTGGTTCAAAGCTAAAGGGGCTGAGAAAAAACTTTGCAGGAGGTCGTGGTTCGACTTGTTGCCTAGGCAGTGGTTTGATTCCTTCATGGATGAAAGATCATGGGGCTGCAAAGATGTTCTCGACATTGAGACTGAAAGAGGAGTAGGCTTTGGTAATCACAGGTGGAATACCTTGTGTGTAGGTATTGATCAAGGATGTGATGGGCCAGGAAAAGTCGGAGAGCGTTCCCTATGCGTCTCTCCTCAAGTTTTCCTCAAGACATGTCCCAAAACAGATGAGGAAAAGCAAGATATCTCATGAACCTTATTCGAATGCGGTTGGCAGTGTATGCCATGGTCTGGATTAGACCAATTATTTCACAGGCTATCAGTGTTGTGAGCAAGTACCCCGGTAAGCAATATTGGGTAGCGGTGAGATGATAAGAAGACTATGTCTTTTCTTTTAAGAAGACAAGAGCAAAGATGGTTGAGCTTGTGGATTTTGATCTGGCAGACATGCTCACCTAGATCATTCCTACAGAGAAGTTCAAGTTTTATGTAACTTCTCTGGGCTTGGCGATGGCATAAAAGAAGGATGGAGTGTATATGAGAAGCATTGATTGAAGCTATGATGCGATGAAGAGATAAGAGAAAAGGTCAAGAAGTTACACGGTAGAAGATTGAAGACTTGGTGGAGATTGTTGAAAAAGGTCTTAAATCATTTTTTTTGGGTGTTGCTCGACCGGTCGTGGGTCAGCCATGACCGGTTGTGGGAGCGGCTCGACTAGTCGTAGCCCGCTTGACTCAAAGTCTAGTGAGCATAAATTTTTGGGGTCCGAGGTGCTCGACCGGTCGTGGGTCATGCTCGACCGGTCATGGGTGGCGCTCGATTGGTCGTGCAATCCGCTTAACCGGTCGTGGTTACGTAGATTCATTCCGCGATTTTGTGCGGATTGCAGATTTTGAGTCCTTTCACAACAAGGATGCGAAAGGGAAGTTGCCTAAACTATAAGTAGGTATCCCTAAGATTTTTCTAGGGTATGGGAACTAATTCTAAGGTTTTCTAAAGGGGTTTTACGGAAATTAAAGGGTGTAGAAAGGGGGAGATTCGAGATTGTTCAAATCGGGTAAGTCCTCTCTCTTTGTAATTTTTATTTTCATAGTGAAATTCTGTCGCTTTGTGCCGTGGTTTTTTCCCGAAAGGGTTTTCCATTTTAAATCTGTGTGTTCTCTTTTATGTGCTTGGCACCATTGAATTGTTATCCTAGATCTAGATCTATGTGATTTTGCAGGCCAAAAATCCCAACAGAGGGTACTTTGGAAATAAATAGTACTAGCAGACTTCAGTTAGGTGAAGGGGATTCAGAATAGATTCTGCCGATGTCCATGAGAAAGGATACTTTCTGAGGTATGATAAAGAAATCAAAATTTTAGAACCTTGGAGCTGGAGGAAATGGGGAGTGTAGAGAGGAGGATTTTTGATAATTTGGGGGGATTTTGAGGTGTGGGCTCTGGTTAGAGAAGAGTTCTTATTATGGAGATCGTATTCACTAGTCTCACACACGATGGAAGCATGTTCTGCATATTAGTACCAAGGGGCATATCAACCCAGCAGAAATACAATACGACATGGCTAACGCGTATTTGTATTAGTCTGTATCAGATCATATCAGTTAAATTTTTGAAGCGAAAGAACTAAAGAAAATATCAGGAAAAAAAAGGGAGATTCAATTTTTTTTTCTTTTTCGCATTTTGGACATTTATATAATGATGTATTACTACTTGTGGGCTTGATCTATTGAAAGTCAACCAAATGGATCATAACCGAACCCAAATCAAGCATGATTTGGTCAATTAGGGCACATCACATTGAAATGCAATAAAAAGAAGATGAAAACGTGAAAAAAAGGTGATGGTTTACCTTATTTCTTATTTCCATTTAGTTTCAATTGGTAAGTCTCACTTGAATCTTTTATTTTTATCCTGAAAATAGGTTGAGGTAGACTCTAGAATGACCTTATGGTTGAAATGAAAAAAGAAGAGGAAATGAGAGAAAAAAAATTAAAAATTCCAATTAGAGCCTTTATGAACCCTACTTCCCATGCATGGAAAGTTTTGATCATGAACCCCATATGTCATAGAGTCCACATCATGGAGGATTCCAATCATGAACCCTTTTTTCCAATGCAAGCCATGATTTTACATGTATATAATTTATATTAGTCATAACTCACATGTATGTTTAATGCATATAAGGTTAGGTTTAGGAAGCCCAAGGTCAAGCCCAACCCCAGATGGGGTTGGTTGCGGATTTTTAGCCCAAGCCCAACCCAACCAAAGTTCGGATTGGGCCAATCGGGTTCACACGTGAACATAGTCTACCTTCTCTTTCTCGAAAAAGAAAGAGAAAAAATATAAGTTATTGGGAGTGAACTTTCCAACTTAGAGAGAGAGAGAGAGAGACATCAATATAATGTGTGTGTAGAGAGAGACATCAATATAATGTGTGTGTAGAGAGAGAGACCACTCACACGCTATAACATACAAACAACTCACCTTCTCTTTCAGCAAAGACAAAACACACACAACCTACATTCTCTTTCTAAATAAAATAAATTTTTTAAAAAAATGAAAGAGAAGAAGTAGGTTATTGGGTAGGGAACTTTTCAACTTAGCGAGTTTTGGGAACAAAGTTCATATTGTCATTTTTTTATTTTTTATTTAGTATAGAAGGAAAAGTATGAAAAGCATAAATCCTCAGACCTTTAGTATTCCCAAAGAAGGCATATATCCATGTAAGGAAAAATAACATGCAATACATGTCAAGAAGGGGGTATATGTGAAATTTTTGAAGGGCACATTTAATACACAAAGTAGAATAATAGATATGTAACGAATGTTTTTTGTATTGTTATTGTGTAATGTATCGCACCCTTGGGATACAGATACTTCGGTTATCGCATGGGATATATTAGTTGTATCACGTAATGAATCACTATTGTTGAGAAACATGGGGAAACATTGGAAAATTGGTTGAATTTTTTAATGGAACTTTAGGGATTGTTTAAAAAAAGGACATTAATACACACTTACAAAATAAAACATTACAAAAAATAAGTGCACATAGTAGGTTTCCTTTATATGAGGTCCTAATCTATGCATTGTTAGACTGAACTAATGCAAGTATATTCAAAGTCTCTATTCATATAATTTATAACTGTAAGAAGACATGGAAACACAGGCAACACATCCAAAAGCAAAAGAAGTAAAAAACTATAAATATACGTGTGAATATTGTATGTGGTTGTGGTTTAAACCCACATAGAGCCTTGCAATGGCTCAAAATAATCATCTCCATCTCAACGAGGCTAGGCATAGTACTACTACTCCAACAAACCAATAATACTATGCCCAGGTCATAGTAGAATAACATCATTGAAGATACTCTTTAGCATAACGCCGGTACTCATCCTCTCCGATTTGAGAAATTTTGTGAAAATTTTAAAATTTCCACAAATCGGCTGATCTTCCTTAAATCCCAAAATTAGAGTATATGTGATGATGATTTCATCAAACATTTCTAAATACTCTAAAATGAGGGCCAATTGACAGCTAATCGAAGTGGAATTTTGAAAAAATATATATTTTAACATTTTTAATTAAAAATTATTATTTTTTTTGAAAAATCCTAAATTACTAAGAATCAGTAAATTAGGTTATATACATGTTTGATGTTTGGTTTTCTATTTAGACACAAATTGTAGCCGATTTGTGCGAAATCAGAAAATTTTGATTTTTCTCAATTTTCCACAACTTGGCCCATCTCTCCAAAATCTCGAAATCAAAGACTCAAGATCCATGATTTTCATGCAAAACATGGCAAATCATGAATTTGTAATCATTTGACACTGATTTAACATGAAGAATCACGAATTTGTATTCATTTAATGCTGATTTTACATGAAGAACCATGAATTTGTAATAATATGACACTGATTTAACATTATTTGTAGCAAAAAAGGATCAAAATTGAAAATGCTCACCGAATTGAACAGGTGGGATGTGTCGCACTACCTGTGCATTTCGCATCACACGGGTAGGATACGAAATATATCGTGGGATATATTGGCCGATATTATTGATACTAAAAACAATGGATGTAACATGACATGTAGGGTGAATGAGAGAAGAGGTGGAAATATGCAAATGTAAGAGCAAGTTGAGCAACACAACATGCTATGGAAAGAGAAGGGTTAAAAACATGCATGAGCGAGACAAGGAAATGAGGAAAGAAGAGTTGGATCTCAATAGGATATGTGGATGCATATTGAAAAAGGCGAGCTTAACAGTCTTGGGAGGGGGGGGGGGGGGTAGGACTATGCCAAATAAAAAAAAAAAAAACTTATTAAAATAATAAATAAATCAAAAATCTCAATAGCACTAGTATTGAAAAATTGATTCAAACTTAGTTCGTAGGACGACCTTCACCAAAAACAAAGTTTTAAGTAGGACAACTTTATTTCACGAACGTTTGTAAGGATCAATATGTCAAACCAAGCAAGAGATAATAAAGATATCTATTACAAGCATTCACCACTTTTGCATAAATAAAATTACTATCATTCACCACAAATACATTACAAGCATTCACCACTTTTGCATAAATAAAATTACAATCATTCACCATAAATGTAAAAAGTAAACATTCACCACAACATCAAGAATTATAATGGTTCGGTGTGTACACCACTATTCTCAAACAACCACACCTACTCCGCTCCCAATAATCACAACCCACGTGATATTAGCTTTCACTATAAACAAGGTTTTCACAGGGTCACCTTAAAACCTGATATAGTTGTGATTTTAAAGGTCTATCACAAACAAAAACCCCACATTGAGATTTTCTGGCTATCTCAAACAAACCAACAATTGGGATTTTCTAGCTATCTCAATGGAACTAAAATACAAAAGATAGGGATATACTTTGAAATTGCAGTAATGACCGCTTTAGTTGAAGTAAGAATATGCCAATATGTCTTAGAGGAGGGTGAATAGGACTTTTTAAATATTTTATGGTTATTTAAAATCCTATCAAACATATCCTGAGAAAATATGCATGAATCAAAATTTCTTCAAAGTAACTCTAATGGCTTCCAAGCCAAATAGAGGATCCACTCATAATGCTATTTGACAGATGAATAAGATACATTTTAGAGATTATGATGGATGTGTCTGTGTAAAGTGTGATCTTAGATATTCAATTATGAAAGCATTTAAAGAAATCACACATGTAATCAAAGACAAATATCAATCACAAACACAGTTATTTTTATAGTGGTTCGACTACTTGTCGACTCCACTCCCAGCTAACACACTTAACCCTTGAGTGTACCGGATTTCACTAAGGAGGTTTCACAACAGGTTCACCTCAAACCGGAGGTTTTAAATTGGGTTCACTCTAACCAGTACAACATACACCTAGGCTGACACAGCGTGTCTACACGACACAGTTTATGCTCCCATGAGCAAAGGTCAACAAATAGCACCCAATTTTAGGCCACACCGGCTAAGGATCCACTCAAGGAACCTCATAAGTTTATGCTCTCTACAGAGCAAGGGTCAACACAAAATACCCAAGTTTTAAACCACCCTGGTCAAGGATCCACTCAAGGAACCTCACAAGTTTATGCTCTCCACTGAGCAAGGGTCAAAATAAAGCACCCACCACATACACTCCCGCCGGCAACCTCCTACGAGTGCTTGTAAGGGGTGAGAAACACCTTAGACCCAATCCTAAAGAAGGAATGATCAAAAGGGTCCTTTGGACTCTAATGACTTACAGATAAGTAGATGAGCCCCATTCAGTGCGTTGTCCAAGATCTCCTCCTTTGTTGACGAAGAATCTTCTGCTTCCTTGAACTGCAACTCAGATGATGTACCAATACATGGTGACGGGTTGGGTTAAGGTTGTGATGGAATCCTACTCTCTTAAATGTTTTCCTATAAGGGAGAAGGAGCGATTCCAATCATCTATGCATTCAAGGCATCTCAGCTTAATGATTTGCCATTAAGATGGTAGCTGGAGGATCCTTGAATGTGGAAGTTCATTCCCCAATCCACTCTATTGAATGTCAATGATGAGGGTGGATTGGAGGATGAACTTCCATGAGAGAAAGGGCTTTGGGTATATGATCTAAGGTTAAACACTCAAAAGCACTCTCTTCTTTCTCTACTAGCAATTAAGGACAAGCTCTCATTAAATAAGCAAAAGGTTCTAACGGATATAAAATGGTCACCTTTATGACAGAGTTCAATATCATCGAGCAGGGTCGATATCATCGAGCGTGTACTCTCGATTGCATCGACTGGCCGCTCGATGACACAAACTCAAATGTCAAATGCTTTTAAAACCATTTGCCAACTGGTCGAGAAAATCGAATCAAGCATCGATGTCATCGAATTTTGAACTCCGATTTCATCGACATATGGTTCGATTCCTCGATATTTGAAAAATGTGAAAGACTTGTCTTTGAAATATTTCGGGTCTAAAATATGATCGAGACACACTCGATATCATCGAAATTTGAATGTCGATGATATCAATGACGGTGTCGATGCATCGATAAATCCAAAGATTTTTCCAGTAAACTTGCTGGACAGTTTATGTCCATTCTTGATGTAATCAACTCAGCCTCGATATGATCGATATTTGAATATCGATTTTATTGAGTGACTCTCGATCCAAGAGGAAACAACCTGAATATACTGCTGGATAAAAGTGTCCAGTCTGATATCATCGAAGGGCTTCCAATATCGTCGAAATTTAAATTCCAAGTATATCGAGGAGCACTTCGATATATCGAAGATTACATGATTTGTTTTAGCAGAACTTTGGACACAACAAATATGATGTCGATTTTATCGAGTCAACTTTGATAGACTTGAGATTTAAATTTCAATGATATCGATACGGCTATCGATACATCGATAATTCTGTCTAGAGATTTATGTGGTTGATGGACATCTTATGTCCTCAATTCGATAATATCGAGTGAGCTTCGAGGATATCGATAACATGGTTCAATTTCATCGAACATTCTATCGACAAATCGACCGAGGTAGAAAACTTAAAGATTTTTCCTGAAGTTTGGAAAAGTTTTATAACTAAAAACTCTAGGATGTTCTATCCAATTTTAAGAGTTTTAATCACCTGGTGCTTTAGGTAATGAGATGTGAGGCTAAGATTAACCTATGGCGAGTTCGGCCACACATCCAGTTGAGGCAGACGCTTGATCGATCTTCCTATGGGGCTCCTCTATCTAGCAGACTCAACACTCACACAAATTGACAAACTAGGGCACTTTCATACTTATCTTCACCTTCAAGACGTATCTCTTGATGTAGCCTGTAAAACAACTTCTCTTGTAGTAGAATGTTTAATGTCTAATCATATGAATGAGGGTTCTAGGTTCTAAATAGATTTTAAATCGGTTCAAACCAAAGGCTACTTGTTTGAATTCCTCGGGATCTTAAAGAAGAGTATCTACTCTCTTTATAAAATGAGATTCATAAAAAGGAGATCAAGGAATTAAAATAAAAGCTATTAAAGATTTAAAATATCATGCAATAGCTTAACAATAATGGAGATTTCTCTCTCTCTCTCTCTCTCTCTCTCTCTCTCTCTTGATGAAGGCTTTTCTCAGCTTGAATTGGTTATTTCGAATTGAGAGAAGACCTCTATTTATATGCTGAAAGGTTGTTGCTTCAACTCGTCTAAGGTTCAACAAATTTTCAAATTTTGAGCGTGATCGGATAAAACCGAACTACGACTGGTTGAAGGCCTTGCTTGACTGGTCGAGGGCCCTATTTGACTGGTTGAGGGTAGTAAATTATAGTTGTTAGACTTCAAGTCGAGCACCCCACGACTGGTTGAGAGCCACTCTTCGACTGGTCGAGCAGTCTGCTCAACTGGTCGAGGAAGCAATAGAAAAATCCTTTTTTTGGAATTTAAAACTTGGACTAGTTGAAGATTTCTTAGACTGGTCGAGCCACAGCTTAGATTAGTCGAACCTATGCCTAGACTACTGAAGTTAAGCTTATATAAAGTATAAAGACCCATATATGGTTATGTTTTGAAAGGTCCCAAGCCTAAAGTCTTTCTAGGGTCTATTATACTGGAAAAGACTGAACATTGAAGTAGCTTGAACTTCTCAAAACTTGTTCTTGAATCTTCAATAAAGCTTGGAACTTGTTCTTAAATCTTCAATAGAGCTTGAAGTAGGAGTTTGATCTTCTACTAGTCTTTAGTAGAACTTGAATTTTCTTCATCCATCTTGATTCACTTGAAGGTGAACTTTCCATCTTGATTCTCTTGAAGGTAAACTTTCCATCTTGATTAAAGGTGAACTACTTCATAAGCTATTTTATCTAAACGAAATTTAACAAACAAAGGTGTGCTCTATACACTTTAGCACTTACAATCTCCCCCTTTGTCAAATTCATGACAAAACATTTAAAACACTTAACACAACAACAATTATAATAACAGCTTGATTTTCATGTTATAGAAGGTGAAGCTTTATTGAATGTGCAATTTTACTCCCCTTCAATGTGAGATGTTCCCTGTTGACAAATACATATACATTTCTAATGCAAAACTCTAACAACCATATATCAAATATATTCCATTCCAACCATATACATATGCACATCTTCATTCATTCTACATATTTTCTCCCCCTTTTGTCACAAGATGACAAAGGAAAGAATACTCATGAGATTATAATAAGTAAACCACAGTAGAATTAGTAGAATAATAACAGAAAAATGCATAGAAAATATCAAAAGAGTTATCAAAATGTCATTAACAAGGAGTAAGAGAGTAGTGTTGGAAAGTTATCAACTAGCACACACAAAGTATAAAGTTATATAACCCAAAGAGAAATGAAAATCAGCCTAATCAGATCCAGAAGAGGATGGAGGAGGTATATATGGATCAATTTGGTGAAGTCCTTTGGTAATGCGATGAAAGTATTTTTCACATATATTTCATGGAGGCTTTGTGACTTTCAATCTGATTATCCTCAGATACATTGAACTCAACAACCTACTCTTCTAAAGACTTGATCCAATCATTAACCTAAGATGGTTGATAGTCAGGATCAACTTCATCATCCGATTCCAGCTCTGTAAAGATATCATTATTAGATTTGTCCTCAGGTAATGGTGCGTCTTCCTCTTCTTCTTCATCCTCATCTCTCTGGCCGGGAAGGAATGCCAGGTTCATCTTATTAATATTCGTATTATCAAATGGAAGAGCAGACTTAGGCGTCTCGGTTGATGGAATGACAACGTTGCAATAGATAGTAAGGATTGTCATGAGATATGCAAAAGGTATTGACGCATGACTCGGATGAATACGAAATTGGATAATCAAGTAGCATATCAATGAGGGAAGACAGATAGGAATGTCAGATGCAATGGCATGAAGGACACGAGTCATAAAGGGAGTAAGTTCAGATTTATTCCCAAAATGAGGATACACATTAGATGTGAAAATACCGTGAAGGATTCTGAATCTTGGAATCATCTGGGTGGCATGGAGGGCATTAACAGAACTCCAATTAACATTAAATCTACATAACTTGTGATTAATTTCCCTTCTCTCAGATTCATTCATTCTATTAGCAAGGGTGGCAATGGGAATTCCTTCATCATTAACATTCACATCAAGCAATCCTGAGATCAAGTGCCTATTAATTGGAACTGTCCCTTCTTTAAAATTAATAGAGAATGTTAGATTCTCAAGGGACAATTTTCCTATTAAAGCATACATCCCTTGTGCAATGGAGCGTTATGCTATTTCACCCCAACCAAGAATGTTTTCCCAACCCATGGCATTAAGGATAGGCAAGAGTTTGAATGAAGCAATGTGGTTGATATTCACAATCCTTTCGATGATAATATCTCTAGAGTAGAGATCCCTAACATGCTCCGAATCTTCTTCGGGAGATTTTAGGGTTCTCACCCTAATTGGAGTCATCTTGGAGGAGGAGCTGCTAGGGCCCTTGCGTATAGCCTTCCTCTTAGACCAATGCTCCATATAGAGTTTGCAAAAGAGAATATTAAAAAATATAGAAGGGATTTCCTTAGATCAAATTTTTGCATAAAAACCCTCTATAGAAAAGATGTAAATCTCAAATCAACCACAAAATGAATATTAACTAGCAAGGAGGAACCCAAATATAGAAAGAAATTGAAAATAAACCACTTACAATGACAAAATGGAGATGGGTTCAAGGAGTGGAGCTACGGCTAGTCGAGGAAGAAGATTAAAATGAATATGAAAAAGTGATTTTCCCTCTTTTAAGAAGCACACCAGCGCACTTCGACCGGTCGAGCATGGTCCTCGACCTGTCGAAGGTCGATTGGTCGAGGACGTGCTCGACTAGTCGTGCAGCTAGAAAATTTCATATATATTTTTAAAAATTTTGAAATTTATATTTTTTGCAGAAAATTATAAATATACAAAAAAATGCATAAACAACATGATTTAATTAATTAAAAGTACACAAACCAATATCATGTTTTTATTTGGAATATCTATTCCTGTCAAGCGGTTTGGTCATAATGTTCACAAGTTATTTTTCCATCTGAATGTATTCCAATGAAATGTTCTTGTCCTCAACTAATTTTTGAATATAATGATATCGAATGTCGATTTGTTTTGTATGAGAATGTTGAATGAGATTTTTTTGAAATATTTATAGCGCTTGAGTTATCACAATATAGTATCATTATATCTTACATAATCCCATAATCAGCTAACATCCTTTTCATCCAGATCAACTAGGTGCTAGCATTGCCAACTGCAATATATTTAACTTCAGCAGTTGAGAGTGATATTCGACAAGTTGTTTCTTGCCCAGTTTGCATTGGTATATCCGGCAAGTTGTACATTTGTATCATGTGGATACCATAGACCAAAATCAGCTAAACTTGCGACATATCGAATTATCCGTTTAATAGCGATTAGATGAGATTCCTTAGGATCAGACTGATATCTAGCACATATTCCAACGTTAAAAGCAATATCAGGTTCAATAGCAGTTAAGTATAGAAGACTACTAATCATGCTTCGATATAAACGAGAGTCTATACCTTTACGTGTTTCATCTTTAAAAAGTTTGAGAGTTGTACTCATAGGAGTATCAAACTTTTTCTCATTCTCAAACCCAAACTTCTTTACCAGATTTAAAACATATTTGGTTTGAGAGATGAAAATACCATCTTCCTGTTGTTTTACTTGTAATCCAAGAAAGTAATTTAGTTCTCCAACCATACTCATTTCAAACTTAGATTTCATTAGATTTGGAAACTCAATAGAAAAGTTAGAGCCTGTAGATCTGTAAATAATATCATCAACGTAGATCTGTACAATCAATATAAGTTCATTATATCTTTTGACAAATAACATTTTATCAACGCTTCCCATGATAAAGTTGTGACTAAGTAAAAATTTGGTCAACTTTTCATACCATGCCCTGGGAGTTTGTTTTAGACCATAAAGTGTCTTTTTGAGATGATATACATGATATGAAAGTTTAGGGTCCTCAAAACCCTTAGGTTGTTCAACATACACTTCTTTACGTAAATCACCATTTAGAAATGCACTTTTAACATCCATTTGATATATCTTGAATTTCTTATAGAAAGTAATTGAAATGAATAATCTAATAGATTCAAGGCGTGCAATTGGTGCAAAGGTTTCATTATAGTCAATTCCTTCTATCGGAGTGTAGCCTTGTACAACCAGTCCTGCCTTGTTTCTAATGATATTTTTTATTTAATCAGATTTATTCTTAAAAATCCATTTGGTTCCAATTATATGTTTATCAGATGGTCTGGGAACCAAATACCAAACATCATTTCTGACGAATTGATTTAACTCTTCTTGCATATCCAATATCCAATTTTCATCAGCAAATGCTTCTTTTACATTTACCGGTTCAATTTGGGAAGTGAAGCAGATGTAATTACAGATGTTTTCTAATTGTTTTCTTGTCTAAACACTAGTACAAGGGTTACCTAATATTTAATTAGTCGAATGGTCTTTAACTAATCTTAATTAAGAATTATCTGATTTAGATGAAGAATCAGGTTTGTCGATAATGTTGACTTCATCATCATTTTGAGTTGGTATGGGTGTGATCAGGTGATCGTGAATTCCAACATTAATAGATTCCTGAATCACTCCTATTCTTTTGTTAAGAACACTATATGCTCGACTATTTAGAGCATAACCCAAGAATATTCCCTCATCACTCTTTACTTCGAACTTAATTAGTCGGTCACTCCTTTCAGCGCTAGAACATTTTTTACACTTTCGGTTGCACTGAATCCTCCCTTCGTCGGATCGAATTGGGTTTCAGTTCGACCGAATTGTTCATCGGTTGAATGTTCACAACCCCAAGTGTAGGGTTGCGATGTAGTAATAATCTCAGTGAGACCAAGGTCTAATATGCAGGGACTAATCTCGTGTGTATTTTGAAAGCAACTAGAAGTAGAACTAGAAAAAGATGTGAATCTAAATCTGAAATAAAAGGAAGTGATTGTGAGAGATTTAATTAGAAACTTAAGAAATTCAAAGGTGGGAACTAGGGTGTCAAGGATCCACTTGTAATGATCAGGGAGCCCTCTTGCTTGATTCAAGTAACAAAATTAGAATTGGAGTCATATCCTATCCAATTGGAATACATATCAATAAAACCAAATCTAAACTTCCATTGACCTAATTTTCAATGAATGAGAACTATGATAGTTGGCAGGGATTCCATCACCAACACATGCTTACGAGACAATGGCAACAACAGGATTTACCAATCTCATAATCTCAAAGTAAGAGAATTGTGAAGATTAGGAAGGATTCTATCACCCTACCATTCCTAGGGGATGATGGTGAACAATAGGACTTACTAATTTCATAATCTCAAATCAGGAAAAAAAGATACTTAAAGTTATTGCAGATCTACCGTAATTTGAGTCACAATAAACCATTAAAAACTGAAGTATTCCTTAAGTATCAAATTAGAATCCATGGAGTTCCACATAAACATGAATCAAAGTAATAGAAACATCCCATCATGCTACAAGCTTCACCTCTTAGCCCTAGCCAAGAGGTTTAACCAACCATAGACATGATTGGACCGAAGTCTCTTAGCGATGGCTTCTCCACCCTTTTGCTCCACTCCTTAAACCCTAGAAGATACCTTGGAACATCCTAGGGAGTCCTATTTATAGTTGTGGAACTCCAACTTTCACACCTAGTTGAAAACTCCAGAAACCGCCTTAAATTTATGTAGTTTGCTAAAATAGACTTCGCTCTACGCAGTTTTCCAAAATAAACTTCACTCTGCGTAATTTCATAAAATGACTTAGAGTTTCAGAATATGCTTTTTGAGGACGATTTCAAGATTCTTTTTCTTCACTTTAAATCTTAGATTCTCTTTATACCTCACTTGGTTTTCTTAGATCTTTGGCATGTGGATTCTTCAATCTTGGTCTCCTAAGATCCATCCCTTGCCTTAGTGATTCTTGAGTATCAAATCCATGCTTATAGCACCCTTTTTAATCTAAGCTCTTAATTCACCTTGCAACATAAACATGAGTAAAATAAAACATTAAGCATTATCATGTTCATAAAATCAAGATATAAATGGGGGATAATATGTAATATTTGACCCCCAACACCATCCCCAACCAGCATTTTCCTAGTCCCAAGAAAAATATGCAATAAATATTTCAAGAACCATAGGATAATTTCTATAAGTTTAAGTGGTTAAAAAAATAAATCCAGATTATAGAATTCTAAAATACATCAATGTTGTGCATTACCTTCTCCTAAACTCTAGCACTCGATATGTTTCATAATCAAGTTCAAAGCATTAATCCTTCAATAGAACAATTCCATACATTGAGTTCCATGGGTGTATAATGAAGTTTAGGCTTATCACAATCAAAGGTTCAATTCGTCACTTTCATGATAACATTGATAATTAAAAGAGCATTCAAGACAACCAAAACCTAAACCGAAACTTGTCTTACAATTCATCTTTTAATTCCCTCTTTTATTTTTTCACCTTTTGATTTTTCCATTGATGGCTTTCACGCTATGTCAATCTTTTTAAAGATCTTTAATAGGTGGCCTTTTTTAAGACAACTGTTTTTTAGTTGAGAATTTTTTTTTTTTCAATTCTTCTCATTGAACATGATAGAAAAATTCCTTGGGTTGCTTCCTTTCATGGTAAATAATAACCAAGTTAACAATTCAATGTTGACTGAAGCTTTAATGTGAAAGCTAGATGTGACATATGACATTATGACTCAATCAATGTTTAAAACCCCTAATCATGGATTAATAATTCTAACTTAGTTTGAAATCTTTAAGTAACTGAATCCAAGAGATATAAATCATCAATATTAAGCATCTTAAACTTTAAAAAGTTTTTTTTTTTTTTTTTATTTCCCACAAATTTTACTCAAAGACTACGAAAACAACTAATTAGTTTACCTAATCTCCCATCCCCAACCTAAAATCTATATTGTCCTCAATGTAAAAGAAATAGCATGTAATGCAAAAGAGGCAATGAAAAGAAAATGGGAAGTAATAGGAAGATAGTACTTGAAGAAGGAATTTTGAGGCTTTTCCAATGATCTCAGTACGAAGATGGGTTAGCACAAAAGTCTCAAACAGACAATAAGCAAACTATCCTAAATAGCGGAAAGAAATTATCCTAAATAGCGGAAAACAAACTATTCTAGTCCTAAATCATATGAAAATAATGAATTCTAATCATCAACTGTGAAAGCACAGGAAATCTACTCAGTCATGCATCCATGTTCTTCCTCCGACCAGTATCTTGATAAATTTCTTAAAAGATTTCTCAACAAGATCATCCAAAAGCCCTTTTTGTAATAGGCTTGGTGTCCTAGAGCATGAATGTCCAGAGAAATTTATAGACTCAGCATAAAGTTTCCTTTTAAGCTCCTGAGGTGTCCAAAGTATATATGATTCACCTGTGATAGAAAAAGTCTCGAAGTTGGTACAACATGGTGAATCAGAGACTATAAGTAGATAAAATTCAGAAAAATTCACAGTAAGTGGTGTAGTCTTAACACATTTCAAAGTTTTAGACCTCGGTTCAATTTTCAGTTCATCCTCCTTTGATGGTAAACATTCAGGATCTATGGAAGGAATGACTTTAGAATGAGGGTTCTCTCGGACAGTAACGACTACCGAGGTATTGTCTTACAAGGTATCCACTATGTCTTGTATCAATGGATCGTGTGAATTCACCAAGTGCGCCGACCAATCTTCTAAAGAGTCGAAGTATTTAGTTGAAAGGAGTTCGTTCACCACATCGAGATCTGTGATGATATGCTCAATAACTCCTTTATCTTTTTCGAGAGAAGAAATGAGCATACTCTCCTGTTTTTTCTCAAGGTGGGATGAAAGCACCACCGGGTATGTCTCTTCTTGACCTAAGTAAACTTGTTCATGCTCAGCGGGCGAAGGTTTTAGGTCGAGCTTCGGTGTCGTGAAGCTAGACAGTAGAGACATTACATCAATTTGGGATAAATCTTCAAATGTGGCCTCAATCAGTTAACTTCAAGTACCGGCGCAGTTTTAAGCATAACATCCCTCTCCTTAATCATGTCATCATCCAAATTAGGGGAGTGGGCCAAACACGTCTCAAGAGAGTCAGAGTATAGAGTTAGGAGCACTCTATCTTCCACGAACGAGTCAATCATGTCAATGTCGTGGGCCTCGTCATCATCCTCTGCCTGTTTGCTCATATTGAAAAAGATATTGAGCTCTAATGTCATATTTTTGAAAGATAAACTCATAACCCCATTCCTACAATTAATAATTGCATTTGATGTGGCAAGGAATGGGCGACCAAGAATGAAAGGAATTTGAGTGCTCATGTCCACGATGGGTTGAGTATCCAGGATGATAAAATCTATTGGGTAGTAGAATTTGTCACCTGAACCAACACATCTTCAATTATCCCTCTCGGTACACAAACTGATCAATTGGCAAGTTGTAGTGTGGTCTGGGTGGGTTTTAATTCACCTAGGCCCAGTTATTCGTAAACCGAATAAGTAATCAGATTAACACTTGCTCCCAAGTCAAGAAGTGCGTGCTCGATTCAGTAGTTCCCAATTGCACAATTGATGGTTGGGCTACTAGAGTCTTTGTACTTTTGTGGCACATCTTGCTTGAGGATGGCACTCACTTTTTCTGTCAGAAAAAATATATGTTGAATAGTCTACTATCTCTCAGTAGTACATAGATCTTTCAGAAATTTGGCGCATGAAGGGATTTATTTAACAACATCCAGCAGAGGAATGTTGACCTTCACTTAGTTAAGCACCTCTAGAATATCCTAAGAGTTTGATAGAGGTTTTGGTGCAATTAACCGCTGAGGGAATGGAGCAATCGGCTTACCTTGAAGTTTCGGTTCTAACCCATGTGGGGCAATGTTAGGTCTATCATCCATGTCTTCTTCCGGGTCCTTAGACTTTTCAGTCTTTACCGGAATAGATTTGTTAATTATTTTACCACTCCTAAGAGTGGTGATAGACTTAAATTGTTTCACATATTGATTTGAAAAGCTTGGGTCACTCATTTCATATTGCAGTTTAGGGTTGGGGAGAGGTTGGGTTGGAAAGATCCCTTTATCCCTAATCAAAATTTTTGTCCCACACCCTTGTATGGCCTTTGAAAGGTCTTGAATGACTTGCAATATATTCTGATTGAAAAGCTCTTAATTTTTTAAGGTGTTTTAAGACCGGATCCTCCTGAAGGTTCCCTTAATTCAAGAATTGGTTAGGGAATCCTTGACGAGTAGTAGTTTGTCCATTCCTCCAGCTGGAGTTGTATGTATTTGAGGTGGGTCCACTGAAAGGTCTTTGGTAGTTGTTCACGGTATTTGACTGCTCATTCAGAATTTCTTGAAAAGCAAGTATTGTTGGACAATTTTCAGTTGTATGTATGTTACAAGCGTAAATACCGCAAACTACTTCCTTAGCCTTATCCTTTTGAAGTTCCATGGCCTCGACTCTTCTTGTGAGATTAGCCACCCTTGCACTCAAGTCATCTTCTTCATTTAAAGCACACATTCCTCCCATTTCCTTTGATTGAGTAAGCTTAGAAGTGGTGGTTTTTGGATAGATGTCCCATGATTGTGCATTTTCAGCAAGTCTGTCTAAATAATCTCACACATCATTGACATCTTTTTTCAGAATTCCCCATTGCAGATTGTCTCAACCAATTGGCGCATAGAAGAAGATGTCAATCCATCGTAGAAGAAATTTGTTATGCGACACGTTTAAAAACCTATTGTGGGCATGAACTGACAAGATCCTTGAATCGCTCCCAACATTGGAAGAATGTTTCATCTTCCTTTTGGGCAAAGTTCATGATTGACTTTCTAACAGTGTTCGTCTTATGATATGAGAAACTTTTCTTAGTGAACCACCTTGTCATGTTGTTCTATCTACCAATTGATCGTGGACGTAGTGAGTGCAACCATGTCTTGGCCTTTTCTTTTAAGGAGAGGGGAAAGAGTTTCAGCCTGACCGTGTCCTCAAACACATTAGGAAAGTATAAAGTAGCTATTATCTCATCAAACTCTTTTAAGTGTAGATATGGATTTTCAGATTCAAGTCCATGGAATTTTGGAAGGAGTTGGATCACTCACGGATTGATATTCATATGTCCCGTATTTTCTGAAAAAACCATACATGAGAGCGTGCTCACCCCCACTGGTTGTAAATAATCTCATAAAGTACGAGGCAGGGGTGCTTGATGCACCTCATTCTCATCCTGGATTTTCTCAACCCTAGGTTGAGGTGGATTTGGAGGTTGATTGGCTGGTTGATATGCAGCCATAACTTTAATTAACTTTGTGGATCTCGAGTGGTGTCTAATCCTGTGATGGATAGATAACCCCTCAACCAATCCTCATTCACTCAAGAGACGTTGAGTGTTATCACAAACCCACTTGGGTATGAAACACTCTCAGCCCACAATTTCATAATCTAACCTAAACCTAAAAAGAAAGAGGGAAATAGAAATCTAGAAATAGAAAGAGAGAGAATTAGAAAGAAGTTACCAAATTAGAAGTTTCTATTTTGGAATCCTGCAAAAGAAAAAGGAAAGTGAATTAGTTTCTTTAAAAAAAAAGGAAAGTTTTTAAAAAAAGGAAAGTAAGTTAGTTTCTAAAAAAGAACTAAGAAAGCAACCTAGTTTCTAAAAAAAGAAAAATGAAAGTTTCTAAAAATATAAAGTAATTTAGTTTCTAAAAACAGAAAAAGGAAAGGAAATTAGTTTCTAAAAACGGATTAGGAAAGTTTATAGAAAATAAAAAATTAGTTTCTAAAAAACAAAATAGGAAAGTTTCTATCCTAGAATTAAAAAGTAAATTAGTTTCTAAAAACAAAAAAGGAAAGTTTCTAAACATAGAAATAGAAAGCTAAGTTAGTTTCTAAAATAATTCTGAAAAAATCCTAACCTAAAAATACAAAGTAGAAAAATCATAATCTTAAACTAATTCCAAAACTAAATAAATCTAGAAAATACAACCATCAATCTCCAGCAACAACGCTAAAAACTTGTTCACAAGCCCAAGTGTAAGGTGGCGATGTAGTAATAATCTCGGTGAGACCAAGGTTGAATCCACGGGGACTAATCTCGTAAGTATTTTGAAAGAAACTAGAAGTAGAACTAGAAAAATATGTAGATGTAAATCTGAAACAAAAGGAAGTAATTATGAGAGATTTAATTAGAAACTTAAGAAATTCAAAGGTGGGAACTAGGGTGCCAAGTATCCACTTGTAGTGATCAGAGAGCCCTCGTGCTTGATTCAAGTAACACAATTAGAATTGGAGTCTTGTCTTATCCAATTGGAAAATATATCAATAAAACCAAATTTGAACTTCCATTGACTTAATTCTCATCGAAGGAGAACTATGATAATTGGCAGGGATTTCATCACCAAACCATGCCCAGGAGACAATGGCAACAATAAGATTTACCAATCTCATAATCTCAAACAGAAGAATTGTGAAGATTAGGAAGGATTCCATCACCCTACCATGCCCAAGGGACGATAGTGAACAACAGGACTTACTAATTTTACAATCTCAGATCAGGAAAAGAAGATACTCAAAGCTATTACAAATCTACTATAATTTGAGTAATAATAAACCATTAAAAACTGAAAGTATTCCTTAAGTATAAAAATTAGAATCCATGGAGTTCAACATAAGCATGAATCAAAACAATAGAAACATCACATCATACTATAAGCTTCACCTCTTAGCCCTAACTAAGAGGTTTAGCCAACCGTAGACATGATCGGACCAAAGTCTCTTAAGAAAAATATGAAAACAACTAAGGAAGAAGAAGAAAAACTCTTGGCGACGACTTCTCCACCCTTTTGATCCACTCCTTAAACCCTAGAAGATACCATGGAACATCCTAAGGAGTCCTATTTATAGTTGTGGAGGAACTCTAACTTTTACACCTAGTTGGAAACTCTAGAAATCACCTTAAATTTGTGCAGTTTACTAAAATAGACTTCACTCTCTGCAGTTTCCCAAAATAAACTTCACTTTGCACAATTTCACAAAATGACTTAGAGTTTCAAAATATGTTTTTACAGGACGATTTCAGGATTCATTTTCTTCATTTCAAATATTTGATTCTTTTCATTCCTCACTTAGTTTTCTTAGATCTTTGACATGTAAATTCTTCAATATTGGTCTCCTAAGATCCATCCCTTGCCTTGGTGATTCTTAAGCATCAAATCCATGCTTTTAGCACCCTTTTTAATTCAAGCTCTTAAATTCACCTTGTAATACAAACATGAGTAAAATAGAACATTAAGCATTATCATGTTTATAAAACCAAGATATATGTCATGCCCCAAACTTAGAAACTGGGCTCACAAAATTCCCGATCACCGAATCCGGTACTGACTGCCTTTATAGTACCCCATTCTCGGCTCCCAGCACCCATACGCTAGATTTTGATCCTAGGATCCTACATGGAGGATTTTCAACATGAATTTCTTTGTAGACAAGCATAACCACAAGTTTACCCAAATCACAAAGGTAACATCATCATCACATATTCCCTAATATATACAGTTGAATACAGTGCTGAAAGGGAAATACATATATAAAAAATCGAAGCTCCAGAAGATAGTTGCACGCTCCAAGCTCAACGCTGCTACGAGCTAATGCCACCTACATGCATCTATCGTGCATAAGCTTATAGAAAGCTTAGAGGGTGGTGAAACTGTGTGCTCAAGGTAGGTGCCAAGTATGCAATGCAGATCGACTATGTGAACGCGGAGTCATAGTGAACTAAGTATTAGATGCCAAGGATGCAATGCAATATATAGTGCGAATAAAATGACCAAGCTGGAGTGTGAAGTCTGGATGATATCACGTAATATCGCAGGCTGTGTGGTCCATCACAAGGGACTTCTATTTAAACCAGTCCTATACCTAAATTTGGATAGCCAGACCTAATGTGATAAACTCCTAATCTCAAGTTGGTCACGCACCCCAACCGAAATCCTGTCTACCGCGAAGGTACACATGATGACTTGATTACGCACCACCAGCCTGAGTGGATAGTGAATGAATGAATGAATGAGTCAAATGTTGAGTACACAATTCCTACTCAATAAGTCTACATATTAGCATAACTCATCTCTGAGATATCACCGAGGTCTAGTACACTTCACAATGGTTACCGCTTCCCTAGTCGCACAACCAGCGAGTGGAAAAGACCTCACTATCCACCTAGCCAGTAGTCTGTCAATACCTACCCGGTTGGTTGAATACTCAACCTAGCTTAAAGCTCCCTCACTTGGGCAGATAAGGCCACACCCCTCCCAACCGACTACGACATAGTGGGAGACGTCACCTACTGGTATTCGACATTCGAGCGCTCATATATCCACTCGGTCTAGATGTTGGAGTATCCTCCGATACCAAGAGGATTCTAGGACTCTCATCCAAGGACATCCTATGTGCCCACAGTGCTAGAACGAAATATTTTTAGTATCCCATTGGTCATCCATGATGAACCTGTGGAGGCTACAACCCTGATATCGCTAGGGCGCTAAGTGATCATGTTACACAAATACGAGATGAATGAGTCATACAGTCCAATCATGCATTAATCCTGTACATACCGTGCGCTCATGTGGGATGACTCCACCTATCAGGGAGTCTCATAAACAACCTGCCCTATGACATATGCGATGGTTAATCACATCTCATAGCAAACATAAGGATGATGCATATGAGCATGTATCATGATGTTATGCTATCACATACTCATAATTGGTATCAATAACCGGCATCGATAATCGGCCTATATGAAAGGTGGGGTCCATAGATGAAAAGTCGATCTAAACCAAAATATAAAGATCGACCCTCGGCCGTGGATATGTCAAATCTGGCAGCATGGATCCATCCGTCTACGGCAATGGACCATACAACATCCATGGGGCCTAATGATTTGGGTTGACCCAGAATAATGAGAATAGGCCCAACAAAGGCCTAAGGGGAGGTCACAATGTGGACATTTAACCATCATCGCTCATCAATGTGGACATTTAACCAACATTGCTCCCAAGGACTGGCCCACATAGAGCCAAACGTATAGTAGGCCCATGGCGGGCCTAACGTACATCATCATGGGCCTCACTCAAGGGCCTAATACACATTACGATGGGCCTCACTCATGGGACACATATGCATCACATTGGGCCTCACTCATGGGCCTCATATACATCACATCGGGCTTCATCAAATGGGCCGCAAATACATCATATTGAGCCTCAACATATGGGCCAATATATATATATATATATATATATATATATCACACCAAGCCTCATCAAATGGGCCCCAAATGCATCATATTGGGCCTCACTGAATAGGTCACAAATACATCACTTGGGCCTCATCAAATGGGCCTCTCATACATCACAATGGACCTCATATACATCATCATGGGCCGCATCACATGGGATCAATATACATCAATGGGCTACATCGCATGGGCCTCATCACATCACAATTAGGTCACATCAAATGGGCCACAAATATATCACAATGAGCTTCATCAAATGGGCCGCAAATACATCACTTTGGGCCTCATCAATGGACTACAAATATACCACATTGGGCCCCATCATATGAGTCACAAATACGTCACTGCAGGCCGCACAAATAGACAGCATAGATATACAATACATAAATCACGACGGGCCGCACAAATGGACGACATAGATATACAATACATACATCACGATGCATCTCACGGCACGTCCAGATGGACGGTGTTGATGTACAATGCATACATTAAAGTGAGCCTCACCCTAGAAAATAGATGGACGGCGTGGTTAAGGCCCACACACTACGGTCAGCCTCGCATACAAATGGAGAGAATTGGGGGGGAACACATACATCATGTCTGGCATCCCATCGCACACCGTCCAGATGGACGGTATGAGTATAGAATAAATACATAAAAGTGGGGTCCACCTCCACACGTGCCATCCAAAACATATGGACGACACATATAAGAACACATACATCTGATGGCCCACAGAACTTGCTGACATCAGCCAGCAGTGGGGCCATTGTCCAGATGGTCGATGTGTATAAAACCCATACACCAAGGTGGGTCCCACCCCCACACGTGCCACACGTGTGGGGTGCCCCACGTCCCAAAACTGGTGGATGGCTTGGAAAAACAAATACATCTCAGTGGGTTCCCACACCACCCATCCAGATGGACAACATGGATATAAAACACTTACATTAAGGTGGGTCTGACCCCCACACATGCCACACATGTGGGGTGGGCCCTCATCTCCAAACAGATGGACGGTATGTATAAAATACATACATCATGGCCGGCCCCTCTCTGTACCATCCAGAAATGGACAGTGTGGATATTAGAATACACACATCAAGGTGGGTTCGATCCCACACATGCAGCACGTGTGGGGTGGGCCCCACACGTTTGCCAAAAGGATGAGTGGTATGGACAGTAGGATATAACGCATACCACACGATCAGACCCGTGGAACTTGCTGACGTTGATACAACAACTACTTGGCTGGTGTGAGGTACTCTAGCGAAGCTGCATCCCACAGTCCAGTGATTGGACGGTGTGGATATAACACATCCAGCGTGGTAGGCTCCACATAGATGGACAGACAGGGATGGATACAACACACATATCATGTGGGACCATGACCTGGACGGTCTGGATGACCCACGTACGTCATGGTGTGGGTCCACGGACGGTGTGTACACAACACTTATATCAAGGTAGGCTCCACACGTGTGGGGCTCCACATCCATAGATGGACAACATGGATATAACACATACACCGTGGTGTGTCCAGCACCGTCCCACACTGGACGGTGTGGGTGTTCACACGTGCAGGGTGGGTCCACAGAAGGTGGCCCACCATAGTTCTGTATCGACTAATATTCATGTATTCCCATCATTCAGACCGTCCAACTGGATAGCTAGTCTAGCAGGGTGGACAACAAAGTCGTCCCACCTACTAGACGGTCTGGATTGCTCAAACACGAGCTGATTAGGTGGGCCAACAACCAGGAAATGAGAGAGAGAGAGAGAGAGCATGGGATGGAGGGCTCTGTCACTATGAGCCCTCCCTTACAAAACATACATCAAGTGGATCCCAATACATGTGGGCCCTAAATTAAAATCAAATTCTAGTACTGTGAACACCCACCGATTGCAAAACTTCTTATTCCCTTGGAATCCTTGGCTCCTAAGCTCTCCCTTTGATGGAAGTCGATATAGCTTGGATGGCTAGGATGGGAGATTGGGTGGTAGGAAGTGGGTCACACTTGGCTCTTCTCTCCTTAGTCTTTTTCTCTCTTAGTTGCTAGAAAAAATGGTAGAGAATGAGTGAAAGATGGGAGATAGTGTGTAAGAGGGATGGGATAAGAGGTATGGTGGTGTAAGGGGAGATGACATGAGGGTTAACTTTTGGGTAAGGCTTGTGTAAGAGAGGGATGGGTTGTGTACTTGACTTGATTGATGTGAAAGGTGGTAGAGATTCTTTCAGAATTCGCAACGCGTGGCATTTTCCTCGAGATGAATGCGGGCCCACAACTCCTGGCCTAGGTATCGCATCGACGCGTGAGGCGCGGCATTGGAACCGTGGCGACGGTGCGGTCGCAAGGGTATATGTCACGGGTCAAGCCAACTCGGATCGACAGGATACGAATCAGGGTCAAATGCTATCAACGGGTCACGGGTAGCCGGAATTCTACTGGGAGGACTGCAGGAGTTTAAGGAATGGTACAGTCTAGGATACAAGTCTTACAATATAAATGGAGGATAATATGTAATATTTGACCCTCAACATTGAACCGAATTAGCTTTGAATTCCATCATTTGTTGCTAGACTGTTTTGTGGAAGTTTGGTCAGACCGAACATGGGTTCGGTTGGACCGTGCCTATCTGTTTTCTGTTATAGATTATGTGATCTTTAGAGTCTTTTCTTCAACTTTTATACTTGGTTTCCTTGGATCTTTAGCATGTGAATTCTTCATTCTTGGTATTCTAAGATCCAAACTTTTGCTTGGTGATTCTTGAGCATTAAATCATGCTTTTAGCATTCTTTTCAATCTAAGTTCTCAAATTCACCTTGCAAAACAAACATGTATAAAATATAACATTAAGCCTTATCATGTTCATAAAATCAATTTATAAACAGGGGAGAATATGTAATACTTGACACTCAACAGTTGCGGTGCTGATTTAAGAGGTCTGACCAGAGACAACAATCTTGTCAGAATATGTCAGATGATTAAAAGCTTTGAATCGATAGCACTAATTCTGTGAGATTTTTTAGAGAGAAGAAGAAAGGAAATTGAGGATTGTTGTTGCAAAAATCTAGTCCGCCCTCTTTAGACCTACGAATACCTACACCGGAAGAAGACAATAGAGACCTTGGCTAGAGCAAGAGACCCTCCGATGCTGAAGTCAGGCTAGGAATCTGGGTCTTGTAGTATTGAGGGATTTTGGGTGAGAGATTCTACGTACCTTTCACAATTAGAGATACTCTTATTTATAGTTGAAGAGAGGTGGTGGGGTAGAGGAGATCCCCCTATTTAGTAGGGACGTACTGTAGAGGGATTCGAATCCCGAACGCATAGAGGAATCTCCCAAGATCCTTGGCGAAGATCTTGGGATCCCGAGTGTATCGCGGATATCCTCCAAGATCTTTGGATAAGATCTCGGGTGGATATTTCTTAGATAAGATTTTATTATTTGGAATCAATAGAGATGTACAATAGGAGGCCGAGGTGGTTTTGGCCAACCTGACCTGGGTGTAGTTATCGACCTGACCTGAGGGTGTCTGCCTACCTTTCCTGGAGTCTGAGGTGACCTGGATACTCGGATGAGCTTCGAGCCTCCCCTTGTCGTTAGGTAGATGGCCGACCTACCAACTAGCCGATCTGCATTTATATCTAGTAAGTGACTAACCTCTCTTACTTGGCCATTGTGGAACTTATTGGTCATGACCGACACTGACCAACCTCGTGTCTCACAGAAATGTCTGAGCTGACCTCCTCTCTTTAGCGAGTCCATTTTTACCCATAATAGTAAGCTCCCCTACTTTCGAGCTTGCGCAGCGGGCTTGAGAAGTAGGTTGATTTTGGTGAGGTCGGACATTTTAGCCTAGTAGGAGTGTTGGGGTGAGCTTTTGAGCTCTAACTTTTATTAGGGAATTCTGCTTTTGTCGAATAGATGGATTAGCTGCAATGACCCCTTCATGAGGAGCCAAACAATTTACTTAGGAGGATTATTTTCCCCTACACTAAGAGATTCTCATTGTAGATCATGCGATCCGAGTGGCGTTACCAATTAGTAGTTCGATCTCTTCTTTATGGGTCAGATGACTGGTGAGGACTGTTTTTCCCCTGCATTAAGAGAAGTCCTCAGCAATTCGTGTAGCTAGGATTGTAGAAAAAGAGATTCTCTTCCCAATCTGGGAAAGCTTTTCCATAGTAGAATTCATCGTGGATTGCTTTTTTTTCCCTCCACTGAGGGAAGTCCTCGTAGTCGATTTTCAGCTCAGATAGTTGAAAGTTTGAAAGAAGTTCTCTTCTTCTGACTTGGAGAAGTTCTTTTATTGTAGAAATTGTCAAACAGTAAAAAACACGATGGTAGTGTCGCGAGCACCTTTTTCCCTTTTAGAAAGGGAGGCCACCCTTGTCGGGTAGGTCGGTCAGTTGACGCGCTCCTTGTTGGAGGACTTCTTGAGTCCTCAGGAATAGTAGATCTTCAATTGGTCAGCATTTCATGGGTGAGGTAAGAGCTTCCCATGTCTTCTAATCGATATGTCTCTCAGTATTTGATGTCGAGGTCGGAGTTGGCCGATTAGCCTTATTACTGAGCTTCGTTAATTAGTTCAGTTTGGTTGTTGGGTTTCCTTGCTCAGCTTGGTTTCTATTGAGGTTGACACTCAAGCATGGTAGGCTCATCTGATGTCGCTAATCTGCCCTCGAATTTTTCTGAGCTCGGCCTCCTAATGGCCCTCGTACTCGGCCACTATTTTGGGGCTTTTCCACAGCTCTTCCTCTCTGGCATGGGGTGCAGGTCGGAGTTTACGAGTGTGGTTACTCTTGAAGTGTGGGAAAGAGCCTGGGCTGGCAGCTCAGGACGTTGGTCGTTTCTCTGTGAGTTGACTGGTGCATGAGGTGGTGCAGTGGTACTACCCTCCTCTGCATTGCGACCAAGGGATGGATTCTATCTCTCCCGGAGTTACGTGAGTAGATCCATGTTTTTATCCAAGGCTTCGACTCAATTCTCCATAGAAACTAATCGACCACCCCCGGGTGCGGGATCGAGGAGCGGGCGGTGCGGGAGTAGAGTCGGCCTGCTTCTGGTAGGGCTGGGCACTATGCTCGGCTGATGATTCAGGAAGAGCTGGGATTACTGCAACAGATGATTCAGGAAGTGCTCTGGATTGGCTGCATCAAATGATTTAGGAAGAGCTCTGACTTGGCTACAGGAAATGATTCAGGTAGAGCTCTGGATTGGCTACATCAAATGATTCAAGAGGAGTTCTGGCTTGACTGTAGCAAATGATTCAAGAAGAGCCCTCTCTTCCTTGTCCATTGTGGAGCTTACTGGTCATGACCGTCGCTAGCCAACCTCGTGTCCCGTAGAAATGTCCGACCTGATCTCCTCTCTTTAGTCAGTTCATTTTTACCCATAACAAGGATGATTATTAAATTTTCATTTTCTTGAATATATTTGTATAAGAACACAAAGTAGTTGGAAACAAATCCTCAATCAAATCTCTAACCATAAACGAAAATGAAAATACAATTAAGAAGAATAAAAGAAAAAAATATGCAAAAAATAAAAAATAAAAATGCAATTTGAAATATAATATTTCTTTATAAACAGGGTGTGTGTGGAGCTTTTATCTCCCATCTTATTCTTCTTCTCTCTACTTTCAGGTATGGGACGTCTGGGGTTCACTAAAGACTTTAGCACACCGTCTGCATCTTCCTTGGCTCCCATTAGAGGTGTAGATATCGACTCTCTCTAATCTCTTCCACTCAGATAGATTGTGGATATCTTAGTTTATAAAACTAACATTATTTAAAATGAAAGGAAAAATCTCACTGCGATGCCATCGTACAAGATACATTCTAACTCATTCTTAATGGATCTAGAAAAATACAAATTTTACTTTACTGCTGCGAGGAGTTACTTGGAATAATAATTAAATGTTGAAAAAGTTAAAATTTTACCATGTTTTCATTGAAAAATCCAACAAGGTACTCATGTGCCCGTATGCGGATTAATCATCATGACTAGTCCTTTTTTGGTACGGTCGTACCATGTCCAGATTTTTTTAAGTTCTCAGACCTGGATCTGGACGGGTTTAATGCCCCATCAGGTCTTAGACCCTTCCAATGTGGAATGAGTTGGGATTGGGTTCATATTACAAAACTCATCAACCGGACCTAGCTCATGTCAACCTTGCCTCGCTTAAAACTAGTTGACTAATTGATGAGTTCTCAAGAATCAACTGGAATGGGCCTCAGCTTTCCAAGGTCCTGGTACCTATTGATAGGAAGCGAGTTGCATACAGAGTAAAACCTGTGGGGCGCCACTGTGATTTATGAATTTTATCTACTCTGTCCATCTATTTTAGCAGATAATTTTATTGCATGAGCTAAAACATGAGGCATATAAAAAGCTCAAGTGAACCACACTATAGGAAACAATATGAATTGAATGTCTACCATTGAAAAAGTTCTTGGAGGCCGAAGAAGTTCTGTGCCCAACTGAGTTTAGTCAGTACGATAAGATCCGATTTCCTATATATAGCCCTACTTAATTTCCATTTTTAGTCTGCTAATTCAGGGAGTTAGATAATCCGATCAATGTGATTTTTATGCAGCAAACCGATGTAGCTAATTTATTGTTCTGGCCTAAGATAGTAAAAATTCCAATGGGCTAGGACGTAGCTCAAGCCCAAACTAAAATGGATCCAGATTGATCACTGTTAGATGAGCAGAATCCAATATGAACCCAATTGAATAAAAGAACATCAAGCCTAAGCTTGTCCCTTCAAGCAATTTCTACATGAGCATAGATAGTGTGAAAATACATATACTTGATCTAACCCAAGCCCAGTTACCACTATGGCCTGAAGATTTTTGCCTCACCCCAACTTGCATGCTTATGAGTCCAATGACTGGTCAGATCTGATGACTCAATGGGTAGCCCTACCTATTGATGACCTTATGAGGTTATCCTGTAGAAACCATAAATGGTCCTAGACTTGGATTTATGGCCCGGATCGATAGCTTTTCTTTTTTCTCTTCTTGATCTAGCTAGGCCCGTTTGTATGCACTACGAAAACCCATGTTTGGAGACAAAGCCCTTGTTTTGATAGAAGAAGACGGTTTTGTAGCCGCTTGGAAACCCGCCCGAAATGGTCATTTTCAATATCTAACTGATGAATTAGGTGCTAAAAAGCGCAGTCGTCGAAAACCAATTGGATTGGTTTCCAGTGAGTAGACAAAACGGTCACTTTTGTGGAATTTGCATACAAAGGGGACCTTTGGGCTTAGATATTGTCCAAACCCGATCCATATCAGGCATAGCAATAGGTCTTCCCTGTGTCCAATCAACATTATATGGACGGTTCGGATAATTCAGGGCAGCAATCTCAAATCTAAGGTGTCTAGCCTATCGGTCTAGGTCCATTGAAAAGTTGACATTTGCTTAGATTGGTTAGCCTTTGGCTAGTCCTACGTATTGTTATGGTTTGATTTACAGTTTCGGTCACGTGATAAATGCGGTGTGTCAAAATTGAATGTGTAGTTCAATTCAAATTAAATAACTATGACACCAAGATCCAAGATAGGCAGATATGAAGTATATGATCAAGATTGAATAAGATTGGTCGCCTATTCAACCACTCACACAGTATGTTAAAATGATCAAGCAATAGTTAGAGGGTAGAGTTCGTCCTTTGATAATGGGTTACACCTCTGTCTTCCATACGAAAGAACTTTTCGATCAGATAAAAGAACAACAAGAAAGAAATTCTTACAGTTGGTCGTGAAGAACAGTTACGAAATACCTTCATGGATGGAGAACTTCAATTGATACTTGAACTGAATCCAGCATATGAGCGTAGACTCAAATTACAGCTAAAATTAACAGCTACTTAAGTAACGTTACAGATTATACTAATGAATATAAATAACAATAAAGGATTACACTATGGAATGTAAATGACTATCAAAAGTAAAAGGGTTACACTAAATAATGTATTTGACAGATAACGGAAAATGGAAATGATAATGATAATTGAAAGATAGATTTAGTTTTGTTTTATTGATATGAGATCATTTGCTTTACTGAATTCATTTGCTATTTATAGCCTTAACCGGGCCATTTGGATGCTTCTCACATTCTGACAGTCGTTATAACTGTTTAATACTACTTAACCCTCTCTGCTTCTAAACTTATCATCTGCCCTATAACCGCTTTAGCACGATCATTGTTTACTTGACCACTTAGTGGATGATGTGGCGTTGCTCCATGCGCTCTAGCTATATTACTGTAGAATCCTCTTCGTATATCCCTAAAAATCTTCAAATATACCATGCAAAACCATCCAAATTACACACAACCCATTCTAATCGGTTTTCTCAAGAATTGGCGACAATAGGGATGAACATTGCCCCCCCCCCCCCCCCCCAATCGCTTTGCGTTTAGAAAAAGGTGAAAGTAATGCATGTCCCCTCATAAATGTAGTTGTCCTTCGGTACACATGGTGATGCCATATCAACTGTCTTTGACCGATGTTGTCCCACACGTCAGCTTCAACTACTCTTTTTTCAAAATAAAAGCTAACCCCGTTGTAACGCGTGTACACATATAGTACAAAACGAGAAATTAATAATGCTCTATATCCTCGGTCGATATAAGCATTGTTTCAAACATTATTCTTCATTCCACAATTGTTTCTTCAAATCCTAAATCTTTTTCTTTCTTTAATCTTAGCAACCATCATCTTCTACTCTATCCTTTTATTATGATAATTTAGTCATTGTATTGTATGCACTCTCCGAGAAATGTTCTAATGAAATAGTCTTCAAATCACCAATCGAAGATTATTACTGTATGAGACCAATGTTCTTCCTTGGAGTTGAACCTGAAGAAATAAGTATGATGGACACCCTGTCCCCAATCTGCCTAGGTGAAACAATACTGATTCAATCTGAATTTATCCTAGAGCCATCTAATGCTTTGAAGAATCATCGATCCTGGTCGAAATCTCTACCTGAAAGGGACAACTGGTTTGATTACATTATTGCTTAATATGAAACAATATGGAGGAATTCTGACATCTACAAATACATCAAACTCTCCATATATGAGTATCCATCGAACCCTACTCTTCTTACAGTAGCATCAACATTCTGGAGCCCATCCACCAACACATTCTTCTTCGAATATGGCCCTATGAGTCCAACAAATTTGGACATTACAACTCTGACTAGCTCCTTCCCTTTGGCAAGACAGTCTTGTAACACCCCCGCACCTCTAGTACGCAGGTGTTACTATTAAGGCCTGTGTTAGCATAACTATGAACCTAAATGCTAAACGAGACCTAACTTGAACCAAGTCAAAAAGAAAACTTAACACTCAGACACGACCACGCACACTAAGGACACTCAACAGGCCGAGTAGCTAAGCCTGAACGTACCTATCACCCCTGAATCCCTTTTCGACCGTTAATATTCAATCTTAGAGAAATCTGACCCTCAGAATTTTTGGGAAAAACCCAAATAACACTTCAATTACAACTCAGGGATCATCTAAGTATTAGATCGTCCTGATGAGCGGCCAAATGCCTTGAATATGACCACCAAGGTGAATGGACGGTGCAGATTTCCCTCAGGCACCATGATGGGGTCCACATAGGGTGCACGTGCACCTCACATAGTCGTGCATGACGTGCACTGGATGACCAGAGTAATAAGTTGGGCGCTGCCCCGACAAGCTTATGAAAAAGGAGGGATTTCTCCCGCTGCCTCAAGAGGGACCGAGTAACCTGCACTCACGTAAGATGTCACCCACTTTCGGGCCACACTCCGAGAAATCCAAACCGTCCATCGGTCTTGCACCCTCAGGACGACCACAACCATGACATCTAATCAGGCTCATGCAGACGTGCTCGCGAACGGGCTACACATGGTCTCAAGTGAATGGCCGCACTCTTCATAAAAGAGCCGTTGTGGTGTCCTCCACGTCAGTAATCCGCGTACTCGACTCTCCCTCAATCTCAGCCATTCCTTGGAGTAGAAATCCACATCTTCCATCCATTGCCAGAAATAGGTAGGCAATTGCTTGTAGTAATGGTCGGTGCTGGAAACACTTCCTGATTGGAAAATCGCAGCTGGCTTGATCCAGGTCTTCCACTGGGCCACGTGGAATGATCTCAGTCACTCTCTTTAGGGCGATAGGAGCTAGCATGCTGGGAACATCTCTTCTCGCGAGAAAACTGAAGGGGGCGGAGAATCTCGTATGGGGTGGCAAAATGCAGATGAAGGGCCTGAAAAATGGGGCCTACCAGGATCAAAGGTCGCATCTGATCCGTTCAAATGGATCATATCTTGAGAAAATACCGTCAATAAAAATTGGCCATGATTGGCCATGTCATCTTCCCCGTTAGCCAAAGCACCCATCATGATGAGTGGGACCCGTTAGGGGAGGAAAATTACTTTTCCTGTGGGCCTTGGCATCAGAAACTCATCCCCAACAGCGGATGGATTCCATGCATGCAAAAATATGAGATAAATGTATGCATTCGGCCATCAAATCATGGTCGTTGGATGGGCCATCCACACGTGCCTCAACCCCATAAAATCGAGTCGCTCGTCTCGGGATCTCCACTAGCGTCCAGGAGAGACAGTGAGAGAAAGAAGTAGAGGGCTGAGAGAATGGGAGAGAGTGAGATAGGTTCGAGGAGAGCGAGCTCAGTGCTGCACTAAGTCGACCTGGACCGCGCAGGTTGAGTCAAACTAGTGCAGACTAGTAGCACTCCTAGAATTGAGAGAGAGATATATAGACAAAAGGCGAGAGAAAGTAAGGAAGAAGGGAGCAAGAGCACACGTGTTGAGCTGGTTCTGCACTGTGCCAACTCAATCCGTTTAAATCGGATTAAGCCGGGTCAGCGTGGGCTGAAGCTAATGTCGTCGTTGCTGAAAAACCCATCAGCATTTCCTACCAACCCTGAGCCATTACAACAACCGTGTGAGCTGTTGGTGCACCCCAACAGGTTGAAAACCCAAGTAACACCAAATGTCCGCATCCATTAGCCATTTGAGATTCCGATTACTATAGGGCCATTTGGCTCTCTCAATCAGGCCATGTAATGGCTGAGCCTTGGGCCGTTACCTGAGCTGGATAAAGCCTTCAGTTGGGCCTTTAAGTAGAACTGAAAAACACCCTTTAAATGGCCCTTAATCGGGCCGAAAATTAGGACTGAGAACGCCCTTGGCAGGCCGTGTTGCTGGCCTGCATATCGCCCTTCAACTGGTCCACGTAGTGAGCCAAAACCAGGCCATTTTGGGCCGAAAATAATGGTTAAAAGGTGCTCAGATTAGGGCCATTATCTGGGGCTAAAAGCCAACCCAGAGCTGGACCGAAATCAGCCCTAGATCTGGGCTGAAATCAACTCTAGTCCAGGCCTAAGATCAGGCCCAGTCCAAATCCAGCAGGCCACACACCATAGTGGGCCTCACCTTCTACAGTGGGCGTCACTTTAAAAAGCAGGTGGGCTACACGCTACCTAAGTGCAGGCGGACCACACTCATTTGAAAACGGACCCATTAGGTTGTGATTTGCTGGGCCAGGGACGGCCTAACACAGCCCCATTTTGGGCTTGTATTGGACCTAACAGCTGGGCCAAAACAAAGGCCTAGTTCGGGCCTTGGTATAGGACAGTTCTAGGCCTAGTCCAAGTCATATTGTTGGGCCACGGTTAATGGGCTTGGTCACCCAAGTACGGGCCCGAATAACCTTAATTATGGGCCCTTTTCAAACCCCACGAAATCCCCAATATGCTAGTAAACAAATACCTTAGGAATACTTGACTAATGCAAACTGTCCTCTAGGAAGTTACTTGCAGAAATTTGGGCCACAAGATATTCTCGGGAACTTGAATCAAGAACACTTCAGGTGAGGATTCTACCCCTTGAGCTTTCCTCTTCCATGTTAACTTATGTGTTAGTTCAACTCTAATTTTACCTAATATTTAATGACTCTACTTTCATGGTTATTTGCGATGGTTATTAAAATTAATTGTGTGCTTAATATTTATTTTGTGGAAACCCATATATATGGTATGCCAAATCTTGCTTAAAGGATAATTATGTAATACATTCTTATAAACCTTGAACTATGTCACCTATTTGAGTGTCTACCTAAATTGACTGCTTGCAAATTTGGAATAATAATGGCTGGGATTAACCATGCATTCATAACAATTCTATTTTTGGATGGACTGACTGTTTGAAAGGTTCATTCTCTTATTAGGGATGAGCCGACTATTTGAAAGGCCCATCCCCTGGCATGAATGAGCCGACTGTTTGAAAGACCCATTCATTGTTTAAGTGAGCCGACTGTTTGAAAGGCCCACTATCTTACTTGAGTGGGTCGACTATTTGAAAGACTAGTTCCTTTGAAAGTTGCATGAGTCGACTCTTTGAAAGACCCATTCTCTTGCTTGAATGGACTGACTGTTTGAAAGGTCCATTCCCTTATTTGGGATGAGCTGACTATTTGAAAGGCCCATCCTTAGGCATGGATGAGTCGACTATTTGAAAGGCCCGTTCATGTCTAAGTGAGTTGACTGTTTAAAAGGCCCACTATTTTGCAAGTTGAATGAGCTGACTATTTGAAAAGCCTATTCTCTTGTACAAGTGGACTGACTATTTGGAATGCCCATGCATTTGACAAACTGGATGTGCATCCCCAGTTGACGTGTACTCACACGTCTATGCGCTTAAATAAGATCATCATGAAATGTTTTGTATGTTTTATTATCTGGAACAATGCTTGGTTAATGCAGTGGTGTGTAATCTTGAGGGGAGTTCCCACTGAGCTAGCCACTCATCCTTTAAATATATAATCGTACAGATAACGCAGGTATAAATGAGGGTGTGAATGGAGCGGATGCGGATGTAGATCCCACGAGATTGGGAGAAGAATATTATGAAGAGGAGCCCCGTCTGGGCGCAGCGGAGTTTTACGGGCTAAATCAATAGTTATTTTTATTTCCTTCTTAGCTAGTAACTCTTGAAACATTTTGAAACTTGAGTTTTGTATTTGGGCACCAGCTGAGTGGCCCAGGATATTATTCCCATCTTCGTTAAATTTATGTTATGCGTGATTTCCATTATTTGCACTTTGATCTCTATTGATTGCCATTAATATTTTGTTAACTCCTGGGTTTTTGGGGATGTGAGTCGTATACTCGGGTCTTGAAAACCAGGGTGTTACAAGTCTTCCCCAGCTTTACTCAGAAAGAACCAAGACACTTCATCAATAAGTCTGGCAAAGCCTATTCACACTTCATGCAAGTGTACTACAGATATGAAGGCCCAATCGAGTATGAAGAACACGACCTTCTTATTGATCTAGATGTGCCAGCATTTACTCTATGTGAATGCTTACTAGATCACCAATGAATATATCCAACTGGCCAAGGTTCTTGCACAGGGTCAAAAACTCACTTGGACGCCTTTTGTACTCGAGCACTTATACAAAGGTATTTTTGAGATTACCACCAAAGGTTTGTATCTTGGAGGACCATTATGGCTTCTCCAGATGTGGATCTATGAATATTTTTGCTTTTCTCTTGTACATTCTCCCATTAATTCTAATGTTGTTTATAGCTCTTATAGTTATCGTGTTATTCATTCCCCTTAGGAGATCCGTGCATTTTTTAGGTATATGGACACCCTATTCTTTCCTCTCAATAAAAGCAAATGCAGTCAATCTTTCACCCCTTTTCATAATAGAGAATTCAATTCAACTTGATTCACTGGCCGATATAAGAATGAAGACAGCTAGGTAGTATTCCAGATGCATCTTACCTGGAACCTGGGAGAGTTACCTCATTTGCAGGGATCTCCCCTATGGCAGCATGATAAATACTAGCAAGAATGTTAAGGCTGGAATCGAACAGTACTATTCAAACCTACTTGCTTGTCAATTCGACCTTGTCCAATGCATTCCCTGTCCATTCTTCTAAAAGACCTATAATCAACTCCCTTTCTCTCAGCTGATTGCTTATCAAATTTACCTCTACTGCTCACTTCATTCCACGTTCTAGTTGACCACCTGACTGTTAATATTCCCATCTATCCGAACCAACCTTAGATGATGGATACCTTCTCTGATTAGTGGGAGAGTCACTACAAAAGACTGGATAATAAATCTCCCTAGCTCATCATTGCTCAACTCTTTTTCTCCATGAAGCTCGGAGGAAAGAAAAGAGCAACACCTCAATCGGCCATGACTTCTAACTGACAAACAAATGAGCCGAAGACCAAATCGGCCGCCACTATTATCTCGCCAGCTGCAACTACCGAAACAGCTCCGCAACCAAAGTACTAAAAGGTTATAGTGAAAAGACATGTTCTCCTAAGATCTCCATTGCCTTGACCATCTTTATCAGCCCCAAGAGGATCCTTGATTTTGGAGCTCCTCTTGGCCCAACTCTCTAATCCCCTACTCTAGTCTTCATCTGCACCGGTTCGACTCCACAACCAATATCAGTGAGTTAGTCGATGCCTATCTCAACCAGAGGAAGACAACAATCATGCACTTCCTCGACTGACGCTTATCTTCATTTGAAAATTACTTCAAAACCAGATATTGGTCAGGATTCTTCATTGAAAACTATTATAAAGAAATTGAAGAATGCCTTAAATGACACCAAGACGCTCACTATAATAAATGTTGGAATAAACGGTGGCATGATGGGAAAGATTAAATAATCATAACCATCAATTTGATGAGAAATACCTCACTCATTATCACCCATATCCATCACCATTCCCAACTTCTCCTCAAGGGATTGCGACAATCATAAGAGATCCTCAATATGTAGATAGTCGATTTGTCACCCGTTCGTTCTGATTTAGTCAGAGCTACATTCATTTTTATACCTGCTCTGAGTCTTTCATATAATCTTTTTACTAATTATGTATTTTTTGTAGTTACTCGAGAAGTGTCTGCTGTAAAAAATAAAAAAAAATAAAAAAAAAGTCGTCAAGGAGCAACCGCTACAACAAGTCCAATCTGCAACTGACATCACTCAGACAACTGAAATATAAGTCGTCGACTTTGAAGGGACAATAAGCAATGAAGCCCTTCATTCTCATCCTTCTCCGGAGACTACAATTGTTAATACAGATTCTAAATAGATGATTGACTTCCCCTAAATGCCAACCATCATTGTAGACTAAGGAGATGAAGAGGAAGAAAGAGATGAGCACCCCCTAACTGTGACTCCCAAAAGCTTCAGAAGAGGATCATCCTCTTAATCCACTCTTCTGTCTATCCAACACCTTCCCTTGACCGCGGAACCTTTGCCTGAAGAAACTAAAGAACTAGTCCAGTCGGGCATAACGCGCAAAGTTATCGTCTCTGACTAAGTAACAGAGGAGGTCCTAATGAACAATATCTCTCTTCGTCCCTTGACACCAATTCTAGCATCGATGCCGATGCCGACCAACAGTGCCTCAGCTTCCACTATAACAGTAGAAGATGTGCTCCCAATTGAAAACATTCTCTCTTCACTCAGACAGGCTCTTAGCAGCGATGTCATTATGGATAAGTCTCCTATACCTTCCATTAAGTTACAACATCTTAAGGAAGAAATCCAAATCCTTGCACACTCGGGGATATCAGAGACTACATTAATTGAGATGATTGCAAAGCTTACCAAGCTGATAAATCAATATCAAGTTTTCTCTCATTCAGATCAGAACCTCTTGGCCAAGCTGCAGCACTTAGGGATTTCCTGGATTTACTGAAAGAAAATTATGAGCTCCACACCACAATCGAGCACCTCAAATTTAAGCACGTAACAACAACATCTCAAGTAGCTATAGCCAGTGGCATTGCTTAAAATTGTTAGTTAGTCATGCAGAATTGAAACAATCACAAGCTAAGTTAGAAGACATAAGCATACAAATTGTTGCTCTAGAAGTACAACTGATGACATTGAAGAGAAATTTTGAAGAGGAGAGTGCATAACACGACCGAAAAACAAAAGCGGTCACGGACCTGGTCGCATCTGCCAAACCTCAAACGGAAGTAATAAGCCAGGTTTGACATTTGGTCATGAAACGGAAGGTCGTCTTGTCAAAGAAGGAGTGACATGAAAAAGTGAAGGCTGCAATCCAACAATTTTCTACCTTCGAGTTGTAACTTTCTTTCTTCTTCTAGTATCTCTCATATTGATTAATGGAATTGGCTGTCGAGCCATCTTTTGTCATTGGTCACCTGAACTTAGCATTTTTTCTTTTTTCGCATTCTGAATAACTAACTGGGTGGCATGCGGAGAACAAGGAGTTGTGTGTTGCTTGCTGAAATAATTTCCATGATGGCTGCACGTTCCCATTTTCTTGGAACAAAAAGCGTTTGTGCATGCCATAATTGTCCATGATGCATTGAACGTGGGATCCATAATTGTCTATTTAAACCACATTGAACCCTATTCTGAACTTGCACTAAAACTCAAGCAATCTTTGAAACTTCATTTGCTCTACAGACATGGCCTCCAACCCAAGCTCCCTATCTTTCCTCAATAGCACCAAGATCTATCTGAAAGTGATCCTCAATTGGGGCCTTGTCAATTTTAGCCAATCCTTCTCATTGTTTGACACCAATTTCTTTCTTAGAGAGGACTCTAAAGATGCCACGTTCAGAGAAATCCTGAAAGTGTGTTGGAAATTTTGCACTATCTCAGCAACTAGTATTTTCAACTCATATTCGAGTCTGAAAAGCTTGCGGAGTTCCTAAGATAGCACGCTGCTGCACAGAAGACTTCATATCCATAGGCGATGCTACAAACAGGTGTGGAACGATCAACTATGATGGAATTAGATTTACCAATTCAACCATACCTTACTCCAAGTAGAAGGGTCACAACCACGAGTGGTTAAATTTCAGGGACCTGCGACTATTATTGCTCAAATCGTAATACAAGAAGAAATCTGACAGATGGTCACTTAAACCATTCATCTAAAAAAGGAACGAGATTAGAATAAAAGGTTCTGGTACCAAACACCATATCCCCCTGGAATAAAGGAAGTACCACTTCCCACGGATTTCAAATACCTGAATTTTCAAAAGTTTAATGGAGACGGGTCACCAAAAGAACATATGATGCACTTCATAAGAATGATGGGAAATTTTTTTATAGTTCCTCAATATTTTTTTACAATTATTCGGGTCATCTCTGATAGTAAAAGCCTTCAGATGGTATTCGGCTTTAGATCTAGGGTCTATTCATACTTGGGAACAAATGCGAAGTGCTTTTATGACAAACTTTTTCTCTTCTTACAGAGAAGTCAGTTTGAATGAATTATCCTCTATTCACCAAGGACAAGATGAATCAGCCAAAGAATTCATCAATTAATGAAAAACCTTGGGGGCATCATGTCAATACCTTTACGGAGAATCAAAGCAGGTCAAACTATGTTTGGAAGTAATAAGAACAAAAGTGGCATGCAACTTGATTAGTGAAAATATACAGACTGTCATGCCCCAAACACGGGAATCGGACTCACAAAATTTCAGTCGCCGAATCCGGTGCCGACAAATCTGTAGTACCCCATTCTCGGCTCCCAGCTCCCATGCGCTGGGTTCCAATCCTGGGATCGTACAAGGAGGATTTTCAGGGTGATTTTTTTTGTAAAGGAACATAACCACAAGTGTACCCAAGTCACAAAACATCATCACCACATATCCACTAATATAATCTTTGAGTACAATGCTGAAAGGGAAATACATAATATAACAAAATTCTAAAAGATTAGGCACATGCTCCTGCTTCACTGTTGTTGTGGTCTAGAATAACTTGCACATAAACAATATGCATAAGCTTACTATGAAGCTTAGAGAGTGCGTGCGTGTGTACACAATATATGTGCCAATCATACAAAAATTAGAGTAAGCAGAAATGATGGAGGGCTAAACTAGAAAGTCTATAAATGCTATCAGCCATATCCAGGCTATGTGATGTGAAGACCTACATGGCCAAATGTCATATGCTAAATATGTAATGCAATGTGCCAATCTTCCACTAGTCCACATGTCAAATAAATTCTCAATTGGATCATCACCCGGGTCTAGTACACTTCCGACACTGGTTGCCGCCCATCGCGCGCAAGACCAAACCTCACTATCTGCCTCGTTAATGGTACACAAAAACCACCCGGTCCGTTGATAGCGAACCCATTTCATGAGCTGGTCAAACTCAACCTATCATGTAGCCCTCTGCACCCAAGCGGGTAAGGTCAAACCCCCTTCCAACCAACCCCGACACAATGAGAGATACGGCCTACTGGTATCCAGTCATCGTGCACTCATGAATCCACTCGGTCTAGATGTTGGAGCATCCTACTGGTACCACAGGGTTTAGGGACTTTCACCTAGGGATGCCTATGACGCCCTATAACCTCAGTAATTTTCGGTGTCCATCATTCACCAGCCATAACAAGGCTACGGGACCACCTCCCTGGTGTCTCTAGGGAGTAGATGTATGTGTCACATATAGTATAAAATGCATGAATCACACTATCCAAGGTATGCATCAAACATGCACGTATCACACGAATCATGCGAGGCGACTTTGTCTCATATAGAGTCCCTTAAGTGTCTTAAGCTGACCAGCGTATACTATGAACAATCGTCATCCACAACAGGCATACAAATGATGTGTATGGGTACATAATTGGGCATGATATCCATTACACTAAGTATGTTATTAGTGTGTCCTACCAGGCTATATACATGAACATTTTATCAGACATTCATGAGATAATCGGCCTTAATTGGCACATCATATGCAAAGAGTTGGAATTGAACGCCAGGCCTTATTAGAAATGTAAAGGTCCATGTGGCATGACCCACTTGAGACTAGAATCGACTCCTTATATAGCCTATAAGGCATTAGTAAAATACATACACCAAGGCAGGGTCCACTAGGAGTGACCTGGATGGACACCCACGTGTACAACACGTGTATCACTAGGCTACTAATCCATTTGGGCACATGGCCCACTAATGATGTCCCAAAATAATCAGATTATCAATGTTATTGCTATAATTACTTTAGTAGGATGACCTACACCATCTAATCATTGCTAATGTAAATCGACAGTTATAGATCATTGGTTAGTCACTAGGATGTGATCCTATGCTCATGGCCCATCTGAGTCTTGGGATTTCATCAGTTCAGGTAAGGTATATGCTTAAATGGATTTAATATAACCATAGTTTCAATATTCACACACCTACAAATTTAGGAATTTGAATCCAAGATGCCAAATATAACCAAAGACCCAAGGGATCCCAAATTCAAGGATTACTAAGTCCAAGGGATTCCAAAACCAAGAAATCCCAAGTCTAAGAGGATTCTACCCCCACATTTCCTTATGGTGCAGCCCACCTAAGACCTGTATCAGCCTAAGTTTTGGGCTCAAGCCTGAACATGATTTGGCAAGATGGATGAACTGAGTGGATAGGATACATACACCATGTAGGGTCCCTCAAAGTGGGCCCACTTCCATGCCCATAGTTGAGCGTTCGCCCACCTAGGGTGCTGGAAGATGCCCTTATATATATATATGTTTATTTTGGTCATATCATCAAAGAGGGCCCTACTTGGATAATCTACTCCGTTCACTGCATAAAATAGCTCGAGAAGGGGCCAACAGGCTCTGACCAGGATTGGTTTGGATGAACTAGGACCCATGGTGGGGCTTTGGAAGGTTTTAACATATAAGAATTATTTCCCTCCGTGCAGTCCACTCGAATCTCGAATTCACCTCATATTTTAGCCCATGGCCTAAAATGATCTGGAGAAGTTGGTGGACAACTCAGATTAAATATATACACCAAGATGGGTCCCACTTGTGAGACTCAAATTTAGCTAGGAATGGGTTATGGCCCACATGCATGGCCTCTTTTTTTTTTTTTTTTTTTAATTATTACACACACACACACACACACACACATATATATATATATATGATATACTATAAAGATGGCCCCCAAGTCGATGATCTACTCCGTCCACAGTCTTGGCCAGGTCGAATGAGGTCCAATAGACTGACTAGGACTGGTTTGGATGATCAGGGACTCCACAGCAGGCCCTAGAATGTCTCGACAGATGGGCATTGTTTCCCTTAATATGGCCCACTCTAAATTCAGATCTGCCTCATATTTTAGTCCATGGCCTAAAATAATCTAGAGGAGATGGCGGACGGTGTGGATTAAACATATACATCATGGTGGGGTCCACGAGTGGGGCAGCCCAAGGAGGCTTCTGCCCCTCACGTCGCTAGGCAGTAACGCCCAGAGTCACTTTCTTTTCTTTTCTTTTCTTTTTTTTTTTTTTCCTTTTTTGTGTTTAATGATGAGTGGGGTCCATGCGTGGATGATCCACTCCATCCATCTTGTCGTTCAACTCTCCTTAGACCAAAGGAGCCTAGGATTAGGCGGGTTTTCATCACACACCCACATAATAATGGGCCTTAGAAAGTTTCAACAATGGAATTTATTTCCTTCAGTACAGTCCACTCGGGACTAGGATCTATCTCATTTTTCGGCCCATAGCCTCAAATGATCTATAGAAAAATGTGGACAGCGTGGATCTAATATATACACATCAAGGTGGGGTCTACAGGTGGGACATCCCCACCTCATGCCCGCATGGCTTACGTGAGGGGGTGCTCCCAGCCCCACCGTCGCCTCGGGTGTGGTCCACACAAGGTAGTCCATGCTGTGATAGCATGAAGGGCACGTTCTCCAATAGCATGGTCCACTTGTTGGCCCCATGACACCATGAATTTAAAAGGAAAAGAAGGAGAAAAGAAAGGAAAAGAATGAGAAGCAAGAGAAGGGATCCATCCATTGGGGTGGCTCCCCGCCACTATGGGGTCCACCATACAAGTTAAACATGATCAAGGTGGATCCCACCCTTGTGGGCCCACCAAAATAGGAAAATCACAACGAAAGGGAGGGTTTTGACCCTTCCATGCACTCACAGTGACAATGGACAATCAGATCAGACTGGATCGTCGATTGGACGACTTGAATGGTCCACTAAGCTCCTCTCCACCCTTAACCTCATATAACTACTCTTCTCTTTTCTCTTACTCTCTTGATCATTCCTAATCCCCTCAGAAGCTTTCTTTCTTTTTTCTTAATCTCTCCCTAATCTTTCTTTCTCTCTTAATATTTCTCTAATCTTTCTTTCCTTTCTCTCTTTCTCTCTTAATTAATCTTTCTCTACTCTTGCTGGAAAATGGTACAAATTAGAGGGAGTTATGGAGTTTTTATGGTAGAGATTTTTGAGTAGATATGGAATTATGAAAAGAGGGGTAAAATGCCGACAAAATAAGGAAAGAATGATGACTAGCATAGGTAGGGGTATGGGTTGCATAAGAAAGGCATGAGCTTGTTTGACTAATGGGGAGAGAGTAACCTGTGTGATGGATGAGTTGCTTGGTGGCTTGATTGATGGATTGATTGATTTGAAAATATGAGAATTTATGCAAGTGGAGCCCGCATGCATTGCGCAGCCCACACCAGATTATGCTAAAATTGTAACTTATAATATAAGGGTTAAAATGAGGCGTGCCACGTGGCGTTGGAATCGTGACGCCCGCGCAATCGGTGGGTACAAGTTTCGGGGTATTGCAATACTAATATAGGGTCACGATCAAAACTCGTCGATCTGCTCCACTGAGAATGTACCAGCACCGAAAACGAAGCGTACAGAGGGTTAATTAGGGTATGGGTCTTACACAAACCTTTCTTCATCTTACTACAAAGGCTCATGCTCTTGAAAAGATGGTTGAAAAGGTGTCCTCTTTTTACATAAAGTTACTACACCAGAACTTTTGTGGAACATCAGCCAACGCCGCTAGTGAAGAAGAAAAGAAAGAAGAGTATCAGAATAAAGAAAGAAACAACAGTAAAGGAAATAAGAGTAATTATACATTCAAGATGACATATGAAAAATCCAGACAATAAAATGACCGTAAAAAATGTGCACTCGCAAAGGAGGATATACTTCCTATGATTAATCAACTATTGGCTATAGGGGAAATTAATCTACCTCAGTCGAAATGCTATAGAGAAACGAAGAAGAGAAAAGAAAAAAGTTATTGTCATTATCATCATGTGTTTGGGCATCATATTGAAAATTACTGTGTTATTAAAGACATACTCCAAAGGATGATCGATAAGGGTAAAATTGTTATGGAAGAGTATGACAAAAAGAGAAGAATGACGAGTCCAAAGTATTGATAATTTTTTTTAGAAAGGGGACAAGATTCCAGTGTTGGTACAATCCATTATGCTTATGCACAAGTAGAAAAGCAGAATGGCTATGTAACAACATAACAAGATAAATAGTCTTATCACAGAATGATCACCGGTCATATATCTTCATGAGTCTTCATTCCTTGGTAAGGAAAAGATGAAGGACGATTAATAAATAGAAGAGTCAAGGAAAGACACAATTTGTATTTTTTGAAATGATAATTGTTGATAATAATTTTACAGGTCAACACCCGATGCCAGAATCATTATAATGGCTAAATTATTATACGTCGACGCTTGGATTGGAATTATTATTACAATTGGATTATTGTCGTGATCTTCAAAAGGGCTTTGAAATTAACTATATACCCTGAAGAGGCTATCACGAAGATATTTTCAGATTATCTCCAATTATCTTCGAACTACTACCGATTACCTGCAAGATTATCGAGTGCTAATTATATCCGGACTATCTCCTGTTAACTATAAGAATAATCGGGCTCCTATACTTTTGAACAGTTGCCAAGTATATATAAGAATATCATTGATTATTCCTGGATTTATAGACATTAAATATTCCAATAGCCCACTAGTATAAACTAATCAGAACACAGGAAAGTCAAATATCTATCCCTCGAGAAAGATGATATGGCGTTAACATTGAAGAGGCCATCAGATGTTGTTTATAAGGCCAGGGCCAAGATCAATCCTAAATAGAACAATCAATATATTATCACTGAAGATTATATCAATAGAACTTATCGAGTCATGAATCAGAATGAATAGGGCATTGGAATGCCTGAAGATATTCATCTTATAAAAAATTATTATTTTCAAAAAATAAAAGAGTTTTAATTGTGAAGATTCTCAGAGAAAATCTCACCCAATCAAAAGGGGACAAATTAGGCAACAGTTATACAATAGCCGCAATAAGCATACTATCGCCTAAAGCCCTATCAAGTCACAAGCACATATATTATCTTCAACAAGCGACAATTATAAAGAAATAAATATATAAGCATAATCCTTCCGGAACAATAATTGGTAACAAGGCGATAGTCACCTCATATCATTCTTATAACAAAATATTATTATGAGTATCGGTCAACTGGCAAAATCATTCTTACAAACTGCCAAAGAATTATCACCTTATATACATTACAAAGCATGCATCGTCGACCACTAAGACATCGTCTATTATGGAATTAATATTATTACAGATCATCACTGATACTGTTGTTATTGCCACCAAGTTGATATTATCACCTCAACAAAATAATATTATCATTTATCATTGAATTATTATTATCGTCGAACATTGTCGAATGGATATTATTGCCTATTATCAACATATTGATATTATTGCCACATCGGTGATATTACCAACTATTGATTATCGCTGATTACATCGGATTGATTATATTGCTGATTTATCATTTACGGCAGCGGTGAGCACCCAAGAAGGCCAATTACACATAAGACCTATATCAGTGGCAATTCATCTTATAAGGCGGCAGCAGTGAGCGCCCAGGAGGGCTAACCACGCATAAGACCTATATCATATGCTCCAACAACTTATGAGCCTAAACTGTGAATGCTCCAACAACTTATAAGCCTAAATTGTGAATACTCCAACTCCTTACGAGCTAAAATTGTGCTTGCATTCTTAAGCCCAACTCGAAATCGGCCTTAAACTATGTTTGCTCTCTTGAGCCCAGTCAAAGTCAAGTCCAATTAAAGTTATGTATTCTCCAACTCCTTTTGAGCCTAAACTGTATTTTCTATTTCGAGTTGAGACAACATTATATATGACATGCCAATTTTACTAACTGAATTCTAAGACAATGTAACATAAAGCACTGACAAGCGCGAAAAATGGAATGACTAAATTTTTGTCATGATATATACACTTCGAGTTAAAGAGAAGTACGTCATTAATATATATATATATATATATATATATATATATATATTGAATTACGATCATTTCAGAATTGTCAATCTATTATGATTATTTCAGAATCGTCAATATATTTATAATTATTTTGAAGATTATCAATGCATTATGAAATCATTAGTATGTAATGAAATTGGATCAAAGAATTATATAGCCCAGAAATACTAATCATGGCTAATTTGGCAGGAGAAGTCATTATTCAAGGTTCTAGAATATCCTGATTAAAGAACATTCAGCGTTGCAGGGATAGTTAGAGTTGTCACTAGAATTACAGCAGAAGTTGCACTAAAAGATGACTCACTAATTTGATCAACCTTGACGTAGACGGAACACTACTTGAAAAAAGCATCGTTGCCGTTATTAACTACACCGCCAAAGCATTTGCTTAACCAGTTAACTTTGCTGGGAGAAAAGAAGTCTTTAGATGCTTTTAACTAAGGGCATTCAGTTCTCATCCATTCGAACATGATTCTTCATTTTTCATCCGTTTGAATGTGCTTCTTCAGTTCTCATTTGTTTGATCGTGATTCTTTAGTTTTCATCCATTTGAACGCAATTCTTCAGTTCTCATCCGTTCGAACGCGATTGTTTAGTTCTCTGTTCGAATAACTTGATTCTTCAATTTTCATCCATTTGCACGATTCTTCAATTCTCCGTTCAAGTAGTATTCTTTGGTTCTCCGTTTGAAATCCTTCTTTGTCATGCGACTAACTCTACCTTAATGAAGAGTCCTTCATTATAAAATGATTTTTTGAGTAGAAGAAGATCAATCCTCCATTTAATTTCGTAAAACAATTAAAGATAAAATGAGGGGGGCATCTGTTGGGGCATAAAAAAATACCCCATCTCCAGCCCATCTGCCCTATTGCGCGCCCCATCTCTAGCGCATTTGCCTTGTTGCGCGCCCCATCTCCAAACGCTTTGCCCTGTTGCATGCCCCATCTCCAAACCATTTGACCTGTTGTGCACCCCAGCCTCCACGCCACTCCTGTTGCATGCCCAATCCATTGCGTGTTCACCCCTGTTATGTGAGTTAGCCTGCAGGAGCCTTGTTTTGTTGTGTGCCTAAATTGATATGAACCTTTGTTTGTTGGGCGCCCACTCACAAGGATTCTATTGTTCTGGAATCGAGTTCACATGTGCGAAAGTCTATAAATACCCTCCATACCCTACTCATTTAATTCATTCAGAGAGTTTGAGGAGCATTTAGAGAGCTCTCAGAGTCAAGGAGCAATTCAGCAGCAGGTATCCTACGGGATTCCAACCCTGTTTCATGCCTGTGCAATAGGTCACATTTGTGCACCCGCACAACAAGTCCCTAGTGCCCGCACAATGAGTCCCAGGTTCCTTCGTTAGAGATGTTTAATTTGTGTGGCTTTGTAGATTCATCCGTGACTTCTTCTCCTATGTTCACATCTTTTGCGTATTAGTGTGGAACAAGGGATATCGAGCCCGCACAACTCTGTCACTACGACAGACGTTTTTCCAGTTGAAATGCCTCCAAAATTACTATAGAACTACTTTTCATTTAATCCATTGCACTGATTCATTGTACTTTGTTTCATAATTAAGGGAAACATGAGGATGTAATATGAATCCAAAATCAATGAAATACATAAAGATGATTATTCTTCTACTTTTCCTTTGTTCTTATTAAATGTAAATATTCTAACCGAAATACATTTATTTCTTGTCGAAATAGCTATATATAGAGTTCTGTTGTAGCTTATTCTTCCATTACTATATCAGTTATACAAAAAAAAAAAACTTTCTTTAAATCTTTCTTTTTTGTTACGTTTCCTTTTTGTGATTGTTTCTCTTATGTCAATCAAACTTTATGTTCTTCTTGGTCGCATTTTATATCTTGAACTGCTCGACACATTTCTCTCTTCACTTGTTAGAATTTTAGATAACTCATCCACATTACTTCGTCGACCATCCACTGACGAGTAAAACTAGATTTACGCCAGCTATGATTCCATAAAAGCACTCCAAGTATTTTGAAGATCTTTTCATCCACCTCTTATTTCTCATGTAATGTTATGTGTGACCCTCCTATTGGCCTTTTCCCGAATGACCAAAAAAAGGGTACAACACAAGTTCAAAATCTAGCACATAAAATCAAACGATTAGGGTTGTCTAGTCAAAATAATTTAGGTTGCATTTCCCTTCATTGTGGGTCCCCCGAGAGATAGATCAAAAGTGAATTTCGAGGTGTGCCCCATACCACCAACCTCGGTGGTGTGTTGATGTCTCCAAGTTTTGTAGGCACCACCATGATGTATGTAACGCCCCAAAAATCGGCACCAAGTACATAGACTCCGATCCCAAGTTCCCAGATGTTAACCAAAGGAAAATGCATGTGTGTCCTCATTTAGGTTCGAATTCATTTCACATACAGATAATCGGAGTAGGGAAATTCAAATCAGCGGATCCAAAGCAAGGTAGAGATAACAATAGTCAATAAATATAAGGCTAAGGGCAAAAATACAATTCCAATAGTAGTGATTGCCCAAAATGGGGGTTATACAAGTGACAATATACATACCCAAGATGATTAAAGTGTAAAGCTTTCAGTTTATGCAAAATTCTCCAAAACATAACGCCATTGGCACAATCCAATATAAGTTTACCTGTCTGGGGTTTCACTAGTACCTGCATCAATGATATGCTTGATTGGTGTTTTAAAACACCGTCCTATATGGGAGTGAGTAGCTAACTCAGCGGTTCCATTTGTTCTAAGTTACACATGTTATCAACATAATCAATGCAGTTAATGATAAACAATAAATCAAACAATTCCTAAATACTCTTGTTAAATGTGCATATGAAGATATAACATGGTGCATGCTCTTTCCAAACAACACTCCCTCACATGTGACCCCGACCACCTGGTTCGTGAATGATAACACTTTCTCAACATGTGACTTCAAAGCCTGTTTTGCCACATCCTAATCTAATGTGATGTGATGAATGATCATGTTAGCCAAGTAATTATTAAGTTCAATTCATCCAGCATATTGGTGAAGTTAGGATACCGATGTTATATCACGAGTCCTTATCTGGATCATGTGGCTTGTTGTCGCACGTAGTGACTCTTTATGAGTGTCCCTTGATCCAAATTTCGGTATCACTTGTTTGTCTCACAAATCAACAATTTTCAAGGTACGGTATGATACCTAAATGTAAGAGGATCAACCTGGTATGGGTTGTCACCCAAACCGAGTATGATCACTCAGTTCCAAGGTTGTAATAGCCCACAAAATGCTGCCCCGAATAACTGAAGCGCTATTTTCGAAGCCTGACCGATCCCACACATGGACTCGGATGACAACCCATGCTCGGACCATAGCCTGGATGAACAGTGGCTGGGTTATTACAAAGGTGTGGGCTTATCACATTAAACCAAATGAATATAAAGGAAAGGGCACATCACCCAATTTCATTCATGCCCGGTCTTTCAAACGGTACTCTGGCATGAAACCATTGGCCGGGTAATTTGATGGGGAACGATCGAATAATAGTCTATCACCTCCATCAGTACTCACTAGTCACTATGGGGAGGCTCGTCACCCCAGCATAGGCAGCTCAGACATGGTGTCCTATATCACCATGCCTAACTCATGAGTCTTCGTTGTTCACTGGTCACTACGAGGAGGCTCGTCACCCTAACGTAGGCCGACAGCTCGAACACGGTGTCTCATACCACCATGCCCGGCTCATGAGTCTTAGTGGGATCGTATCGCACTAACGGTTATGAATGGATACTTCCATTCGGAATGGGGTATCCTAGATTCCATTTGGTCATATTATACATTGTGAACATACATGATTAGTCGGCTAGTGGACTAATTTAATTGACCTGTGAGAACCACGACACAACCGACATTGGGTGCAAGTAGCCCGTGTAGTCCAGCTACTGTCAGTTGTCCGTGTTCAACCCGGGTCGATTAAATAAGCCTATGGTGGCCACCTTAACTTGGGCCAATCCTTTAGTTCGGGTGGTTAGCCAACTGACCCAACATCATAGAAATCCTAAGTATTGCTATGGACTAAACATTACATCACACAATTATAGCATGGGTTTTACTACACAATCACTCAAGCACTTCATCGAACAAGTGAGCATCAATAGAAGTTACACACTTACTTAGGCATTTTATCGAACATATAAGCATCAATGGAACAACACATCTACTTAGGCATTTTATTAAACACATGGGCATCAACAAAATAATACATTCAGTTGGGCATTCAATCAAGCATATGAGCATCCATAAAAGAACACATTCAATCACCTAGACCTTTTATCAAACACGTAAGCATCTATATACAACGAATAACATATATTATAGAAAAAAGTCAAAATGTCAATATATTAGCATGCACAAATTCATCTACAAGCATTTAATCATTAACTGAGACCCTCAAGGGTCGATAAATGATAACTTAGACATAATGGTTCACTTTCCAATGACATGTCCAACTCAAAGCGCTCCTAGGATTAGGGTTATAGAGAAAATCCACCAAAGCCTAAACAATCACACAAACCATTGTAAAGACTAGAAAACCTAACCCAAAAGACTATATTAGAGAGTATATTCTATTTCTTACCTTCAATTACCACCGACAGAGCTCTATAAAGAATATGAGAGTGGCAATGTGGCTATAGAGAGGGATGAGAGAGTGACTGTGCACAAACCTTCACTTTTCTAAGCTTCCTCTCTTTCTCTCTCTATTTTTTTCTCCTCTTTCTCTTCTCTCTCACCCAAGCTAGGGTGTGAAATTCGTATGGGAGAAGAGGGTGCCCAAATAAGGTCCTTATATAGTGTTAGAAGTGATGTAAATGGCCCTATTGGCCCTTTATCCATTATATTAACCCTAGGGCAGGTAATTTCTCACTTATAGGGTCTTTCTGGGGGCCCACTGGCTCATCCACGTCAGGAGAAAGGTGCCTCATTATAGGATCTATAGTTTGTCAGAATCGGGCAGCAATTGGACTCTTCGATCAACCGTGGGGGCCCCACTTACAATGGACGGTAGTCAATGATCGATCGGGGCCGCGACTATACGGATAAGAATAGGAAAATATCCTTAACTCATACCTCGAGTTTGATTATAATCTAACGGTCGAAAATCCACAACTTCGCGAAAGAGCGAAAAGTTTATTTCACTTAAGTTTCAGGCTTCAGCCTATTGTATTTGCGCATTTTAAGCACTTAGCCTCTAGCATAAGTTGCGTAGTTCTGGGTATTATCTTGATTCTCTACCTACGATGGACGTCAAGCCCGACAAGATGGACATTATTGTGTAGTTTCGGAACTAGTGGCCTACTAACGAGAGGTCTAAAGCTTGTTCAAAAAATTGGGGCATTTCTAGAATGAATTAGGTATCAAAATTTCTTATGCGCAATTATTAGGGTTTAGATTAATTATGTTCATAGTGTGACCTATTTATAATTAGCAAAAACGATGATTCGGTCTTAATAACCCTAAACGGTTTGTTTTTAAGCTAGAGTAACTGGATTGATTTGGTTTCTAAATTAAGATATGACCCCTACTTGTCTCGACTTTGGATAGATCTTTATTTAGTTACAGTTGTCTCGATTATTTAGTGATAGGTCGACTAGATTTAGACCCAACGTGAACCAATCTCGAGTCTAAGCTCAATGTTTAAATGATCAAACTGATTTGTTGGCTTCCTACTGTTGATTGATTGAATTTGTGCAGTCCTTTACTGGTAATACCCATGTATAGGCTCACCTCGAGTGTCAAGGGCCAATAAGCAATAACGTAGGCTAGTCATATTGAAAATTTTTAAGGTTTTTTTTGGAAATTCAAAATAGTGAAAATTCAGGATGTTACAATGTAACCCCCCCCCCCCTCCCCTAAAAATAATTTCGTCTCCAAAATTGCTTAATGTCAATAAGTAAAGATATTCTAATTTTGTACGCATAAGTTTCATTGATTTCACGTTCATATTTATGTTAAGGTATATACTAACTACACTATTGTGGCTTATTGTAGTCTACCCACCCCCCCTCAAAAGTTTCCACCATCAAGATTTAGGAACATATGTCAAAATCACTATTATCGTATTATGTGTTAGACAATTAATTTTATTTAAGGGCAGTATATTCTGCTCTTCAAGATCAGGTTAATACGGAAAAATGGTTGTGATAGACTCAAATCCGATACATTGATTGTCTGCCTGACCAGGGCAGACAACTCATTGTATCCCTTCTTAGTCTTGGTGGATCTTGGTCTTCTGCTCGGTCAAAGCAGTGAGCCCATTGGTAGTCGCACAAGATTGAGAATTAGGTTAAGCCACGAATGCCTCGCAATTGTATGGTTTTGTAATTCCGTGATCCGAACATCCTACATGTTTGGGGAATATCACACATCATTGAAACATTTAAATCTCCTATTTATAGGAATGTCACTCGAGTCTTGTTTAAAGAGAGTTCTCGTCTTAATTAATGTCTAAATTAGTGATTAGTAAATCTTTCACTATACCTATGGTCAAATGATTATCCTAAAAAATTTCCAATGACCTAAGATTGTATCTTTATGTTATTGTCTCGATCCTATGGCTGGTGGGTTATGAGCAAACCATTCTTCGATTTCATTAATTTCGAGAGGAAATGAAGAATCGAGAGTTCTAAGGTATTTCAGAGGTTTGGAGGACTAATGATGTTAAGAAGGGCACGGAAAATGAAAGAGGAAGAATATCTTCTCCTCAATTTGTTATGAACATTGAATTCATAAATGAATAAGGAACTCATATTAATTTAGTGAAGTTCACCCCAAATACGAACTTAGAGAGTATTAAACAATCAAACTCAACTCTACTTTAGAGCTGTAGTTCAACCGTACTATAAACTATTTGAAGTATAAAAATATACTAAAAATAATCTAATTTAATTATACAGGATGATCCCTGGCATGATTAAAAGAAATTTCTAAAAAGACACAAATTTCTAAAACTCAAATATAAAAAAGATACGTTTGGTCTATCGACAACTCGAAGTTACAGAAATTTTTAGTTTCAACCCATCTATTATTCATAACATCTTTGTCACATTTAGTTACTAAACTATTTTTATAATTTTTTGGGTAATCCATAATTAAGTTAACATTTATATCATAAAATTTCATTTCATTTTAAGCTCCATAAAAATTATAAGAATTTCTAGAAGTAACGATTGTCCAAAACCAATGAATTTTGTATGATTTCAAAATGTCTCTATTTCTTGTAACGTTTCTTATATATTTAGTAATCAAATTATTTTTAAAAATTTTATAATATTTTATCATTAAGTTTAAACTCACTTCATAAAATTTTATTTCATTTGAAGTTGTAGAAAAAATATTAAAATTATAGAAGTGACATTTGTCTGAAACTAACGATTTTTTGTATGATTGCAAAATGTCTCTATTTCTTGTAAGTTTTCTTATAACTTTGATAATTGAATTATTTTTAAAATTTTTATAATTTTAAAGTCATCCCACAAAATTTCATATTATTTTGAGTTGTAAATAAATTACTAAAATTCTAGAAGTAAAAGCTGTCTAAAATTAATAATTTTTGGATAGTTGTCAAAACATCCTAAAATAAACTATAGTATAATTTTTATTTTATTTTATTTTTATATAAAACTAGAGTTATTAAGCTTGAATCTGAATTTTGAATCACCTAAATCGGAGCTGTAACGAAGGAGATGAATTTTTTAAGTTGACCCAAAAAAGCAAAAAATTTCGGCGGTGGCGCGCCAATTCCGAGGTGGTGCCGCCGGATTTTCATTCGGAATCAGCGGCAGTGTGCCTCTACTGCGGTGGCGCCACAGCCTGCTAGCCAAAATTGCCAGTGGCGCACTAATTTGGCGTGGTCCAGCCACTCTTTTTTTGAAATTGATGTATCTCGCAATCTGAGATGAGTTAGTCGACGTGTCATATATGAATTTAGGGTAGGGGGAGCTACTTTGACCAAAAAATGTGTTTTTTTGGTGAGATTCCATCAGATCAATGGTATAAAATCTATTTTATTTACATTTTTACTATTTATATTAAGTTTTAGTTCAATTATAACTCTTTATCCTTTAAGTTTTAGGAGTTGTGTCTAACACGAAAAGTAATTAGAAAAAAAATAGTAGAATAAATGCTTAAGCTAGATAGGACACTATAAATAGCAAATTTACTATTTATATTAAGTTACAAATTTTAGGGAGTTTGAGTTGGATTTTGATTTTGAAACTTCTTGCAAGGTTTGATATCACTATCAATTTTTTCTAGAATTTATTTTTATTTTCTTATTTTCTCTCATGGATTCGAGGTATCTTTATGAGGAGCCTAGAGAAGCTTCATGGATTCAGAGTAGTTATCTCCTTGAGGAAGACGGTGATTGCCCTCATCACGCCCATTCATTTTCTTTGTTTCTTAGGCCTTCCATTTTCTTATGGGCTCGTTTGGGAGCGTGGATTTGGAACCCTTTAGACTTGGAACCCCATGGATTTAAAATCCTCCTATTGTGTATGAAACCATGGATTTAGAATCAACTTTAATCCAAAAGTAGTTATACATGGTATATTTAAAAGGGTTTGAATTTAATTACTAAATCAACTTTAATATCTCTAATTAGTGAACGTATGTAATGTTTGACGTAATAGTTGTAATTAGCCCATTGAAATATATACTTTCCTTGAAAATGATGAAATTCCAAGTATTGGAGGGGCCATAAGCACAAAATCATGTCCGAGTGACTAACAAACAACTTTTAACCGTTGATTTACATGGACAATGTTTGGATGGCATTGATCATTATATTAAAGTAATTATAGTAATGCAATTGAAAATCTAGTTGTTTTAGGATATCATTAATGGGTCATGTGCGCATGTGGTTTAATAGTCTAGTGACACACATATTACATATGCAATTCTTGGAAGTAATTTAGATGTAATCCAATCTTTCACCAAGGATTTCAAACCTCCTCTTTGAGGAGATTTGAAACTCTCAGTTACTTTATGGTGCCAAACAACTAGGGTGGTCGTAAGTTTATGATTTCTAAGTTAAAGTTCAAAAACATCACAAAATCAGGGATTTGATCCTATTATTCATCATTTCTAAGTTTATATTCAAAATCATCCACACAATATGAAATTTAATCCTAAAGTCTAGTTTCTGAGTTTTGAATTTCAAAGCATAACAAACAAAGGACTTTGGTCCTAAGGTTTATTGTTCCTATTTTAATGGATTTCTCACACTGTCGGATACTCCTAAAATTTAGGAATATCCTCCATAGGACCAACCTCTAATCCTAAGTGTCTCAACCTTAGTTATTGTGGTTAGTACAATCTGCATTCCCAAGGTCCTGATTATCTCAATACTCCACTCTGATACTAACTTGTAATGCCCCGAAAATCAGTACTCGAGTATATATACTTCGATCCCGAGTTCCCAGGTGTTAACCAAATGAAAACGCACGTGTGTCCTCATTCAAGTTCAAATTTGTTTCACACATAGATAATCAGAGTAGCGCAATTCAAATTAGTGGATCCAAAGCGAGGTAAAGATAACAATAGTCAATAAATACAGGGCTAAGAGTAAAAATACAATCTCAATAGTGGTGATTGCCCAAAATGGGGGTTATATAAGCCACAATATACATACCCAAAATGATCAAAGTGTAAAGCTTTCAGTTCACGCCAAATTCTCCAAAACATAACGACGTTGGCACAACCTGATATAAGCTTACCTATCTGGGGTCTCACTAGTACCTGCATCAATGATATGCCTGGTTGGTATTTTAAAACACCGTCCCAGGTGAGAGTGAGTAGTTAACTCAGTGGTTCCATTAGTTCTAAGTTACACATGTTATCGACACAATCAGTGAAGTTAATGATAAACAAAAAATCAAACAGTTCCTAAATACTCTTGTTAAATGTGCATATGAAGATATGACATGATACGTGCCCTTTCCAAATAACACTCCCTCACATGCGACTTCGATCACCTGGTTCGCAAATAACAACACTTCCTCAACTTCCGGCTTCAACGTCTGTTTCGCCACATCCTAATCTAATGCGATGTGATGAATGATTATGTTAGCTGAGTAATTATTAAGTTCAATTCATCCAGCATATTGGTGAAGTTAGGATAACGATGTTATATCACAAGTCCTTATTCGGATCCCACACATGGACCCGGATGACAACCCATACTCGGACCATAGCCCAGATGAACAGTGACTAGGGTGTTACAAAGGTGTGGGTTTATCACATTAAACCAAATCAATACAAAGGAAATGGCTCGTCACCCAATTCCATTCACACCTGGTCTTTCAAACGGTACTTTGGCATGAAACCATCGGCTAGGTAATTTGATGGGGGCCATTCGAACAATGGTCTATTACCTCCATCAATGCTCATTTATCACTATGGGGAGGCTTATCACCCTAGCATAGGTCGACAGCTCAGACACAGTGTCCCATACCACCATGCCCGGCTCATGAGTCTTAGTTGCTCACTGGTCACTACGGGGAGTCTCGTCGCTCCAGCGTATGTCGACAGCTCGGACATGGTGTCCCATACCACCATGCCTAGCTCATAAGTCTTAGTGGGATCGTATCGCACTAACAGTTATGAATGAACACATCCATTGGGAACGGGGTATCCTAGATTCTATTTAGTTGTGTCATACATTATGAACATACATGATCAGTCGGCCAGTAGACTAATTTGATTGACCAGGGAGAACCCCGACACAACCGGCATTGGGTGCAAATAGTCCATGTAGTCCAGCTACTGTCGGTCATCCGTGTTCAACCTAGGTTGATCAAACAAGCCTAGGGTGGCTGCCTTAACTTGGGCCACTCCTTTAGTTCGAGCGGTTAGCCAACTGACCCAACATCATAGAAATCCTAAGTATCACTACAGACTAAACATTAAATCACAGAATTATAGATGGGTTCTACTACACAATCACTCAAGCATTTCATCGAACATGTGAGCATCAATGGAAGCAACACACATACTTAGGCATTTTATCGAACATATAAGCATCAATGGAACAACACATCTACTTAGGCATTTTATCAAACATGTGGGCATCAATAAAACTAATACATTCAGTTGGACATTCAATCAAGCATATGAGCATCTATAAAACAACACATTCAATCACCAAGACCTCTTATCAAACACGTAAGCATCCATATGCAACCTATAATATATATTATAGAAAAAATTAAAATGTCAACATATTAACATGCACAAATTCATCTACAAGCATTTAATCATTAACTACAACCCTCGAGGGTAGATAAACGATAATCTAGAGATAATGGTCTGTAGCTTTGCAATGATTTGTCCAACTCAAAGCGCTCCTAGGATTAGGGTTATAGAGAAAATCTACCAAAGCCTAAACAATCACACAAACCATTGTAAGGACTAGAAAACCTAACTCAAGAGACTATATTAGAGAGTAAATTCTATTTCTTACCTCCAATCGCCACCGAGAGAACTCCATAAAGGATATAAGAGTGGTAATGTGGCTATAAAGAGGGATGAGGGAGTGAATGTGTACAAACCCTCACTCTTCCAAGCTTCCTATAACGGCTCGAAAAAATCCGTACAAAAACCTGAGTACCACCTCAGGCAGAAATCACTAAGGGTCAAATTATGTAAAAATTAGACGAAAGTTAATTAAGTATCAAACTGAATTAATCAGTAGATTAGCTTGAACTACTTTCTATACGAACCGTAAGACCCAAAACTAGTAGAATCGTTAACTCTATATTACTTAAAAACCTAGGATCAATCTGAAAACCCTGTTGCTCATGGGAGCACATTAAAACTTCGTATCGGACTTGGACCACACGTCGAAAGTCTGATTACTGTGAAACTATACTGTTATGACCACCTTACTGGGCTTGACAACTATTGCAGGAATCGAACCCAAATAGTATCTAGAAACACACAACCAGAGCCTTGAACGAAGTGTGTGAGAAACACGAATATCTTTAGAAAATGAACTCAAACTTAAGTAATTTGGGCCATTCACTTGCAGGCCAAATTTAAGGGTTTAGACCATCAGATTCGAACCCAACTATACCCTTAGATCAGTGAAATTTTCCTACATATGCCAGTGTACTTGTGGCCCTGATCGAGTAACGATGACCGTTGAACTAAAACAAGTCCGTCGTGGTCGATCCATAAATCTGATCAAACTGAAATCTTAACCTGACATAGATCCATTGTCAGGGAACTTTCTCCAGACCGTATGCAGGCAATGGACCTCTAGATGAGCTTCGTTGGCCCGTAACAGACGTCTTTTGGTTATATCCTAAGTATACCATGGCCATGGGCCATTGACTTCACTTCTGGGCCTATATAAGACCCTAAACCCACCCCTCTCTTATTCCATATGAATTTCCTAAACCCTATGAGAGAGAAGAGAGAAAAGAGAAGGAGAAGGTGAGGATAAGTGAGAGAGAGTTGTGGTTTGTTGCTGGGATTCATTCCCGCCACTCCACATGCTGAATCCCCTCTTCCATGATTCTATACCGGCAATTTTGACTCCATTTTTGGATAAGGAATCCTAACCCTAATCTGTTTTAGGTATGCAAATAGGTAGATTGGTGAAATAGCTAACCTATTTCATGCTATAGGTAGTCGTTGTGTCATAAACAAAGGCGTAGTGTACGAACCGAGTTTGTAATCAGTGTACTGATGAAAGGTACAGACTATAAACGTTTAGGTTATAGTTTTCAAGGCTTTCAATGTCAGTTAATGATTTATGACTGACTTGATTGATGTAACATGTGCTTAGATACGATTTTTCCATGTATTATACATATATATGAACTATGTTGAATATAATGCATTTCATGTGTTTGTTGAAATGTTTGAATAAATATGGAAATATGATTTGGGCTTCCATACTTATTAACTGAGAATGCGTGATTGTCAGATGTGTGATGACTCCTTTGTGAAAGGATTTGTCATAATATATGTTGTTACTAATTTATTACATGTATGTTGAAATGTGTAGCCTAAGTGTTTGATAAAATGTTTGAATGAGTAAGTGTTTGATAAATTGTATTTTATAAGGGTGTTGAGATAAGATTCTCAACTACCTTACCTACAGGTATAGATTCCTTCATGTAACCTAAATCCAATTACATGATTTATGTATGAAATGCATATGTATGATGTCATGTTCACTATGTGTTATATAAAGTGCTTAAATGGTTGGAATACTTGAGTTTTTTGTTCAATACTATTATGACTACCATATGTGAATTCTATTACTTTGGAGTGTGATCGGGACTACGACGTAGTCCAAGCAATCGGTAACGACTTCCAATCGAGTGACTGAATCAGTTTTTCCACCACGGACACATTTGATAAATCCAAGTCATATGGTGATTATCGACAGTGGTTAGGCCACAAGGAGTGTGTATGCGCTCCATGTCGATCAATTTGGCATGCGCTCGTACCAATTGGACTTGTCAAGTAACCCGATTGGCCTAATGTGTGTTTATCATGTATGGACATTATTGCTTGAATCTAAGATACCACTTACTAATGAAAAGCCCACTTAACCTTGGTACCATGATCTACTAAGACTCATGGGCCGGGTAGGTGGTATAGGACACCGTGTTCGAGCTGTCGACCTATGCTAGGGTGACGAGCCTCCCCGTAGTGACCAGTGAGCAACCTAAACTTGTGAGCTGAATACTGTCGTATGGGACACTGTATTCGAGCAATCGGTCTATGCTAAGGTGACGAGCCTTTCCTATAGTGATCTTGAGTATAAACTAGGCCTACGCCGAGGTGACGAGCCTCCCGTAGTGACCTGAACTTGCCTATCCACTACTTTCAGACCAGGGGTGATGTTGCCGTATAACTTGTCTATCGTAACGATTAACTAGGATTGACGACCCTAGATGAATCATTGTTTGGGTAAATGATATAAAGGGAGGTACCTTAGCTTCCTAAATCTGCTGTATAAATAGTCTAATTAAGAACTTGGCTAACACGACCATACAACGTATTGCACGTGCCTTTGGCGTGGGAGTTGAGCACAGTGGGAGTTTAGCATGCGCAACCGTGAGATGATGTCGCTGAGGGAGTACAGGAAAGGGCATGCATCATTAATACATATCATCCTTGCATTAACTAAAGTACTTAGGAATGCTTGTTGTATTGCTTTATCATTACTGCTTGACTGAATTGATAACATGTTAACCTTTATCTTATAGCTCCACTGAGTTGATCACTCACTCCCACTCTGGGACGGTACTTTAAAACACCAGCCAAACCTTGCTTTAGTTTCAGATGATAGCGAGGCTTACGAGTTGGAGCCAGTCTTCTACGATGACGAGGAGTTCTCCTATATGCAACTCTCCAGCGGGTCTATGTAGACCGGAAGTTGCATCGACGGGGTTATGGGGATGCAGATTAGATGCCATCACATTGCATCATTTTGTAAATTTTGAAACTATACATGTAATTATTCAGTCTAATGACATGATCATACTCTGGGGTTCATATCCACTTATACACCTTATATATTTATCACAGTCTTCCGCTTGCTAAATTTAATCATCTCTGAAGTATGATATACTGATTTAGTATAATCTCATTCATGTTTAATGCACTAATATGGACAATGTGTAATCATCATTTTCTATGTTGCATAAGTGATGCGACGGATCTCAGGAGTTGAGCCTTTGCTCGATCCTCAAAATTCGGGGCGTTACACTTCCTATCTTTCTCTCTCTGTCTTTCTTTCTCCTCTTTCTCTTCTCCCTCACCCAAGTTAGGGTGTGAAATTCGTATGGGAGAAGGGGGTGCCCAAATGAGGCCCTTATATAGTATCAGAAGTGGTGCAAATGGCCCTATTAGCCCTTTATCCATTATATTAACCCTAAGGGAGGTTGTTTCTCACTTATAGGGTCTTTCTTTGGGGGGGGCACTGGCTCATCCACGTCAGGAGAAAGGTGCCCCACTATAGGATTTATAATTTGTTAGAATCGGGCTCTTCGATCAACCGTGGGGGCTCCACTTATGATGGACGGTCGTCGGTGATCGATCGAGGCCGCGACTATACGGATATGAGCAGGGAAATATCCTTAACTTATACGTCGAGTTTGATTACGATCTAACGGTTAGAAATCCACAACTTCGTGAAAGAGCGGAAAGTCTGTTTCACTTAAATTTTAGGCTTTAGCATAAGGTATTTGCACATTTCAAGCACTCGGCCTCTGGTCCAAGTTGAGTAGTTCTAGGTACTATCTTAATTCTCCACCCGCGATGGATGTCAACCCCAGTGAGACGGATATTATTGTGTATTTTCGAAACTAGTGGCTCACTAACAAGCAGTCTAAAGCTTGCTCAGAAAATTGGGGTATTTATGGAATGAATTATGTATCAAGATTTCTTGTGCACAATTATTAGGGTTTAGATTAACTACATTCATAGTGTGACCTATTTATAATTAGCAGAAACGAAGATTCGATCTTAATAATCCTAAACAGTTAGTTTTTAAGTTAAAGGAGTAACTGGATTGATTTGGTTTGTTAATTAAGATCTGACCCCTACTTATCTTGGCTTTGGGTAGATCTTTATTTAGTTATGGTTGTCTTGATTAGTCAGTGATAGGTCGGCTAGATTTGGACCCTACGTGAACAAATCTCAAGGTTAAGTTCGATGTTTAAGTAATCGGGCGGATTCGTTGGCTTCCTACAGTTGATTGATTGGATTTGTACGGTCCTTTACTGGTACTACCTGTGTATAGGCTCACTTCGAGTGTCAATGGCCAATAAGCAACAATGTAGGCTAGTCATATTGGAGATTTGTAAGGGTTTTTTGGAAATTCAAAATAGCAAAAATTCAGAACGTTACAATGTATGTGTTATATCCACACTGTCCATCCATTTTCCTAGATCATTTTAAGACCTAGACCTAAAAATGACCAAATGCAAAGATCAATGGGACAAGACCACCCAAAAGTAGGGGGAATTGAACTTCCATCATCGAAAATTCCCCTTGGGGGCCACAAAAATTTTGGACCAAGCTAAATATTTGTGTTTACCATTCATCCAAGTCCGGGTGACATTATGAACAGGTTACATGGCAAATAAACATTACGGTGGGTCCTAGGAAGGTTTCAACAGTGAGTGTCATTGTCCCACTATTTTTAGTGGTGGGCTCCACTTAAGTTGTGGATCAGCCTCGTTTTTGGCCCATGCCTTAAAATGATATCACAAAATAAATGGACGGTGGGATATGATACATACATCATGGTGAGCGAACGGGTGATATCGACACACCGCTAGCGGGTCCCAATCATGTCATGTGGAAGCAGATTGCGTGGTGTGCTACCCACCAAGCCATGGTGTGTTGACGTGGCAAAGTTCCATGGCCCCACCATAATGTATGTGTTATATCCGAAGCGTTCATCCACTTTGTAAGATCATTTTAGGGCATCACACAAAAAAAAAAACGAGGTAGATCCAAACCTCAAGTGGACCACACAACAGAATACAGTGGGGATTGAACATCTACCAATAAAAAGTTTAACTGATATTTGTGACTTCATCCAGGTGTTTGTGATATGATGAACAGGTTGATGGAAAATAAACATCATCACGGGTCCTAAGAAGGTTTCAACGGTGAGCATTATTATCCCCACTACTTTTTATTTTCTGGGGTGTGGCCCAATTAAAGTTTAAATCCGCCTCATTTTTTGTTCCATGCACTAAAACGGATCTCTAAAAGTGGATAGACGGTATGAATACAACACATACACCATGGTAGGTCCCACAGAACTTCAGTCGCATCAACATACCTCGGTGGTGCATGCACCACACAATCCCCATCCCTGCATGGTGGCGTGCGCGAGTATACTCTGCCGTGCTCCTCTTGGTACAGTATTACATGACACTTCACGAAATAACACTACAAGAAAAGAGGGCTTTAGCCTCGGTTCAAAATTGAGGCTAAAAAGGTTAAAAAGTGAGGCTAAAGCCTTTATCCTCAGTTTTACCTCAGTTATCCAAACCGAGGTTGAAACCCCCGTGGCTAAAGGCTTTAGCCTCAGTTTTAGCAACCGAGGCTAAAATGACTTTTATAGCCTCGGTTCTTCAAGTGAAGCTAAAAGAACCTTTTTAGCTTCAGTTTTCTCGAAATGAGGCTAAATCAAAATTTTAGCCTCCATTGTTTCCAACTGAGACTAAATCCAAATTTTAGCCTCATTTGCCTCCAATTAAAGCTAAATCTATTTTTAACCTTGGTTCTCAATAACCAAGGCTAAATCCAAGCCACAGTTACAAATTGAGGCTAAAAATGTTTATTTTTTTTAATATTTATTTAAACTACAAATCCATTCATTCAATCCACTCATGAAACAATCAATCATGAAAGCCACAATACCACAAAACAGTTAACAATAGTCTATTTAAAGTTTAACTCAATCAAACTGTTACATAACATTAGGTTCCACAAATAATACAAATTCATAGCCGCACCCGTCATCACCGGTGCCGTCGTGCTTGGCGGACCCTGACATAACACTGCCCGTCCATCTTCTGCTGCTTCTAGGCCAACATCATCATTACCTCCACCAGCATTCTCCATTGGAATTGTGCGTAGCAAGCCCTGCAACCTCAACAAGTAGCTCTAGCTTGCTAGCTGCGTGTGCACGTAGCGTGTGGCCGTCAAAACACTAGCAGAGGGACACCCAGAGTCAGCGTGAAGGTTGGAGAGGGCGCTGAGGTCAAGGTTAGGGAAGACGGAGTAGCGGCAATGGGGGCACTTTACATTTAGCCAGAGCCACTCGTCAATGCATTCCACATGAAAATTGTGGGCACATGGGAGCCCCCGAACCTGCACATGCTCAATCAGAATCCATTCTCAATTTTCTAAAATAAACTTGGCCAATTCAAACTTGAAAATGAAAGATATACAAATCTTTGTCTTAGCTTTCGAAAATCATATTTAACAGAAAAAAAATGAATAAAAATAAATTGTCAATTCTCAAAACAAAAAATGCAGACAGAAAAAATGCATTTTGCTTCATGGGAGTTGATGGCGTGTTAAGTGTTCAGTGTAGATGTTTTGGGCAGCAAGTAATGGAACTCCCAAAGGAAAAATCCTTCTAAAAAATAAAAGAAAAAAGAAGTGTAATGGATTTAAAAATTTTGTAGAAGCAATCTTGGAGCAATGTTCTTGACCAATAAAATAAACCTGCAAATGTTGATAGTTGGAACTTGAATAGTTGCAATTGGCCCGAAAAACAAACCTGCAAATGTTGTTGGGAAATTGTTTTTAGAAAAAAGTTTCACTACTTCCGAACTTCAGTTGGGAAATCTGTAAATACAAAGGGAAAATTAAAATAAAATAAATAATTGCATGGCTAGAAGAAAGGGCACAAGACACGGTCCCAAGGTTTCCTCAGGTTCATATGCCATGTAAAAGGTCAACGCTTTCTAAGAAAAATATGAAATGGCAGTATCGCTGAGTTACAGACAGTTGAAATTCCTAATGAACAAAACCTCGATTTGACAGCAAAGTTAGTAACCCCCTAACCTTGATTTCATAAACAAGAATGATTAGTTCCTCAAAACTTGAAATAAATAAATCCCAGTAACACCGGACATAAGAAATAAAGAAGAAAACAAATAAACAAGGCAATTTGCAGCAAGTTATATGCAGATTTATATGTTGTACCAACCACAATTTTATGCATTGACTTTAAACTAGGAGTTTCCTTATCTTATAGTGATACATGAACAATGGATTATCTCTTTAAAATAATTACCTCTGTATATAAAATTATTTCCATGTATAATTTACCTACAAGACAATTCATATATAATTTATAAATGAAATAGTACTCCATTTAACTGAGTATGATAAACTAAGTGAGAGGAAGTAACTGCTAAATGTGTATGATAACCATAAGTCATTTTTCAGCAATGATCCAGAATAAGAAAGAAATAACAAGCAATGTACAGAGGTGAAAGAGAAGGAATAAACATACACAGATGTAAGACGTGCAAAGTTATAGGATATAATGAGTAATCACATAATAAACTAATGAAAACCTCTATTTGACAGCGAAGTCTACCTGACAAAACCTCGATTTAACAGAAATAATGAGTAATCACACATTAAAGTAATGAAAACTTTACGTGTACCTGCTGATTTTTTCCAGGAATTCCTTGGGACATTAGTCTAGGACCCTAGATTTAGAAGGAACTGAAATTCATGGAGAAAAAGAAAAATAGATGGTCTAGTAATCCAATTAGTGTGGTTTCTTTTGCTATGCTCCATCTAATTAAAAGGACCCATGACTGGGACAATCTGGATTGATTTCCATAGTCCATGTGTGTCATGTGGCCCAATAATCATAATTTACAAAAGGCACTTCTTTCTTTTTTTAAAACTAATGTGGATATCAAGTCAAAAAAACAAAAATAGCATAAATCGCAAAAACAGTTAAACACCTTGAAAATCTCCTACACAGTCTCATAGTATAAACCAGCTTTAGCCCATCCACCAGTAAATAGCACAATGTTCACCAGGTTGAGCTTCTGCAGTAGATGAACATTGTATCTCAAAGTTGAAATTCATGCCATCTATTTATCATAAAAACAAGTGCAAATAGAAGGAGAAGCCAACCAGCATCTTCAAATAATAACTATTTAATGAAAGAACATTCAAGAACCTAAGATGTGGTTGCACACACAACTAAATTGGATTTCAATAGTGAGGTAATCAAATTGCAACAACCTCCATTAGTATTTGTATGAGGAAGTAGCCCCCAAACTGCAATTATGCCCTGTTTAGCACTATGGATGTGTGGATGTTGAATCTGTCAGAGTATTGTACAATTTCGCTTCTCGATAGTTTTGGTTTCCTTTTTCCTGCAAGCTAAAGGAATTTCTGGGAGGTTTGCGATCCATTTCTGGACAAAGCCAAAGGCCTCCACTTGCTTGTCTGTTAAGGTGTCAAACACAACAGTCAACATATATAGATAAAAGGGAATGAATTACCAATAGAAGGAGCTCAGCTATGCCCACAGCCATACATACCATGGCAATAACATTTGTTTCTCATCCAACATGGGCAAAAAAAAAAAAAAAAGTTTAGCTTAGAGGCAATACTCCAAAACTCATTGTACGCATGTGTTACATACCCACAACTATAATTCACTGAAGCCATACTGTTTCTCAAATGGCCTTCAATAATAACCTTGTGAGAGACCTCAATGTTGGCAGTTTTTCACCCAAGACATAAAAATAAGTCCTAACTATGCTACGAAATCAGGACATCCAGAAATGAAGATATTATCTATTTCCTTCTAGAGATAGGTAGCACCATACCTCTTCCCATTGATGGTGTCCTCTGAGGAGAGTAGCAGTGGCATTGTTGCACTACATATTCAGTTCAGGAGAGTGTCAATGGCACTATTACAGTACATATTCAGTTTTGCATCCAGCAGTAACAAGAATTTTGAGAATTACATATCTCCATTCTTTATGGAACTTCATTTATGCTGCTCATCAGATATTTCCATATAAACTTAGTAAAACCATTGATAAATGAATGAAACATCTAACTGAATAGAGAAAAATCCTGCAACAGACCCTCCCCACACATAAGAAGGATCAGTGCAAGGGGAGGAATTGATTTATTTTCAGCAACAAGATAAACAAAACAAGAATGTGAAGGAACTGGAGAATGCCCAGAACCAAGCTGTAGAAGAGCTGCAGTAAACCATGTCGACCACTCACTAGAAACCTTTAGCATCAAAATAGAACCTTTTCATCATTCCTTTTCATACCACCCACATAAAAGGCAAGCTAATTTAAAGTATTAGACTTAACGAAATTGGAACTTGTACCATAACACACTGCGTGATTCAAAATATAACCCAAAAAATAGGGAAGTAAACCCACCACCCTAGCAAGCTCCCCAACAGTTGCAAGAACTCCAGTGACAACACCAGTATTAGCATTTGGCCCGGTGCCTTCCCTTAGCTTCACCACAAGTGCCTGAAATGTGACAACCTCACTAGATGAGATGACATACATTTAGCTTGTACTAAGGACCAAATCACTGAGTTCTTACATTTTAGCAACTACATTGTGAAGATCTTAGGAGAATTATTCCATTGGCAATGACATGTTTATATACTAAAGGTAACCTAAAATCTAATATAATCTAATCTATAATAGATATTTCAAATATACTAAGATTAGTGGTGGGAATCTACTCTAACAGAGCTTGCTCATATCATTTTTCAATTTGTAAATGTAGTTTATGGTAGTGGAGATGTTAGAGAATTCAATTGTTACTGTTACATTACCTCCTTGGCAAAGCGATTCGTCGGGGCAAGATATCTGTTACCCTGGCTGTTGATGGTGGGATTTGCACTTCCACCACATACATCTCCTAGTGAGTGTAGTCATTGTTCACCACGTAGAAATACTCGTGCCTACACCTGAATTTGTTTTTACAAAGAAAGAAATTCGTTTCAAATCACTCCATTTTTTTGGAAAAGGAAACTCTCAAACAAGAAGTGAAATGCAGATGGATGTGTGTAGGGAAAGGAAGGAGAGTAGAATTGAGAGTTGGAAGTGCTGGAAAGGAAACCCAAAAGGAGGATCTGATAATGAATGAGAAAACAGACAAGATGTGGATTACAGTACATTCTCACTAACCCGAATTTGCTTAACGTGGAAGCTGTGGGACCTAATCCCAATAAAAAAGCAAGAAACATGACAGTTTCAAGCTTGTCAGACAATGATAAATAGAGATGAGGAGAATAAGAATAAGAACAAGCCAATGACCTGCCGAATACGAGCTCTTTTTTGAAATATTTGATCTTTGTATATAGAAACTAACTGAGCAAATTGCTCTACCCGCTCCAATATTACCTGGACATGTTGAATTCCCTAGCATTAGGAAGTGGGGGTTGTAGGTGTAGCCAACCCGCAATTAAGGATATGGCAAAAAGAATAATAGAAAAAGAGCTCCAAAGATAAAGATCTCATTATTTAAGCGCTTTACTTTGAGTGTATGTAAGCCACATGTACAATTTCTTTATGCTTCGTGTATCAAGCATCACACACAACTGGAGTATAAAAAATCCCCTTTGGGTGAAGATTCACCATGATTCTTCTAAATGATGCAAAACTAACATCTAAATCTCAACAAATCAGAAGATACTAAATCTCAAAATGTATTTCAAATGCATGATATTACATAAATTAAAGATAAATCTCTAAAATCTACATACATAAACCTAAATTACAACATAAATCTGCAAGAATCGAAACAAAATCCAATGAAATCTCTAAGAATAAAGAGACATAAGTTGGATCAAGATCAAAACCGATCAAGCACCAGAAATTAAAAAAAAATTACAAAAATCAAACCCTAAGTGGAAAATCAAAGCTCCAAACAATGAGATTTGAAAGGAAAACAGATCTATCAGCAAGAATCGGATCAAAATCCAATGAAATCCAACAAATGAGCTAGAAACGACCGGATTTTCCACTTCCTGAGCAAGATTTCAGTGAAAACAGCAAAAAATAAAAATTTAAAAATTTTAAAAAACCTCCTTAGATCGAACCAAAAAACCTGAAAATTGGATTTTGAACGACCAAATGGAGAAAACGCACAAAAATGAGAGATTTCTACCTCGATTTCTGATTTTCGAGAGGATTTCAGTTGAGAAATCAGTAGAAAAGAAGAGAGAACAAGTACCTGAAATCGGCGAAGAGATTGCTGGTGTGGAGGACAGAATTGACGTTTCTAGGCATTCTAAAGGATCGAATTGCAGAAGTTGAACGCAATTTCGATCTATTTTCCTTTCAGAGCTTGGGGATTTTGACAGAGAGAATTATAGAAGTAAAACGCGATTTCACTCTATTTTCCTTTCGGAGCTTAGGGATTTTGAGAGAGAGCTCTGCTTTGAGCTTTCAAGTTCCAAGATGAATAAAAGCCTTAGAGATGATATACTGGATCCGTAAGAAACGGAACATGGTATACTCGTCTCTCAACGGTACATGTGGCAGGCAATGCGAAAATCGAGTCCGTTCATTTGCAGGCCCAAAATGAGATTTGGATCTATTTCATTTTTGGGCTCCTACACTAAAATTAATTCTTAATTTTATCAATTTCACGAAAATTCTCAGAAAGAAAAAAAAATCAAGATTCTTTTTTTTTTAATTCTATTTTTTAAGATTATAAATTTGTTGAAATTTATTAAAAAAAATTAAACTTCTAGGTTTTTTCAAAATTATCAAAAAAAAAAAAATCATTTCTTAATAGTTTTAGAAATTCTTAATTTTTTTCAGAATTTTTTAGAAATTCTTGATAATTCTATTTTTTGTTAAGATTATAAATTTGTTGAAATTTATCAAAAAAATTAAAATTCTAAGTTTTTTCAAAATTATCAAAAATAAATAAATCAATTCTTAATAGTTTTAGAAATTCTTAATTTTTTTCAGAATTTTTAATTATTTGAAATTTCTCAATTTTTTAATATTTTCTAATTTCTTTTAAGATTCTCAAATTCAAAATTCTTATTTTTTTTTCAAAAATTTCAAAAATTTTCAAAATTCTGAATTTTTTAAAAATTCATACTTTTTCATAATTATCAATTTTTTATTCTTAATTTTTAAAAAATTCTTAGTTCTTAGAAAATTCAAAATTCAAAAATTTTCAAAACTCTCAATTTTTTTTTTCAAAATTCTCTATTTTTTCACAATTGTCTTAATTTGTTTTCAAATTTCTTAATTTTTTTCACAATTGTCAAAATTTTTAAAAATTATTAATTCTATTAATATTCTCAATTTTTTTCAATATTCTTAAATGTAGACTTTTAGCCTCGGTTCCTATGCAACAGTGGCTAAAAAGTAGACTTTTGGCCTCGATTCCTATGTAGCTGAGGCTAAAATGTAAACCTTTGTCCTCGGTTCCCATACAACTGAGGCTAAAATGTAGACCTTTCGCCTCGGTTCCTGTGGAACTGAGGCTAAAAAGTAGACTTTTCGCCTCAGTTCCTATGCAGCTAAGGCTAAAAAGTAAACCTTTCACCTCGGTTCCTATGCAATTGAGGCTAAAAAGTAGCCCTTTTGCCTCGGTTCCTATGCAAATGAGGCTAAAAAATGGACCTTTCGCCTCAGTTCCTATACAACTGAGGCTGAAAAGTAGACCTTTCACCTCGGTTCCTATATGACTGAGGCTAAAAAGTAGACCTTTCGCCTCGGTTACTATGCAACTGAGGCTAAAAAGTATACTTTTAGCCTCAGTTCTCTAGCAATTGAGGCTAAAAAGTAGCCCTTTCGCCTCGGTTCCCATACAACTGAGGCTAAAAAGTAGACCTTTTGCCTCAGTTCCTATACAACTAAGGCTAAAAAGTAGACCTTTTGCCTCGGTTCCTATACAATTGAGGCTAAAAAGTAGACCTTTCGCCTCGGTTATTATGCAACTGAGGCTAAAAAGTAGACTTTTAGCCTCAGTTCCCTAGCAATTGAGGCGAAAAATAAACTTTTAGCCTCAGTTCTTTAGCAACCGAGGCTAAAAAACACATTTAGCCTCCATTTTTTCAACCGAGGCTAAAGCTCCTTTTTCTTGTACTGTAAGCTAAATTGAAAACTACATGAGGGAGAGTTAGGGAGGGTGGAAGATTCCTTTAGCACCTAAATCCGTATAGAAAGAATGGAATGGAGTGGACGGTTGAGAATGGGAGGATGTTGCCTTTTGCTTGCACCAAATGGACAAGAGGGAAAAGCATTAAAGAAAAAAAAAAAAAAAAAAGAAAAGAAGATGAATATATGGTTACAGAAAGAGAGGGAAAAACAAAAAACTCTTCAAGAGTATGATGGATGATGCACAAGCGTTTAAAAATTACTAAAAAGATCGCATATGTGGCATATAGGATTATTTTTTGTTGACACTTGTTAGATGGTTAAAAATGAATGAGCGTGGTTTGGCTAATGACGTTGGGCGCTTATGGGTCCCACCATGATATATGTGTTTCATCCACAATCATTTCATGGCATTAGCTGTGCTTATTGAACTCCCACCATTGAAAACTTCTTGAGGTGATTGAGTTTTGGATCAAGTTGATATTTGTTTTTTCTCCCTTCATTGTTGGGGGCCGTTGCACAAGACCTTAAGATCTAGCCTCCCAAAAACACCAGAATTATGGGATAATAAAGCAATGAAATAAATTAAAGTATAAAGCACACAACACGAGATTTTTACGTGGAAAACCCTCAAAGAGGTAAAAACCATGGGACCTTGTCGAGATCAACAATCCACTATGAAGTAGAACATTACAATCGATCACAAGCACACACCGCTTGGATCAAACCTTCTTCACTCATGCAGGAGTGGATAAACAATAAGAGAATAAAGAAAAAACTGGGAGATCTATCCAATCACGAGGATGTGGAATTGCTGAGATGTCGAGTGCACAGTAGATCACCTCTACGAGTAGAACCTCCCTTCCACAAGCTTCCTCTCTCTCTCTCTCTCTCTCTCTCTCTCTCTCTCTCTCTCTCTCTCTCTCTCTCTCTCTCTCTCTCTCTGTCTCACACACACACACACTTTTGATCGCCCTAAACCTTTTAACAAACCCTTACAAAGCTTTAGAAAAATCTTTTGCATTACCTAAAACAGCCCTAAGAACCCATATTTATAGTTTAGGAAACTCCTTTCCGCACCTCTATGAAAACCACATCAAATTTACGCAGTCTGCACAAAATCCAGACATAAATCTACGTAACCTCGACTGGTCGAGGGACCCTTGATCGGTCGAGCAGACTCCTCGACTGGTCGAGCAGCGTGGAAGAATAAATACAATTGGTCACTGGACTTTTAGTCGATCACCACTTGACTGGTCGAGCACCACCCTCGACCGGTCGTGCAAGGCACTCGACCAGTCGAGCCATACTATAAGAAAAACGGCCTTTACCGGTGGCCAAAACCTGTAAAAACTATACGAAGCAACGGTAAAAGATATGAGAAATGCTGGTTAAAAGGTATGAGAAATGCCGCTAAAGCTACGAAAAATGTAGGTAAAATTTTGTAGCAAACGTCACTAAAAGCTGTAACAAGTCTTAATAAGAGATTTAGAAAACGCCGACAAAACTGTAAAAAGCGCCGAAAAAATTGCCGATAATAGAAATTCCTACCGATTATTTACTAATCCTTTCACACAAATTCCTATTGATTCTGACTAATCATTTCCTATAACTATTGTCCCACGATCAAATCTCCATCAGTCTAACTATCAAATCTCTATCTGCATAACTATCAAAACCCTATGACTGAATGACAAGAATTTGGATTAACCAATAATCCGATTTCATAAAAACTAAAATGAGAATAGAGATGAAAAGATGGTGAACCAGATGAGTAACTCGGCTCAAAATTCAACAGACTCTTATTTGGATCATTAAAGCAGGTCTTCAAACTACAAGGTAGATAGCTTCAAATGTTTTCAATTAAAAATATTTATTGATATACAAAACTTGTGTGACAAGCCCCTATTTGGTAACAAGACTAACAAATATCAAGTAATGCAAATATGGAACACCTATTACTCAAGGCAAAGAAATACTATTGGCAAATACCAAAAAAATTCTACCATACATGTGTGGCCAACCTAATGACTTGATGCACAACATCATGTAATTTTTAAGTAGGGAGAGAAACCTGATGCACTGCTTACTCATCCATGTATAGAAGTAACTGTGGGATTAGAAAAACTCAACAAACAAAAGCTTCACTTGTATAACTGCACATTCTTGTGGCTTTTCATAAGTGGACTTGGCTACATACCAAGAAATCCATGCCACCGAAGTCCATGTCATCTCCAACTGGGACATACAAAAATAATCAGATATCTAGCAAAGAACAATGAATAAAAATGCAACCTGGCATACAAAAAAATACATAAAAAGGTAAGGGTTCTAGTTTTTTAAAAAAAGGGGGTGGGTAAATGACATTTGTGTTCTTGCTCTTCATCTTCATCGACCCATTTGTCCCAATCTACTTTCAAAAACACAGGAGGCTTCCCTTCCTGCTTTAACAGCCTACTCCACCATTTCTTCTTTACTTTTTTCACAAGGTAACATATATTTCTCACCCCAAATGAAGGGCCCGTAGCATTTATCTCATCACTAACCACAACTCTTTCATAAAAAATCAGAATAATAACTGATCTTGGATGTGACAAGCATGAGAATCTGTCACCTGCAATTTCACTAGGCCTGCTTGAAGTGGCGAGGCATAGCCAAGCTTCATTGCAAAAGCATTGGCCTGCAATAAAAAGAATAATTTTGCTTAGTGGTTTGCATTGAAACTACACCCCAATAACTCTGCTTGCTTACCCTTTGGGGTGTGCATTTGATAGTTGGCTTGGTGGTCAATATTGGGTGGAATCGTGCTTGCATGTGAGTGGTGTTAATGTTAGCCTCTGTCGTGGCAAGTTCAGTAGAAGAGAGGGTTGATGTCCAGTGGACAACCAACTGTAGAACTTTTGCCAATATATCATTTGAAACTGAACCCCGAATTGGAGAAAATTGAGATGATGATGATGATGATGACAGGAGACAAATTATAGATACAGATGTGCACAATCCCAGCACAGATCCTAAAGATATGGATTTTAGGGTACATTTCTTTGTTAAGTTACATGTTTACATACCTGAAATTTAAAAGCTCGGCTGACAAGGTTAAGACCAAAGCTTACGAGGTGCTGAAGAGGTATAACAGTGTGCTACAACAAATAAGAATGCTGCATTACAAATCAATGCTTTCAAGCAAAGAAAAGAAAATTGAAAAAACAAAAAAGCTGGAAATCAAACTGTTCACCCCGCAATTTCAACCACCAGCTTGAACTGTGATATCATCCCCATGTCCATAGATTTACATGTGTTTATATATGTAATTATGGTAAAACCTAACAGTTGATATGTGTTCAACTGCTGTTTGTACAACTTTTTAGTAGTTCAATAGGCAGCTCACAATGGTTCAAACAGTTTTTGAGTTTCTAAGTGGTTTGGATCGAACTTGTGAAGCAGGCCATACACATCCACTACCTGGCAGAGGGCCACAATAACTTATCTCTAAACCCACTTCATTTATACATCATACAGCCTAGCCTGCGATGAGCTCAACTACAAGCCGCATCCAACAGAAAGCTTGTAAATGCAGCAGCTACTGGCCCCATTCATTAATATTTATATTTTACATCACTAACCAAGATTGGTCACTTCTCAATGGAACCTGCAAGGGAGACATTATTAAGTGATTACAACCATACCAAAGCTCAATCCCATAATTAATGAACCTGAATAAAAGGACACCAACTCAACTCTCGCAAGACATTGGCTCATTTGATTTTCTCAAAACAAAAACAACCAGATCTCTGGAAGAACAAATGCAACCAATATATTCAAGTGCGTTGGCAAAGTAAGGGTAAAAACAAGATTGGCCACTTCTCAAGTCCACACATATAAAATCATGTTAAACTACTTCTAATGAGATCATGCGCTAAATTTACTGCCCAATTGGCATAACTAACAAACATCTCTATTATATCTAGCACGAGTAGCTTTGGACAATTTTACTAATGCAATTACTCCTCTGAGAGTCATGACTCGTGAACCTTAGGTTTTAAAAGGACATTAGAAGTAATTTTGAGCATAGAAGAGGGTATTTAGCTCATTGGCCTAGTTTTTTTTTTTTTTTTTTTTTTTTTTTTTTTTTTTTTTTTGGGTTAGCTTGTTAGCACACACCCCACTATCAGTACACACTCCACTGTTAGCCACCCCCACAAGCATCATAACACTTATCATAGAGATCCGTTGTGGTGAATATTATTTTTAGAAATAAGGTTGCTTATATGAATTAAGAATTTCATATTGTAGGCCTCATTGAGACAACCAGCCCTTCATCTGATTGTAGGCCTCATTGAGACAACCAGCCCGCCCAAGGAGATCAACCGTGCTAATGCTTAACCCTTCTTTGTCTGGAATCTGGAATTTGGATTGCTCCGAAAACTATTGTTTCCTATCATATGTAATTACCAAATGCTTGACTAAACAAACTTAGTGAAATTCAAGACCAATGAATTATGACACAAAACTCAAATTTCCAATGATTTGGAGATCTCCTGCAAACATAACTATAAGTATGAAAAGTTACTGTAAGGATGCAGAAAAAGCGATCTGTGATATCATCACCTTCAAGTAGCCCACTTTGCTGCAATTGTGAAATACAACGGGCATAAGATGCATCATTCATACCAGGAAGTTCACAAATCCGACACCATTCAGCGAACAGATGAGAAACCTGCAACATTTTAATGGACATCATTGAGAAAAGCAACAAATATAACTATCTACTATCTGCTTAGTGATTGTGCCCATAATAAATCATTTTGCAAATAAATGGACTAATTATATCTTTTCCCTATATCAAGCACCAAAATTTTCATGTGCGACATGATGAACTTCTTTAACAGTTTAGGAAGTGTTGTTGGGTTTTTTTTTTTTTTGGCTACCATCAAAAACATCTAGTTTACCAAAACATTTAGAAATCGGGTCATATGCGTACCTTTACTCCCTCACAGACTACAAAACAGAACCTGAAACTGAAAGACAACAATCTGACAAATCTCAATAATGTATTTACTTAACTCCATGGAACCTAAAATGACATCAACCATTCTGCAACATTTTCTGTTCTCCCTAGCGGTGATGGGAATAATCAAAGCTTAAGGGTTGCTGATAGAAGGTCGCCTGAAAAATAGCTTGTCTGAAATGCTCAGCAACACATTTTGCAACCATTTGTCATTAGCAACAACCATGGTAGAGGGAGACCAAGAACTCTATTCTCTCAGTAACACATGCTGGAGTGTATAGTAATGCTGGTTTTTAAATAGTGTTTGGTCATGTTTGGATGGACAAGTGATGACGAATAGAGTTTAATCAAAGGGAAAATGACCCAAAAAGTAGTTTTGGTGCATTTTCTTATTTTACAATTCAATTCAATAGTGCATCTAAGTAGAGAGTTCTTAAGGCAGTTGCTTTATGATGTCACTAAGTAGTTCTGTTTAAATGGACGTAGAGCTATCCTAACATTTGGATTGAATGCACTCATTGGGAGAAAGAAGGCAAATCAAGATCTAAAAGATACTCTTTACATAGGCAACTGGAACTCATCAAACACTCGTGCTTTCATGCAGTACATCCTCTCAAAGGGGCAAAAGATCGACTCATGGGAATTCAGTAATCATAATCACAAACTTAGCTCTTAAATTGAACAACTCATGTTTTAATTTTTTAAAATTAAGTTCTCTCTACTTTCGTCCATCTTCCTCACTATGATTCTACTTCCAAAAGTATCTATGCCATTGTCTGCTACAGTTGATTATAGGCAATAGTGTTGGGCAACAGGAAACTCCATACCAAATAACAAAGGGAAAAGCAACAGGAAACTACAGAACAGGGAGAAACAGACCGTTGAGATAGCGAACTAAAACTCCATACCAAAAACCAAAGGGAAAAGTAACAGGAAATAACAAAAAAAAAAAAAAAAAAACCAGAACAAAAAATGCATCAATCCAGTAACATAATAATATGGCTTGTAGGTGAATATTCCACTAAATGTTACCATGTATCTCTCTAAACAACAAAACAAAAAATGCATCACATTATTAGCTAGAGAGAGAGAGAAAAGATTTTGACAATCAGAGAGAGAGAGAGAGAGGATAAAAATAGCAAGAGAAAATACATATCAGAAAATACATTATTCTTCCTTTGGACTCTTGAAGCTCAAATCTTCCAACACCTATATTAATACCACCATGATATATGACACATCAACCAGACCTACCCATGTTCAACGCTAAACATATTACGCATAGAACAACAAGACATACATACATATTGAACTTTGGTGACTGAACTTCAAGATCATGAAAAGCCATACATATTGAACAATGCATACTAGCTTCGGACAATACTTTAAACATTGATCCAGACATATCTCTCACTCGCATTCCGTATCGGCACATGTGTGCCTACGAGTAGAATAAGCAACCTTGAGAAATGAGATTGTTTTGTTTCCACCAATCAAGAAAGGAGCAACAAAATCAATATGAATTCCAAAGGTCACTGTGTGGATGAAAAATCAAATAAAAAACTAAAATTCCAAAGGTCTTATGCCTCTAGAATGCTTTAATCATGCAAATTTTATTTTCATATTTCAATCATGATATGGTCTATTTTTTTTAGCTTTGAATATATATAATTAAATTAAAATGTTTTTACATAAACATTAAGTGATGAGGCAATGAGTAATGCACATGTATGAGCCAAACACAAGCGCTCATGTGCGAGATCTAGCTGTTAATCAGATGGGCCCTCAGTGAATGTCCACACCCAAAAATCAGGCAGCTCCACTTGTTAGGTGGGCAACATGCGCACAAGAAAATGTTAGGTTAAAAAACCAATGGTCCACATTCAATATACACCTATTGCCCTACTGATAAGTGAACCAGCCCGACTTTAGTCCAGGTTGAAAAGGCCAAGCTATATGTCCTAGAGGGGGGGTGAATAGGACTATGCCAAATTTATAATTAAATCAGCGGAACTAAAGTAAATCAATACCCTTACAATAATGAATCAATTCACAATGCTAAATATAAATCACCTTGATAAATAATTATTGAGAGATTGATACAAATTCAGTTCTAAGGACAACCTTACACCATAATAAACAAGGGCTTATGGTAGGACAACCTTATTTCTAGAACCTCTTTTGAATCAAGGACTCAATGTTAATATAAGTAAATGAAATAGCAAGGAATTGAAAATAAATGCGTATAAAGATCTAAATTATTACAACAATCCCCACACTTGCTTGAAATGAAAATAGTTACAACATTCACATCCACTTGTACATTCCACACAATCGAATGATAAAAGATATGAAAATTAAGCAAGCATTCAATCCACAAGACAAAGAGTTATAGTGGTTCGCTTTGTGTGTACACCAACTGCTTTTACAACACCACACACGAATGCTACTCCACTCTAATATCCTCACACACAGGGATATTAGCGTTCACTATCAAATAGGTTTTCTCAGTTCACCAAAACCTTTACAATTGTGTCTTTTTCACTTGGGCTTACACAATTCAAAACCCCTTTTTCTCGAGTTTTCGGTTTTCCTCAGACAACCAATACAATGAGATTTTTCTGGCTCAACCTCAAACAAAACCAGTACAATGAGATTTTTCTGGCTCAACCTCAAACAAAACCAAAAATAAATGAATTTTACAGAATTGTAAAATACCTGGATTTCTCCTTTAGCGACCCAGGTGCAGAACCAATCGGAGTAGATGATTGAATGTCAAAGTTCAATTTCCAATACTCACATTCATAAGGTTCTAAATTCTAATAGATTTTAGATTTAACTTGTTGGGCGTAGCAATATTTGATTTTGATTCCAAGAAGAAGGAATAATATAATTCCTCTTTTCAAATAAGATTGGAATAGAGAAACAAAATCAAATTAAATAAGCTAGCAAAAAGGAATATTAAATAAGCACAATTTAGCTTAAAATAAACACAGACTTATCTCGAGTGATTACTTGAAAATTCTTGAAATGGAATGGAGTTGAGGATGTAAAAACTCTGAATTTCGTGTTCAATTTATAGAAGAAAAAATCGTTCCTACGACTGGTCTTAGAAACCTAGGACAGGTCGTAGCTCTAACAGATTTTTGAAAAATTGAGCGCGATCTGTGAAAGCCGTTCCACGACTGGTCGTGTGTACCCTACGACTGGTCGTGGGTCACCTACGACTGGTCGTAGGACCATGAAATAAGTTGCTGGATTTTGAGTCGTAGCTCCACGACTGATCGTGGACTAGTCGAAGCCAACCTACGACCGGTCGAAGGACTTCAGGATCGGGTCGTGGGCGTACTCAAAAATCCGAAAAATCTTCAACTAATTAGGACTGATCGTGGAATTTCTTGGACTAGTCGAACCAATGCTAGGACTGGTCGAACAAGAGCTAGGACTGGTCTTGGAATAGACCAAACTTATGTAAAATAAACATTTGATTTATGTATCCAAAATGACCTACTTAAAGGGTCAACCTAAGGTCATTTAAACCTGAAACATGTCGTATGGATATTGAACTTCAACCATTCAACGAATGTAGATTGTTTGAACCAATATCAGGCTTGAAATCTTGAACAATATCAGGCTTGAAGTCTTGAACTATATCAGGCTTGAAGTCTTGAACTTTGTTGTAGCTTCAAACTTGAGATCTTCATCAACATAACAACTACTTCATGCATTGCTTATTAGTCTTGAAGTCATGAGTCGTTCTCTAAGACTTGGACATCAACATAGTAGCTTCTTGAACTTCAACATCTTGAGCTTCAACTTGTAACATCTTGAAGAGTTCGACTTATAGCTTCTTGAAGTATTTAAACAGTGTCTTGAATAAAAATCATCAAACAAGCACAAGACACAGATAGATGTTTTGACACATCAAAATTTGACAACCAAAGGAGTATGAGACCATAACCCTTACAATCTCCCCCTTTGTCAAATTTGTGACAAAACACCAAGTAATAATACTTCCAATAGACATATGAGAAGTACAAAGCAAGCACAGATGCACAGATGTATAGACATGATAAGCAATGAATAGACATGATAAGCAATATATAGACATGATAAGCAATAATCATTTTCCCATAACTCTTGAGAAGTTTAACTCCCCCTGAGTAATAGAAGCACATAGATAAGTTTAACATCAAAATGACATCAAAATCAAAATGACAAAGTTCACCAAACTTCTCCCCCTTTTTGTCACAAAATGACAAAGGAAGAAGAACAGTAATGAAATTAGTAGTTGATGCAAGAGAAAATTGTCCATAACCAACAAAAAGGATTTGAGATGCAAGCTAATATAAGTAAATATTACAGACCCGAAAATAAATTCAGTCAGAACCAGAAGAGGGTGCAGGATTAGATGGATCAATTTTGTGTAAACCCTTAGCAATTCGCCTCATATATTTACACATATAAGAAAATTGTGTGTCTTGAGTAACACGAATTTTAGCCACCTGCTCTTGAAGAGAATTCAATCTTTCATCAAAATCAGAAGGCTGAAAATCAGGATCATCAGCCGAGTCTGACTCAAGTTCTTCAAATAAGTCATCCATATTCACGTCTTCAGGAAGATCACTAGCTTCAGCATTACCTGCTTCACCACCACTGCTACCAGCATCCACTTGGCCTTTAGCCAAATCTAAAGTCATCGTATTAAGATTGGAATTATTAAACGGGAGATGATGGATGGGTTTTTCTCTAGTAGGCATAGCTATGAGCATATGATTTGCTAACATAGTCAGTAAATAACCAAAGGGTATATCACTATGTCCAGGATGGTGACGCGACAGAATAATGGAATGACAGATTAAAGAAGGAAGACAAAAATCCCCAATTTTAAGTGAAATCCCGTGATTTACGACAGGTCGTGTTCGTGTTCGACCGTTGTGTAGTAACGACCGTCGTGGTATTCTCACGACAAAGTCGAAATACGACAAAATTTGCAATTTTTTTTTAGAATAATTTCAAATTTAAGCAAATAAAACATCAAACTTATGTACATTATGATACACAAAATCATGCAAACTCAATTTAAATTGCACATACCGAGATCAAACTTTAATTTATTAAACTCGCTTTTGTCGAGCGGTTTAGTGAAAATGTCTCAAGTTTGAATCTCGGTTGGAATGTAATCCAAATATATTAATTTTTCTTCCACTAATTCACGAATGTAATGAAATCTAATGTCAATATGCTTAGTACGTGAATGCTTTGAATCGATTTTTAGAGATATTTATTGCCTTGAATTATCACAAAATAAAATCATAGAATCTTGAGTAATTCCATAATCGCTTAACATTCGTTTCATCCAAACAAGTTGAGTACATGCATTTCAAAGAAGAATGTATTCAAATTTCAATGAGCTTGATAGCGATATAGAACTTTGCTTCTTGCTAAACCAAGAAACAAGACAATTTCCAATGTAGAAACAACCACCACTAGTTGATTTCCTATCATCTATGTTTCCAAATTTCAACAAGATCATCGCATACCCAAATTAATTGAACATTAGTCTCATGTGGATACCAGAGACCCAATTTAGTAGAACATGCGACATAACACATAATCCGCTTAACAGCAGTTAAGTGAGATTCTTTAGGATTTGATTGATAACGAGCACAAATACCAACACTCAAAGCAATATCTGGTCTACTAGCAGTTAGATAAAGTAAACTACCAATCAAACTACGATACAATTTAGGATCCACATCATTACCTATAGAGTCTTTTGAGAGTCTTACAGTTGTACTCATAGGAGTATCAAAATTTTTACCTTTCTCAAATCCAAATTTCTTAATTAAGCTCTGAGCATATTTGGTTTGAGAAATAAAAATTCCATCAGGTTGTTGTTTTACTTGCAATCCTAGGAAATAGTTTAATTCTCCAACCATGCTCATTTCGAATTTAGACTTCATTAAATCTGCAAACTCAATAGTCATATTAGTACAGGTTGATCCATAAATAATATCGTCAACATATATTTGAACAATTAGAATATCATCGTTATGTTTCTTAACAAAGAGCGTCTTATCAACACATCCCATCTTAAAATTATGACTCAGTAAAAACTTAGTCAGTTTTTCATACCATGCTCTGAGAACTTGTTTCAGACCATAGAGAGCTTTCTTAAGACGATACACATGATCAGTAAATTTAGGATCTTCAAACCCTGTAGGTTGTTCAACATATACCTCTTCATGTAAATCACCATTCAGAAAGGCACTCTTTACATCCATTTGATAAATTTTAATTTTCCTAAAACATGCAATGGAGATAAAAAGTCTGATTGACTCAAGACGAGCTACAGGGGCAAATGTTTCATTATAGTCAATACCTTCAATTTGTGTATACCCCTGTACAACTAGTCTTGCTTTATTTCGAATAATATTTCCAAGTTCATCAGATTTGTTTTTGAAAATCCATTTTGTTCCAATAATATGTTTATCTTTAGGTCTAGGAACAAGTTGCCAGACATCATTTCTGACAAACTGATTAAGTTCTTCTTGCATCGCAAGAATCCAATTTTCATCAGAAAGTGCTTCTTTTACGTTACCCGGTTCAATCTGGGATGTAAAGCATACGTAGTTACATATGTCCTCTAATTGTCTACGAGTGCGCACACCAGTGAGAGGGTTTCCAAGTATTTGAGAGGTTGGATGATCTTTAACAGTCCTTAATTCAGGATTAGTTTCACTTGATGAAATTTCTTGTTTTTCAAGTATAAGAATTTCATCATTATCTAAACTAGGGACAGGTGTCTTCAAAAGATCGTCAATCACAACATTTATTGACTCTTGAATCACACCGGTCCTGTTGTTCAGAACACGATAAGCACGACTGTTTAAAGAATAACCTAAAAAGATCCCTTCATCACTTTTAGTGTCGAATTTTCCCAAATTTTCACGGTCACGCAAAATATAGCACTTCTTTGCCAAAAATTCGAAAATATTTAACAGAAGGCTTTTTCTCAAACCACATTTCATAAGCTGTTTTATTATTAGATTTACAAATATAAACACGGTTAATAATGTAGCAGGCTGTATTCACTGCTTCAGCCCAGAGATTCCTAGGAAGCTTCATGCTATTTAACATAACACTTCCCATTTCTTGAAGCACTCTATTCTTCCTCTCGACAATTCCATTTTCTTGAGGAGTTTTAGGTGCAGAGAATTCATGCGATATTCCCTGATCGCTACAAAATTTCTCAAAACCGCTATTTTCGAATTCGGAACCATGATCACTACGGATCTTGCTGACTTGAGAACATTTTTCAGTTTGAATCCGTTTTATAATCTTTTTCACTTCATCAAGAGTTTCTGATTTATCTCTCAAGAATGAAACCCAAGTGTATCTTGTATAATCATCTACAATAACTAAGATGTACTTTTTGCCACCTCGACTTTCCGTTCTTGTTGGTCCTATAAGATCCATATGGAGAAGCTCGAGTGGTCTTGTGGTGATATTGGAGTTCACCTTTTGTGAGAGCTCCTAGTTTGTTTACCATACTGGCATTCACCACAAATCTTGTCTACTTTTTGCATTTTAGGTAGACCTTTTATTAGTTCACTTTTGCTCAATCTGTATAAATTTCGGTAGTGTACATGTCCAAGGCGTTTATGCCATAAATCTGTCTCATCGGTATGGACCATGTAGCACGTTTGATTAGATGAGCTACCGTTGCTTACTATATAGCGGTTTTGAAGTTCTGCGACCGTTAATATTACTGAGAACCCTTTTCATTTGTAATCTCACAACCTTGATTAGAAAATTTAACATTATGGTTGTTATCGCATATTTGAGATATGCTCTCAACGAGTTGTGTTTTAAACCTTCAACATATAACACATTTTTAAATAAGGGAAGGTTATAGAGTTGGACCATACCTTTGCCAATTATCTTGCAGTTGCTACCATCACCAAATGTGACTGACCCATCACCATATCTTTAAGATCGATGAATAGAGCTTTGTCGCTTTGTCATATGTCCGAGCATCCACTGTCTAGGTACCATTTTGAATGGCTTGTAGCTTTGAAAGCAGTGTGAGCAACTAAACAAGTAACCTTGGGAACCCATTTCAGTACTGTTTTGGGTTTAGGAGAATAATTGGTCTTCTTTTGTTTATAGTTATAAGAGTGACCTACTGAGTTAGATTTTAATAGCTCCTTAAGTAAATCAATAATTTTTTCAGCTAGCGGGTTTCGAATCTGATTTTTGAAATTTATATAGCTGCTTTTGTGTTTTTGAAAGGTTTTTGTATTTTTAGAAAAAACTTGATTAGTACCTTTTCCTTTTGAGTTAGAAGTCTCTCCTTTCACAAAAATGGAAGGAGCATTCTTCTGTTTAGGAGATATGTTTTTATCAAAGCCCAACCCGGATCGATCACCACATTTTCTTGATCCGGATAATAATTTCTCTAATTTTGGATCACCTTGGGCATATCTCCATGTGTCCTTCAAACTCAGAAGAGAAGATACTTCATTTTTAAGTTTCTCATTTTCAGATTTCAAATTTTCAATTAGGGAGGTTTTGAATTCTAAATCACACTTTGATTTTTCAAAACAATCTGAAATTTGAGATTTTTCTAAAACAAGGGTTTCAAAACATTCTTTAAGTTTAAAGAACTTTTCTTTTTGAAGTTTAAGTTTGACAGCAATTTTACAACTTTCCTTATATAAGGCATTGTAAGCATCTTGAAGATCTTCATCATTTTCATGATCACTATCCAAATTTTCTTCACTTGTTGAATCATCGTGATCTGAAAAGGTAAACTTAGCTAAAGTCATAAGGGCCTTAAGTTCACGCCGACTCGGTTTTCTGAATTTTCTCGATTCAGAAGAGGCTTCAATCGACGATTCATCCCAAGTAGCCAACATACCCTTCCTTTTGGATCTGTCCTTTTTAGGACATTTGTTTGCTAAATGCCCATATTCTTGACAGCTTGTAACATTGACTATCTTTCAATGATTTCCAAGTTTTAGACTTAGGTTTAGAACGTTTCTTTTCATTTGCCTTTTGAAAGTCGACTCTTTTCTTACTTTTGAAAATCTTATAAAACTTTTTCGCCAAAGGGCCATATCACTTCGAGACTTTTCTCAATCTGAATTTTCTTGAGTAATACTTTTAGATGACTTCAAAGCAATAGACTTACCTTTAGGAGCTTTAAAACTTAATTCATAGGTTTGCAAAGAACCAACTAATTCTTCTACCTTCATATTGTCCGTATCACGAAGTTCCTGGATTGCGGTTACCTTTGAATTGAACCGTTCGGAAGAGAGCGTAGTATTTTTGCACACACTTTACTTTCTCGAGATCTTTTCGCCAAGACCCCACATAGAGTTTACAATGTCATTCAATCTAGTGTAAAAGTCCATAAACATTTCATTTTCCTCCATATGAATTTCTTCAAATTTAGTTGTGAGGAGTTGGACTTTAGATTTCTTGACAATTGATGTACCTTCGTGTGTCATTTCTAAAATATCCCAGGCTTGCTTTGCAGTATCACAGGATATGATTCTTTTGAACTCATCCGGTGATAGTGCTAAGTGATTGCATTTAGTGCTTTAGCATTAGCACTACTCTCATTTTTCTCAAGTGTGGTCCATTGGAAATATGGTGTAATTTTCATAGATTTTGAACCATCAACACCAAGATTACTTCCATGGTAGGAGGATTCCATTCAGTCACTGTGGCTAGCCACACACTTTCATCCATTGATCTGAGGAAGATTCTCATTCTGGCTTTCCAATAGGCATAGTTGGAGCCATCAAAAGGTGAAGGCCTAGTAACTGAAAGGCTATCAAAATTTGACATCTTTTATATAGCTTAGATCGTTAGCTCAGAAATAAATCCAAATAAAAAGCAACAAAAATGAGCTATTAGGCTCTGATACCACTTGAAAAGGCCAAGCTATATGTCCTAGAGGGGGGGTGAATAGGACTATGCCAAATTTATAATTAAATCAGCGGAACTAAAGTAAATCAATACCCTTACAATAATGAATCAATTCACAATGCTAAATATAAATCACCTTGATAAATAATTATTGAGAGATTGATACAAATTCAGTTCTAAGGACAACCTTACACCATAATAAACAAGGGCTTATGGTAGGACAACCTTATTTCTAGAACCTCTTTTGAATCAAGGACTCAATGTTAATATAAGTAAATGAAATAGCAAGGAATTGAAAATAAATGCAGAAGTAAAGATCTAAATTATTACAACAATCCCCACACTTGCTTGAAATGAAAATAGTTACAACATTCACATCCACTTGTACATTCCACACAATCGAATGATAAAAGATATGAAAATTAAGCAAGCATTCAATCCACAAGATAAAGAGTTATAGTGGTTCGCCTGTGTGTACACCAACTGTTTTACAACACCACACAATGCTTACTCCACTCCTAATATCCTCACACAGGGGGATATTAGCGTTCACTATCAAATAGGTTTTCTCGGGTTCACCAAAAACCTTTACAATTGTGTCTTTTCACTTGGGCTTACACAATTCAAAACCCCTTTTTCTCAGTTTTGGTTTTCCTCAGACAACCAATACAATGAGATTTTTCTGGCTCAATCTCAAACAAAACCAGTACAATGAGATTTTTCTGGCTCAACCTCAAACAAAACCAAAAATAAATGAATTTTACAGAATTGTAAAATACCTGGATTTCTCCTTTAGCAGCCCGGTAGAACCAATCGGAGTAGATGATTGAATGTCAAAGTTCAATTTCCAATACTCACATTCATAAGGTTCTAAATTCTAATAGATTTTAGATTTAACTTGTTGGGCGTAGCAATATTTGATTTTGATTCCAAGAAGAAGGAATAATATAATTCCTCTTTTCAAATAAGATTGGAATAGAGAAACAAAATCAAATTAAATAAGCTAGCAAAAAGGAATATTAAATAAGCACAATTTAGCTTAAAATAAACACAGACTTATCTCAGAGTGATTACTTGAAAATTCTTGAAATGGAATGGAGTTGAGGATGTAAAAACTCTGAATTTCGTGTTCAATTTATAGAAGAAAAAATCGTTCCTACGACTGGTCTTAGAAACCTAGGACAGGCGTAGCTCTAACAATTTTTGAAAAATTGAGCGCGATCTTTGAAAGCCGTTCCACGACCGGTCGTGTGTACCCTACGACCGGTCGTGGGTCACCTACGACCGGTCGTGGATACCTACGACCCAGGTCGTAGGACCATGAAATAAGTTCTTTGGATTTTGAGTCGTAGCTCCACGACCGATCGTGGACTAGTCGAAGCCAACCTACGACCGGTCGAAGGACTTCCGGATCGGTCGTGGGGCGTACTAAAAATCCGAAAAATCTTCAACTAATTAGGACGATCGTGGAATTTCTTGGACTAGTCGAACCAATGCTAGGGGGTCGAACAAGAGCTAGACCGGTCTTGGAATAGACCAAACTTATGTAAAATAAACATTTGATTTATGTATCCAAAATGACCTACTTAAAGGGTCAACCTAAGGTCATTTAAACCTGAAACATGTCGTATGGATATTGAACTTCAACCATTCAACGAATGTAGATTGTTTGAACCAATATCAGGCTTGAAATCTTGAACAATATCAGGCTTGAAGTCTTGAACTATATCAGGCTTGAAGTCTTGAACTTTGTTGTAGCTTCAAACTTGAGATCTTCATCAACATAACAACTACTTCATGCATTGCTTATTAGTCTTGAAGTCATGAGTCGTTCTCTAAGACTTGGACATCAACATAGTAGCTTCTTGAACTTCAACATCTTGAGCTTCAACTTGTAACATCTTGAAGAGTTCGACTTATAGCTTCTTGAAGTATTTAAACAGTGTCTTGAATAAAAATCATCAAACAAGCACAAGACACAGATAGATGTTTTGACACATCAAAATTTGACAACCAAAGGAGTATGAGACCATAACCCTTACACAGGTCACTTCCCCTCTAGGGGCCTATCAAATAAAAAGCCAAGATCTTGCACACCTGCCAGTTTGGCACATGAAAGGAAATTATGTTTGGTGCTTCCAGCTGCAAGTTGCATTCCTACAAAAAGATAATTAAGTCAACCTTTCCAGTTCTGGCTATTTCCTTAATTCCAAATAGCATACAAGGTTTTAAGGTGTCCCAGACCATTTTAGTTTCAGGTTTTCGTCCAAATGGTCTGACGGACTCTGACAACAGTCCAATCTGGGTTTTGAAACATCTACAATATTAAATTTTACCAAGTCTTCATATTGGGAGAGGAAAAAAAAATAGCACATATACAGGTCAATACACGTGCGGCGTGCCAACAATGTATTGATGGCGGTAAGTATGCAAACCTGCTGAAATGTATCTAGTCATATATATTTTTCAGCTTCCTCTCAAACCTGTAAAATATTCAAGCACAAGATAACTTGAAGTAAATTGCATTATAATACTAATTTAACACATTGATTGTTAGAGAAATTAGGAAGAAAAAGAAAGCAGCTGCTGTTGAGTTTCAATCAATTAAGCCATAATAAGATGATTGAATATCGATGGGAAGTAAAACTTGGAGATGATGAATGTACAATAAGAAGTGAAAACATCGAGATAAACATGAAAGAATCTATAGCTAACCATATGTTAAAACTATCAGTGACCCGCTCTACATCAGAAGAATCCAAAACCATACCTGAGATAACAATTACATTGTAACTCCTTCGATTAGACTCTTGATATTGAGTCTAAAATGCTTCACAATTCCATCATAGTTCAGCTCAATTTTTTTATTTGTGAATTTCGCTCTTCAACACTTAATGCTTGGGTATGATCAGCAATTGGCATGCATAGCCTCTCAAGAGGGTTACCATTTAAGAAGGACATCGTGCATAGCCTCTCAAGAGGGCTAACAAAGTCCTTCAAAGTTCCATGTCTTGCTTCAATATGTTAAAACTTCGAGGGACTACTCCCAGCAGAAGCTAATGTTGAAGCCGCTGCAACTTCAGCCACTAGTGGGAGCTATATCAAATAGCTTGGCCCCAAAGAGTACCCTTCAAATAATCCACCAGCCAAGCACCAACTACATACAATTACTAACATAGCCACCAGCCAAGCTCCAATCACGTCTTCAACCATATGATAACTACTAACACAAAGATTATACCAAAATAAGAATTTCAACCACTCTTATCAGTCTTATTCTTGAATAAGAATCCAAAAAAATTATACCTTGGAATATTTCAGAGGTCAGTTGTGGCACACTTACACAAGATCCGTGTCATGCATTAAGCGGATCCTAAATTCTCCACAAAATCACGTCTCTTTGGCATTTTAACAAACAACTCCCCTGCATTGTTTTTTCTAATACTAAGGAACAGTTATGATAGAAAAAAAAAAAAAAGGAAGAAGAAGAAGAAGAAAGAGAAACATTTAAGACATGATAAAGAGGGAGATTAAGGCATCATGTGCACCGAATTGGTTTCACCCATGAGCCCACAAAACACATCAATCCAAAACTCAAATGGGCCACACAAAAGGGAACACAGTAAAATTCATGCCCAAAACCTCTAAAATCACATAGCAGGGGGGAAATATGATGAATGGCTTGTATGGTACATGCACAACAAGGTGGGCTCCAAAAATAGTCTGGAAGGTTTTATTGGTTGAGAGTTGTTAAGGGTCAAATACTGCATATTAGACCCCAGTTACTACCTAGATTTACTAACATGATACTGCTTAACGGTCTATTTTAATCGTGTTTGTGGTGCAAGGTGTATTTAGGAGCCGAGATTGAAAAAGGCCACTAAAAGCATAACGCTTATAAATCACCAAGGTAAGGGATAAACCCCAAGGGACCAAGATCGATGGATTTACACACCAGAGATCCAAGAAAATTAAGAAACTGAAGCTCGAGTGGCCCAAAATTGGTCCAAAATGCAAGATTATAGGGTTCTCACCATCTGTTCAGATCAAAACTTCATACATTGCCTGAGGACTATAAATCAACTGTACATGTCAAATTTGAGCCATCGGATCCCTATGGAAGTGGCCCAACGGATAGATCTGCCCATGAATCTCTGATTCGAGGCCCACCTGAGATCTGGATATGCTTCAAATTTGGTTTCAACCCCTTATATGAGGTGACACAACATATGGTCGGAGCAGATTTCTCTGAAACATCACAAGCGGACCCAACTAGCAGTGCTAGTGCACAGTGCTCAAGTGCACTCAACGTGCACTGGACCAAACCATGTGATCAAAGTCGGTTTGACCGATTTTCCAAAAGCGGGAGAGGATTTCTCTCTCCGCCGTTCATCCGTCCGCAAGTCATCCCATTGGGATGATGTGTGACCCATCTTCATCCCCTGGACGGATGATCCGAACCATCCGATGCACTCAGAAGTGATGGGGATTTTCTCCTCATTACTGGGTTCAATGAAATCGAACCAGTTTCGATATCATCGATAATTGTAAGATTTTTCACTGCTGGTTGCTAGACAGTTTTTTGTTCCTGTCGATATCATCGATGGACTTTAGATGATATCGAGGCTGTCATCGAGAGTGGTTCGATGGCATCGATAATTGACGAAATTTTCACCCCTACTCGCTAGACAGCTTTAGTCCTGTTTCGATATCATCAAAGGACTGTTGATGATATCGAAGCTGTCATCGAGAGACCTTCGATATCATCGAAGAGTTTCGTAGATGCGATTGCGAAAATGGAGATTTTACAGATTTTGTTTCCTATTTTGATTCTACCTCTTTCTATTCTTATATAAAGGGGTGAATGCAGGATTGGGGTGTATTCCAGAGTATTCTAGGGTTTCCTAAAGATTTGCAAGGGTTTGTTAAAGGGCTTAAGGTTATCAAAGGTGAGAGAGAGAGAGAGAGGAAGCTTGTGGAAGGGAGGATGCTCGTAGAGGTGATCTAGCATATCTCAGCGCTTCCACGTCCTCGTAATTGGTGAGATCTCTCCGTCTTTTTTGTTTCTCTTATTGTTTATTCACTCCTTTGTGAGTGAAGAAGTTTTGATCCAAGCGGTGTGTGTTTGTGATCGGTTGTAACATTCTGCTTTATAGTGGATTGTTGATCTGGACGAGGTCCCGTGGTTTTTACCTCTTTGAGGGTTTTCTACATAAAAATCTCTGGTGTGGTGTGCTTTATGTTTTGATTTAGTTCATTGCATTATTATTCAATAATTCTAGTTTGTTTCGGGAGGCTAGATCCTAAGGTTTTGCGCAAGGCCCCCAACAAAGTGGTATCAGAGCTAAGTTCATTGAATGGGTAGGATCGATTTTGAATTATGGAAGGTGGCTCATCAAGGATGATCAGCCTCAATTCTAACTGGACCATATGGAAGGCTAAGATAGAGGACTTACTTTATTACAAGGACCTATATTCTCCAATTTTAGGCATATCAGCAAAATTCAAGGATATGTTTGATGATGATTGGAAAAAGATGGACTAAAAGGCGGTGGCGTTTATTAGGCAATGGTTGGACGATTCCGTATTCCACCATGTGTCTACAAAGACCTCAGCCGCTAGCCTATGGCTGAAATTAGAAGGGCTATGTGAGAGGAAGATAGTAATAAATTTTTTTTTTAAGGCGACTTGTGAATCTCAAGTTCAAGGATGGTGGTTCTGTGGCCGAGCACATGAATGAGGTCAGCGATATAGTGAATCAAATCTCCTCTATGAAGATGGTGCTGGATGATTAATTGCTGATTAGGTAACCTAATCTCGAAGAATATACACACCTGGGATCTGAGGAAAGTACGATAAAGAGGCCTGAAATTGGTGCAAAATGCAAGATCACATATTTTCCGCCATCCGATCAACTCGAAACTTCATACATGTGATGGGGGTCGTAAATTAACCGTAAATATTAAATTTCAGCCATTGATGATCTCGGGAAGTGCTCCAACTGACAAATCAGCCCACGAATCATTGATTTCAGGCCCACCTGATAGCAGGATATGCTTCAACTTTAGTCCCAACCCATTAATTAGGGAGATAAAGAGGATGGACGGAGTAGATTTCTCGTAAACATCACGGTGTGCCATGTGTACCAGGAGCGTGCACACAGCACACGTGCACCGGCTGTGCACCACACCACCAGAACGTCAGCGCAAGTGCTGACCCGCGCTTCTTCATCAGCTCCTGTCCAGCGTTAACGTCGTCCGACTGCTGATCGCAGTTGTGGGCCCCACCTGTTGTCCAGAATGATGATCCAGACCGTCCATTAAATCTCTAAGGCCCCTGTTACCAAGGCCTAGGTGGCAATATTTGAAGAAAGAAATAGAATGGGATCATAACCATTCAAATACTAAACGGACGGTGGCTTTAAAGATTAAGTGGGTTGCACCAAAGGATGGCAAAAAAATCCCCTTTCCTAACTGGTTTTTCAAGGAGAATACAATGAACGGCACTGATTCTCCAGATAATCAAAGGAATGGGCCCCACCATTGTCAGCGGAAGGAAATTCGCGTCCGCGTAACCCGGCCGCTGGCCGTTTTTGCGAAGAACAGTGGGCCCCACCCGTCACCTGTACGGTCGATCCGAGCCGTCCATCGTGTAGAGGGCCATGAATACTACAAAACCATGCTGATAGTTCACTCCCATGCGTACACACGTGTGCGGTACAGAGGCCACAAAAGGGCTACCCGGCGACGTTCAAAACTGATCTTTTTGTATTTTCTTCTGTGGGCCGCGCTAATGGACCTTCAAAACCACCCATTCTTGACTGAAATTTCATCCTGAATCCAATGGACGGGGTGGATTTTTCAAAAAAATACCTCTGTGGGGCCCACCGATCACGGCTGCGAAAATTTGTTCTCCGAGTCCTTCTACGACTCTGCCACCGATTCCAGCCATCCAGCAGCTATAAAAGGGGAGTTTTGGACGTGGGAAAGGCATTGAGAACTAGGGAATTCGAGATCCAGAGCCAGGGAGAGAAGAAAGAGAAGAAAGAGAAGGAGGAAGAGAGAGAGATCGATTGGTTTGGTGTTTAATTTTTATGAATTTTATTTAATATTTTTTACGGATTTTATGGGTCACTAATCTCTCAGCTAGGGCTGAGATGAAGCCCCTAATTTGATTAGCTCTTGTATTGGTTGATTTACTTTAAATATTAATTAAATTATTTCTTTCTCTATGTGGGCTTGATTGGTTTAAATTCTATACTTCTCTATCTATGAACTTGATCAAAGTATATATATATGGATGTTGTTTGGATGCTTATTATAGGTGCTTGTGTCTGATCAAGAACAGGTTTCCTATAGAGGAAGAAACAGGTTGCTTTAATGAATGTACATTCCATGTGCCCGACCAAGGACATGGGATATGTTATTCATGGCATTGCTTAAAGGAATTAGACATTCTGTATGCCCAATTTAGGACACAGATTGTGCTTTCTCTATATCAGTGGTATCAATCTAGATCAAGGTGAATCAACAGACAAAACAAGGGTTAGGATAATTAGAGGTGGATTCGAAAGTCCTAGTGCTCTCTCTCTGATTGAATTTTCTTCCCTGTTCTTAATTTTTTTTTTTTCTAAAATTGTGCTTAGTAGTTTATTCCATTATTCATTGGATTAGTTAAGGAGAATCATAGATTTGAATTGTGACGACCAGTCCTCGTGGGAACGATCTCGTAATACGTACCATATCTGCTTCTGATTCGTATACTTGCGAGTTTAAAAATCATTTAAATCGTGTTGGTTTAAATAAAACATCAAGTTTTTGGTAGTCCTTCCATCTTTCCCAACATTCATGAAAGTGCTCGCCCTCTTTTTGTGTGAAGTTAGTAATTTCTCTTCGGAGGGCATTGGTTTTGTGAACGGGGAAGAACTTGTTTAAGAACTTCTTAGACAGTTGGTCCCATGTAGTGCGCTGGACGGGAGCTGATGAAGAAGCGCGGGTCAGTGCTTGTGCTGACCGTTCTGGTGGTGCGGTGCACAGCCGGTGCACGTGTGCTGTGTGCACGCTCCTGGTACACATGGCACACCGTGATGTTTACGAGAAATCTACTCCGTCCATCCTCTTTATCTCCCTAATTAATGGGTTGGGACCAAAGTTGAGGCATATCCTGCTATCAGGTGGGCCTGAAATCAACGATTCGTGGGCTGATTTGTCAGTTGGAGCACTTCCCGAGATCATCAATGGCTGAAATTTAATATGTACGGTTAATTTACGACCCCCATCACATGTATGAAGTTTCGAGTTGATCGGATGGCGGAAAATATGTGATCTTGCATTTTGCACCAATTTCAGGCCTCTTTATCGTGCTTTCCTCAGATCCCAGGCGTGTATATTCTTCACCATTGGTTTTCTGGAGTACATCCCGTGCTCTGGTAATTTTGGAGCGTCAAATCCATGCTTTTAACATCATTTTGCTATACACGCTCCTAATTTCCTCCTGTAACAAAAACACGAGTAAAATCTGGCATTAAACATTATCATGTATGTAAAATCAAGTAATTACTGGGGTCTGATATGCAATATTCGACCCTGATCACAACCCCCAACCAGCATTTTGCTAGTCCCGAGCAAAACATGCGAAAAATAATTTCAGAAATAAAAGACAATTCCTGTAAATTCAAGTGACAAGTGAATAGATAGCTGAGATGTGAAAATTCTAAGATTCATGATTGGTGTGTGAAATTTTTCTCTTGGAATCAAGCTTACAGTAAACTTCATAATTAAGTTCAAAATATTAATCCATCAATTAGAACATTCCTAAACATTGAGTTCCACGAGTGTAAAGTATAATCTCGACTTACAATCAGTAAGAGATCCAATTGTCAATTTCATGATATCATTAGTAATTCGTGACAATCAAAACTTAAAACCAACACTTATCTCACAGATTAACTTTCATCTTACCAGCCTTAGATATTCTTTATGAGCAGTAACACAAATGAGGGGAATCAAATTCTCACCCATAGGGAGCAAACCTATGGCGAAAACTTGTCGCCTAACTTTTTTTTTTTTTCTTCATATGTCAACTATGGAGAATCAAATCTACACCTATAGGGAGCAAACCTATGGTGAAGATTATGTGACTAACTCTTTCAATTCTTCTTTATAAACTGACGTTAACAAATTTCTCAGGCTGGTTCCTTTCATGCCTAATGATTACCAAGTTACCATTTAATATTGAACTGAAAACTTAATGTGTAAGCGAGATCTAATATGTGGAATCATGGCTCAATCAATGTTTACAACTTCTAATCATGGATTAACAATTCAAAATTGACTGTGAAATCAAGCAGATGGCCGAATCCAAGAGTCATAAGTTACCAACATCACATATCTTATAATGTTATAATCACAACTATCCTTTAAAATCACTTTGAATTCAATAGAAATTCCAGAAAAAATGTTAAAATTTTCACAAATTTTGCTCAAGACCAAGAAAATACTGATTAGGTAACCTAATCTCCCACCCCCAACCTAAAATCTACATTATCCTCAATGTAAAAGAAATAAGCATACAATGCATATGGGACAACGAAAGTAAAAGAGGAATGAGGGAAAGATAGTACCTGGACGGAGAATCAAGAGGCGTCCTCAGAAAAAATATCATCGCAAAACAGGTTAGAACAAGAGAGAAATCAACATAAGAAAAAATAACAAAAAGAAAAACAAAAGAAGATCCTACCTATACCACTTTCGCAGGTGCTCTCGATTGCATTTAGCGCATGCAACAAGCCTTTAAACCCCTAGGTTACCCCTAGTGGACGAGTTGTAGTCTCGTGAGGGTTTGCAGTAATGTTACCCACAAACATTGAACTAACTAACTAGAAAAATGAAAAGGAATGAAATAAAAAGTAATACAGTAAAGCAAAATGCTGGGTTGCCTCCCAGGAGCGCTAAGTTTAACGTCTTCAGCCAGACAAGAACGGACCATGAATGAAATAATCTTTATAACCGGGGTCCGCCAAAGAAATTACCTCAATACCTTAATTAACCGATCCCAGACAAGTGATGTGAGTTCCCATGAGTTGTGCTATCTGCAAGGAGGTAACTGACACTGTCGTCAAATAATTTAAGGACTTCTGCGCGCACGACTTCTTCCATGTTAGGATCACGCTTCCTTTGCAGTTCACGCGACATTTCCACAGCATGATCCATGCATATCGTGGGGCATACGCCCTGTATTTCCGCTATCTTCCGTCCAATTGCTGCCTTATATGCTCTAAGAAAATTAAGCGACTGCTTTCGCTTTTTGTCTTCTCGAGTTCGAAACCGTTGTCTTTGTCGGGAGGCGTCTCGAGAGGATGAAGAGGTTCCACTTTCGCTCTCCATTTTTCAGTCTCCAATATAGGAGTAGAGTCGAGCAGTACATTGACTTCGTGGATGGGACTATCGATGTCAAAGTCCATGCCAGATTGTGCTAAGCAGGTCTCAAGAGGATCTTCAAAAGATGTATGGAAGGAGTCCAGCACTAGACTCTCGATCATGTCCACTTCAGATATGTCATCCAAATCTGCAGATTGTTGTCCTGCATTAAAAACATTGAGTTTAATATTCATGTTACCAAAGGACAATTTCATAACTCCATTCCGGCAATTTATAATAGCATTAGATGTGGCCAAAAATGGACGACCCAAGATGACTGGGATCTGACTATGAAGATTCTGGACAGGCTGAGTATCAATGACTATGAAATCCACTGGAAAATAAAATTTATCAACCTGGATTAACATGTCTTCAATAACACCCCGGGGCACATTGACCGATCTATCGGCTAGTTGTAATGTTACCTTAGTCGGTTTCAACTCACCAAGTCCTAACTGCTCATAAACCAAATATGGTAACAAATTGACGCTCGCCCCTAAATCAAGTAATGCCTTCCCGATCTTATGATCTCCTATGCCGCAAGAAATGGTGGGAGCTCCTGGATCCCTAAATTTAGGAGGGGTGTTATGTTGAATCATGGAGCTGAGCTGCTCTGCAAGGAAGACTATGAACATTCTGCTTACGCTTTTGAGTGCATAAATCTTTCAGAAACTTAGCGTAAGCAGGGACTTGTTTGATAGCATCAAGCAACGGGATGTTGACTTGCACTTTTTGAAACACATCCAAGATTTCATCAAAGTTATTTCTTTTCTTCATTGGTGCCAGACGTTGAGGAAAGGGTGCTTTGGGTGCGTAAGGTGGCACATTAGTGGCTCTTGGAGAGTCAGAGAGCCTTTGAACTTTGGATGCATTGGTGTGACTCTTTATTTCATCTTGATCTTCTGTTTTAGAATTTGATTCATCCCTAGGCATCTCTATTCTATTATCAATCTGCTTGCCTGACCTAAGGGTAGTGATCGATTTGGCTTGTTCATGATATTGCCCTTGGTTGGAATTAGAGCCAATCTCATACTGTCCCCTTGGGTTAGCCTCAGGTTGGCTAGGGAACTTGCCCTTCTCTCTCTCACTCAATGTGGCAGCTAGTTGACCCATTTGTACTTCCAGCTTTGCAATGGATTGTGCATTTGCATGTAAGCTTTGCTGGTTGGCCAGTAAGGTTTGTTGGGTGTCTTTTTGGAATTGGAGAGAACTCTGCATAAAAAGATGGAGTGTATCCTCAAGAGATGGTTTCCTTGATTGTGTAGGCAGTTGTTGATATTGCGAAAACTGTTGAAGTTGTTGAGTGCCAACTTGAAGGTGCGGTTGCATGGGAGGATTTTCAGATGGTCCTCCTTGATGTGGTCCTTTTGCCCAAGAAAAATTTGGATGTCTAGCCCACCTTGGGTTGTACGTGTTCGAGTAAGGATCATTCCCAGGTTTTTGAAAAGTGTTCATAGCATGAACTTGTTCAGAGAGAAGTTCTGGGGATGCTGCCCCAGATGGACAAGACTAGGCAGGACTAGAACATGTGGCACATGCCTCCACTTGAGTTGTTTGTGGAGGTCCATTATTTAATACCAGAGCATCAACTTTCTTTGTCAGGTTATCAAGCTTGGCGCACAGCTCTGGCACGACTCCTATCTCATATATACCACCTCTCTTTTGTGGTTGGGGACTTCTGTCACCTCTATTTGAATAGTCCCATTGCTGAGAATTTTCGCACAAGGTTTCAAAGAAGTTCCACGCTTCGACTTCACTTTTGGTCATGAATGACCCTCCACTGGTGACATTAACCATGCGACGGTTCTGGGGTGTCAGACCGTCATAAAAGTAGTGAACTTGTTGCCACTTCTCAAAACCATGGTGAGGACATTTAAGAAGCAAGTCCTTCCATCTTTCCCAACATTCATGAAAGTGCTCGCCCTCTTTTTGTGTGAAGTTAGTAATTTCTCTTCGGAGGGCATTGGTTTTGTGAACGGGGAAGAACTTGTTTAAGAACTTCTTAGACAGTTGGTCCCATGTAGTGATAGATCCAACTTCTAGAGAATTCAACCATGCTTTCGCCTTATCCTTCAAGGAAAAAGGAAACAGGCGTAGGCGGATCGAATCGTCTGAGAAGTTTTGGAATTTAAAAGTGGAGCAAATGTCTAAAAATTCTTTCACATGATGATATGGGTCCTCCTTGTCCAATCCATAAAAGGATGGCAACAATTGTATGACTCCACGTTTCAGTTCAAAGTGTGCTGCCGTAGTAGTTGGCAACACTATGCATGAAGGCGCATTAAATTGGACAGGAGCTGAATAATCTTTGAGAGACTTAACTTCAGTCTCATTCCCCATTTCAACAGAATTATTTCTCAATCTTTCACGCAGTGTTCTTTTTATTTCAGGATCAAACGGTGCTAGTTCTATATTCAGAGATCTACGTCCTAGCATAAACTATGTTATTGTAATGTAAGGAAGAAAACTAAACTAAGAAGCAACCTAAGAGAAATAAAACTAGACCTAGAACTATGAGATTTTAAAACAAGTTAAAACTATGTAAGTAAGAATGGGAAGAAAGAACCCGGAAAAGGAGATGAATGATGTCAGAAAATTTAAGATGTTCCTCCTTCACTTAGTCGCTTCCTTCCTCAATTCCTATAAACATAAAAAAACCAAATTAGGTTTCCTAAAATAATGATAGAAAAATCCTAAGCAACGGTTAAAAAAATAAAATAAAAATAAAATAAAATAAAAACTTTAACCTAAGTTAGTAAAATCCTAAGACTATGAATTATGATAAGAGAGAATCCTAAATTCAATTTGGAACGAAACAGTCCCCGGCAACGGCGCCAAAAACTTGATGTTTTATTTAAACCAACACGATTTAAATGATTTTTAAACTCGCAAGTATACGAATCAGAAGTAGATATGGTACGTATTACGAGATCGTTCCCACGAGGACTGGTCGTCACAATTCAAATCTATGATTCTCCTTAACTAATCCAATGAATAATGGAATAAACTACTAAGCACAATTTTAGAAAAAAAAAACAATTAAGAACAGGGAAGAAAATTCAATCAGAGAGAGAGCACTAGGACTTTCGAATCCACCCCTAATTATCCTAACCCTTGTTTTGTCTGTTGATTCACCTTGATCTAGATTGATACCACTGATATAGAGAAAGCACAATCTGTGTCCTAAATCGGGCATACAGAATGTTTAATTCCTTTAAGCAATGCCATGAATAACATATCCCATGTCCTTGGTCGGGCACATGGAATGTACATTCATTAAAGCACCCTGTTTCTTCCTCTATAGGAAACCTGTTCTTGATCAAACACAAGCACCTATAATAAGCATCCAAACAACATCCATATATATATACTTTGATCAAGTTCATAGATGGAAAAGTATAGAATTTAAACCAATCAAGCTCACATAGAGAAAGAAACAATTTAATTAATATTTAAAGTAAATCAACCAATACAAGAGCTAATCAAATTAGGGGCTTCATCTCAGCCCTAGCTGAGAGATTAGTGACCCATAAAATCCGTAAAAAATATTAAATAAAATTCATAAAAATTAAACACCAAACCAATCGATCTCTCTCTCTTCCTCCTCTTTCTTTTCTTTCTTCTCTCCCTGGCTCTGGATCTCGAATTCCCTAGTTCTCAATGCCTTTCCCATGTCCAAAACTCCCCTTTTATAGCTGCTGGATGGCTGGAATCGGTGGCAGAGTCGTAGAAGGACTCGGAGAACAAATTTTCGCAGCCATGATCGGTGGGCTCCACAGAGGTATTTTCTGGAAAATCCACCTCGTCCATTGGATTCAGGACGAAATTTCAGTCAAGAATGGGTGGTTTTGAAGGTCCATTAGCGCGGCCCACAAAAGAAAATACAAAAAGATCAGTTTTAAATGTCGTCGGGTAGCCCTTTTGTGGCCTCTGTACCGCACACGTGTGTACGCATGGGAGTGAACTATCAGCATGGTTTTGTAGTATTCATGGCCCTCTACACGATGGACGGCTCGGATCGACCGTACAGGTGATGGGTGGGGCCCACTGTTCTTCGCAAAAACGGCCATCGGCCGGGTTACGCGGATGCAAATTTCCTTCCGCTGACAATGGTGGGGCCCATTCCTTTGATTATCTGGAGAATCAGTGCCGTTCATTGTATTCCCCTCGAAAAACCAGTTAGGAAAGGGGATTTTTTGGCCATCCTTTGGTGCAACCCACTTAATCTTTAAAGCCACCGTCCGTTTAGTATTTGAATGGTTATAATCCCATTCTATTTGTTTCTTCAAATATTGCCACCTAGGCCTTGGTAACAGGGGCCTTAGAGATTTAATGGACGGTCTGGATCATCATTCTGGACAACAGGTGGGGCCCACAACTGCGATCAGCAGTCGGACGACGTTAACGCTGGACGGGAGCTGATGAAGAAGCGCGGGTCAGCGCTTGCGCTGACCGTTCTGGTGGTGCGGTGCACAGCTGGTGCATGTGTGCCGTGTGCACGCTCCTGGTACACATGGCACACCGTGATGTTTACGAGAAATCTAATCCGTCTATCCTCTTTATCTCCCTAATTAATGGGTTGGGACTAAAGTTGAAGCATATCCTGCCATCAGGTGGGCCTGAAATCAACGATTCATGGGCTGATTTGTCAGTTGGAGCACTTCCTGAGATCATCAATGGCTGAAATTTAATATTTACGGTTAATTTACGACCCCCATCACATGTATGAAGTTTCGAGTTGATCGGATGGCGGAAAATATGTGATCTTGCATTTTGCACCAATTTCAGGCCTCTTTATCGTGCTTTCCTCAGATCCCAGGCGTGTATATTCTTCACCATTGGTTTTCTGGAGTACATCCCGTGCTCTGGTAATTTTGGAACGTTAAATCCATGCTTTTAACATCATTTTGCTATACACGCTCCTAATTTCCTCCTGTAACAAAAACACGAGTAAAATCTGGCATTAAAAATTATCATGTATGTAAAATCAAGTAATTACTGGGGTCTGATATGCAATATTCGACCCTGATCAATTGCAGGCTTTACTTTTATTTAGTTCTTTGCCTGACAGTTGTGAGACATTGGTGGTATCTCTAAGTAACTCCGCGCCAGACAGAAAGATATCCATGGAATAGGTAACCAGTTGTCTCTTCAATGAGGAGACATGGAGGAAGTCTTAGGGGTCTACTCAGCAAGAGGCCCTTGTGACACAGGAACAGGGGAGAGGAAAGAATAGGAAGGGTAGGAAGGCCCGAGATAAATCAAGAGGCAAGTCGAGTAACAGAAAAGATGTTGAATGCTGAAATTGTAGCAAGAAGGGCCACTAAAAGCATGAATGTCATAAGGTTAAAAATGACAAGAAAGGAAAAGGAAAGGAAGATGAATCAAATTCCACTACGGTTGCTTCAGATGGCGATGTTGTAGTTATTCTTTCAACAAATCACGATATATGTCTCATAGCTACGAGTCAGGAAACTGATTGGGTGATTAACTCGGGAGCTTCTTTTCATGCGACTCCACGTAGGGACTTCTTCACAAGCTACAAGTCAGGTGACTATAGGACTGTGAAGATGGAAAATTATGGCGTATCAAAGATCGTGGGAGTTGGTGATATTTGTGTGAAGACAGATGTGGGCTGTACATTAGTTCTCAGGGATGTGAGACATATCCCAGACTTTTGCCTCATCTTGATGTCGACAGGAAGGTTGGATGATGATGGCTATGAAAGCCGGTTTGCTGGTGGGCAATGGAGCTCATCAAGGGTCCGTTGATCATGGCCAGAGGAAAGAAGTGTTGCACCTTGTCAAAGACAAGTGTCAGCATGTGCAAGGGTGGGTTGAACGCAGCAGAAGATTCAGCTATCGATATGTGGCACAGGCGTCTAGGCCACATGAGTGAAAAAGGACTTCAACTACTAGTAAGGAAACAACTCCTTCCACACGTGACAGGTATACCTCTCAAAACCTGTCTTGATTATTTATCAGGGAAACAACATAGAGTTTCATTTATTAAATCTGCTTCTCATGTTAATAAAGTGCATGCATTAGATTTGGTTTATTCTGATGTTTATGGTCCTATGAGGACAAAAACCTTGGGTGGGGCATTGTATTTTGTCACTTTTATAGATGATGCATCTAGGAAGGTTTGGGTTTATGCTTTGAAATCCAAGGACGAGGTCTTTGGTGTGTTTAAATTGTTTCATGCTATGGTCGAGAGAGAGATAGGTAGATCATTAAAGTGCATCCGCATTGACAATGGTGGTGAATACATTGGCGACTTTCATGAGTATTGTAAGTCCCTAGGTATATGAAATGAACATACGGTTCCCAAGACCCCCCAACATAATGGTGTAGTTGAGCAAATAAATCACACCATTGTTGAGAGAACCAGATGTATGTTATTCTATGCGAAATTGCCCAAGACGTTCTGGGGAGAAGCAATGCACACGATAGTATATTTAATAATCCATCAACCCCATTGAATGAAGAAGTGCCTGAGAAGGTGTGGACTGGACAGGATCCGTCGTACAGTCATCTCAGGATGTTTAGATGTAGGGCATCCATTCACGTACCAAAGGACAAGAGGTCCAAGCTCGATATGAAGATCAAGCAGTGTATGTTCTTGGGGTACAGTGATGAAAAATTCGGTTACAGATTGTAGGATCCGACTGAGAGAAAGCTCGTTAAGAGAAGATATGTGGTTTTCTTTGAAGATCAATGTATAGAAGACATTGGTAAGCTAGAGAAGAACCAGCCTAGTTCAGGTGAGCTAGAGGACATGGATCCGATTATTCCTCCACTGGTGCCTGATGATGGGAGAGTACAGCAAGGTGCAGAGGACGAGGGAGTTCCTTTAGAAGATAGACCAGGGGAGCAGCCCCCACTTGATCCACCTGTTGAGCCATAGGTGAGGAGGTCATCTAGGGATAGACAGCTGTCCAAGAGGTACTTGCCATATGAGTACATTATGCTGACTGATGGGGAAGAGCCAAACGATTATTCTGAGGCCCTAGTCGACGAGCATAAGGGGGAGTGATTGAAAGCTATGCAAGAGGAGATGGAATTCTTACATAAGAACCACACTTATGACATGGTGAAACTGCCTAAGTGCAAGAAAGCTTTGAGCAACAAGTGGGTGTTCAGAAAGAAGGTTGCGCAGAAGAATTCACAGACAAGGTTCAAGGCAAGACTTGTGGTGAAAGGGTTTGGTCAGAGGAAAGGCATAGACTTCGAAGAGATATTCTCACCAGTGGTGAAGATGACATCCATACAGGTATTATTCGGGTTGGCGGCTAGCATGGATCTGGAGATACAGCAGTTAGATGTTAAAACTGCCTTTCTCTATGGTGACCTGGAAGAAAAGATCTACATGCACCAATCAGAGGGGTTCAAAGTCAAGGGCAAGAGTATATGGTGTGTAGGCTGAGGAAGAGCTTGTATAGGCTGAAACAAGCTCCACGGCAATGGTACAAGAAGTTTGACTTGTTTATGTTGAAGGATGGGTATGACAGAATGAAGTCAGACCACTGTGTGTTCATGCACAAGTTCTCAGATGGTGATTTCTTAGTTTTGCTGTTATACGTTGATGACATGCTCATCACAGGAAAAGACATCAAGAAGATCGACAGGCTGAAACAGGAGTTGGGCAAGTTGTTTGCGATGAAAGACTTAGGCATGGCTAAACAGATCATAGGAATGGAGGTAACCCATGACAGAAGCAGCAGTAAGCTTTGGCTGTCATAAGAGCAGTATATTGAGAAAGTCCTAGAGCGATTTAATATGAATGCAGCGAAGCTGGTCAGTACTCCACTGGATGGTCACTTCGGATTGAGCAACAGGCAGTGTCCCAAGATGAAGGTAGAGGTGGATGAGATGCAGAAGATACCCTACGCGTCAGCAGTAGGAAGGTTGATGTATGTTATGATGTATACATGTCCAGACATAGCATATGTGGTTGGTGTTGTCAGCCGATATCTTGCCAATCCTGACAAAGAGCATTGGGTAGCAGTGAAGTGAATACTACGGTATCTAAGAGACTCATATAGATTGAGCCTATGCTATGGTGACAGAAAACCTGTGTTAGAGGGTTACATAGATGTAGGTATGGGAGGTGACATAGACTCCAGGAAGTCTACATCGGGGTTCATGTTCACGTTTGCAGGGGGAGCAGTTTCTTGGCAGAATAAGTTACAGAAGGTCGTAGCATTGTCGATGACAGAGACCGAGTACATTACAGTCACAGAGGCATGTAAAGAGATGCTTTGGATGAAGAGGTTCCTACAGGAACTTAGCCTGAAGCAGGAGCAGCACGTGGTTTATTATGATAGCCAAAGTGCTATACACTTGAGCAAGAATCTAAGTTAGCATTCCAAGTCGAAGCACATTTAGAGATTCGGTATCACAAAATTAGAGATATTTTGGAACAGAAGGTGTTACAGCTTAAGAAGGTCCACACGGACTATAATGGGTCAAACATGATGACCAAGGCTTTACTCAAGGGCAAGTTTGAGGTTTGTAGAAACCATGTTGGCTTGAAGAAGGTGAATTCCTCCTGAGTCGAAAAGGGGGAGATTTAATAGGAATTTTCTCCTCATTGCTGGGTTCGATGAAATCGAGGCAGTTTCGATATCATCAATAATTACAGGATTTTTCACTGCTGGTTGCTGGCCAGTTTTTTGGTCCTGTCGATATCATCGATGGACTTTAGATGGTATCGAGGCTGTCATCAAGAGTGGTTCGATGACATCGATAATTGATGGAATTTTCACCCCTGCTCGCTGGAGAGTTTTGGTCCTGTTTTAATATCATAGAAGGACAGTCAATGATATCGAAGCTGTCATCGAGAGACCTTCGATATCATCGAAGAGTTCTATAGATGCGATTGCGGAAACGCAGATTTTACGGATTGTGTTTCCTATTTTGATTCTATCTCTTTCTATTCTTATATAAAGGGGTGTATGTAGGATTGGGGTGTATTCCAGGGTATTCTAGGGTTTCCTAAAGCTTTACAAGGGTTTGCTAAAGGGCTTAGGGTTATCAAAGGTGTGAGAGAGAGAGAGAAAGAGAGAGAGGAGGCTTGTGGAAGGGAGTTTATGCTCATAGAGGTGATCTACCATATCTCAGTGCTTCCACGTCCTCGTAATCGGTGAGATCTCTCCATCTTCTTTGTTTCTCTTATTGTTTATCCACTCCAGCATGAGTGAATAAGGTTTGATCCAAGCGGTGTGTGCTTGTGATCGGTTGTAATGTTTTGCTTTATAGTGGATTGTTGATCTGGACAAAAGTCCCGTGGTTTTTACCTCTTTGAGGGTTTTCTACATAAAAATCCCTGGTGTGGTGTGGTTTATGTTTTGATTTAGTTCATTGCATTATTATTCAATAATTCTGGTTTGTTTCGGGAGGCTAGATCATAAGGTTTTGTGCAAGGTCTCCAACAAGAAGTTAAATTTGACAGCAACCTGAGCGATTCTAGGCTTCCATGCACACGTTCAAGACTGCAGCAGTAAGGAAAGCGTTGTTGCATCTATTGATGGTGTGGCCCATCTTAATTATAGATTCACACCAAACTTAGGCCCATGATCCTGAGCTGATGCAGATGTCCGAAGAAGGGAGTGATTCCCTAGAAGGCAATAAAAAGGAAATCGGCGCCTTCTGCGATCCATCCAGTTTAAAAGAGTTGTGGCCCACCGATATGACCCATCTGACCAATCTAGACTATGCAAATTCATTCCATGGGGTGGCTGACCAGAGCCAAGATGACCGAATGGCTCAGATCTCACATATAAGATGACCATGGGTCGAAAACATTGGCAAAACGCAAGTCGGTTTCCAAAGTGCTTCACCAAATCAGATTGCACAACTCCTTTCGTACTCCAGTAGGGTCGATTATCCAAAACGACCTCTCCACCGCCCTGGGCAGATATAAAGAGAAGAGAGAAGAGAGAAGAGGGGAGGCAGCCATGGAGGCCAAGTGCAAGAGAGTTTTTTTTTTTCTAGTTTTTCTATTTTAGTTTTTCTTTTCTTTTCTTTTGAAGATTGGTTAATCATGTCTATGGTTAGCTAACCTCTTAGCTAAGGATAAGAGGTAAAGCTTGTGGAGTGATGGGACTGATTATACGGCTTTGATTCATGTTTAGACTAAATTTGATGTTAGTTTTCTTCGATGGAATTTCTCTAGTTTTTAATGGTTTGTTGTGACTAAAATTACAATAGAATTGCGATGGCTTTGAGTATTTCCTTCCTTTTTTTTAATGATTATGAAGTCAGGAAGCCCTGTTGTTCGCCATCGTCTCTTGGGCATGGTTGGGTGATAGAACCCTTCCTAACATTCATACATCTACCTGATTGGCTGTGGATTAGTTTAATTTTGTTGTTTACTTTGTCTCATGGGCATGGTTTGGTGATGGAATCCATTCTAATTTACATCCGTCTTATCTCTTGAAAACTAGATCAAAAGACATTCAGATTTGATTTTCAGGTTATATCTTCCAACTGGATGAAGATGGGACTCTAAGTCCAGTTGCGTTCATGAATTGACCGTAGATTTCCCTGATCTCTATAAGTGGATCCTTGGCATCCTAGTTTTCTACCTTTGAATTCTCTAAATTTTAGATAAATATTTCACCATGATTCCCTCATATTTACTTGATTTAGATTACATCTTATTCTAGTTCTAGTCCTAGTTAGTTTCAGATTATGTACAGGTTTCAGTCCTTGTGGATTCGACCTCGGTCTTACCGAGATTATTACTACATCACAACCCTATACTTGGGGTATGAACAAGTTTTTGGTGCCATTGCCGAGGATTGACGGTTACATTTTCTGAAATTAATTGGTTTTACAGTTAGCTTAAGATTAGGATTTTTACTAATTTTATGTTAGGATTTTTTTTCTATTTAATTCCTAGAAACTAACCTATTTTTCTTGTTTTGTAGGATCATGACATAAGCTTCAAATTTAGTAATTCCTTTCCAATTTCTCTACTCTTTCTATTTTTAGAATTAAGGTTATAAGTTTAGAAATTTCAAATTTTAGGCTTTCCTTTTTTTTTCTATTTTCTAATTTTAGATTTAGATTCTTCCTTTAAGTAACTTTCTATTTTCTAGTTTTAGAAATTTTTTCCTTTTTAGAAACTAACTTATCTTTTTATTTCTAAGATTAGAAACTTTCCTTTTTAGTAATTAACTTTCTATTTTTATTCTTAGAAACTTTCTGACTTTAGGATTTCTATTTTTAGAAACTAATTTATTTTATTTTCTTTTGCAGGATTCTAACATAGGAACTTCCAACCTGGTAACTTCTTTCTAATTCTTTCTCTTTCTATTTCTAGATCTCTTATTATTGTAGGATTTTTTTTCTTTTATTTTAGGATTAGACTCAGAATAAGGGTTCACCATGGAAGCTTGGGTACATGTCTATGCTGAGATGGATAAGCAGTTTTGGGGAATGCTTGAGGGTTTTGGAATTCAACGTATACCTCAAGATTTTTCTCCATCGAGAACCGACATTGAGATCCAACTAGAGTGTTATGTTCCATCGATTAATAGGTCTGTATACTATCATAATTATGGGAATAAGGATTATTATCAACCATCATATTCTCCCATGTATGATCAGTATGACTATAACCAGTGAAAACATCAAAACTGGAAAGATGAACCAACAACATGTTATAATGATTATTCTCTTGGATATCCTACTATTAAGATCCAACCAGAAACGATACAAGAAAATTCATTTCAGCGTAACATGGCCTATCTTGCGGAAACTATAAAAACCTTGGAAGCACTTACTTCAAGTGATAATTCTCTTAGGTCCTCTACCTTTAAAATTCAACTGGAAACAATCCAAGAGAATTCTCAAAATTCCTTCCAAACTCTAGAGCTCAGTCAACAAAATATACTCCAAAGATAAGAACTTATAAAAGATATTCAACAAGGGAGTTCACATGATGCAATTATGGAGGATTCTGGAATTTAGAATGAGTAGTTGGATTCCATTAATGAGCATACGGTTCAATTTCTTGATGAGTCGATCTCGATAATTGTTCAAAAGAATGGTGAAGAGACATGGGTGTCTTTCAAATATAATGATGATGAAACACTTCATTCACAAGACACACTAGATTTCAATGATGAGGAAGAGGTTAATTTATGTGAACCTCAACCCAATCTGGGAATAGAATGTGAGGAAAGTGATCTCATCCCAAATATGCACTACACTGAACTAAAATATGATGAGTATTGGAATGACGATCATGAATGTGCAGCCCCAGTTCCCCTAGAATTAATCTCAAGTTTGGTCCACGTCAATGATCAAGAAGTACATGAAGGGAAAGGTCATAATAAGCTAATCCACTCACCTGACATATCTAATTTAAAAGTGGATGAGCTCCTTACAAACGACCTTTCTATCTCTTATGAGACAAGTTTGGATGATTCCCTTGAATTGAGTGATGATATGATTCAGGAGATGGACGAGTTACTCGATACGACTCTGGAATTTGAAACCACCCAGTTGAGGCCACCATCTGGACTGTTGAATTTTGACAATTTAATGCCTCTTCTGAGTAGTATCAATGAACAGAGTCCGCACATCAATGCTTCATCTACTGACTCTCAATCTATCTATACAGGGCTGGAGCAAAAGAGCGTACCTACGTTTACTTTTAAAGACGATGGATTCCTTGGGCAGATCATCACGAGCTGCAATGTGAAAAATAAGCCACGCTCAGCTAAATTTCCCAACTCTTTAAATGATTTCTTGGCACACTTTAAATATTTAAATGAACCTATGATAAAAGAAATAGTGGAGGCCTCACAAGACAACATCTCGGTAGTTGTCATGGATCGAGAGAACCCTCATTCTGAAGCTCCTCCTTCCCTAGACCCTGAATGTTTACCATTAAAGGAAGAGGTGCTAGAAATTGAACCAAAGTTTGGAACTTCGGAATGTGTTGAGAGTACATTACTTCCTAAGAATTCTTCTGCATTTTATCTACCTGTAGTCTCTGATTCACCATGGGATACTAACGTTGAAATGTCTTCTATCACAGGTAAATCATATATACTTTGGATACCTCAAGCAACTCAATGAAAGATTTCTTATGAGGTACATAAGTTTCTCTGAAAAGTCATGCTCTAGGGCGCCCAAGCCTATTGCAAAAAGGGCTTTTGGATGATCCTATTGAAGAACTTACTGAGAAACTTATCAAGATATTGGCCGGAAGAGGAACTTTGCGGTATGACTGAGTAGTTTTTCCCTTGCTTTCATAGGACTAGGATAGTTTGCTTGATGTCGCTCTAGGTTAGACGGTTTTATGCCATTAGGTTAGTTTACTTTCTAAGTTGTTTTTAGGAAGTTATTTTTAGGATAGTTTTCTTTTGTTGGTTTCACTCTTGTGCTGACTCCCTCTTACGCTATGATATCTTTGGTAAAAGCTTCTTGATTCCTTTATCCAGGTACTATCTTCCCATCACTTTTCATTTATTTTCATTGTCTCATGTGCATTGCATGCTCATATTTTTTACATTGAGGACAATGTAGATTTTAGGTTGGGGGTGGGAGATCAGGTTACATAATCAGTATTTTATTAGTCTTGAGCCAATTTGTGAAAAAATTTCAAAATTTTTCTGAAATTTCTTATGAATTTGAAGTGATTTTGAAGGATAGTCATGATTTTAGAATTATAAGATATGTGATGTTGGAATATTATTACTCTTGGATTCAGTATTTGTTAGATTTCACAGTACGTTCGAATAGCAAATCCATGATTAGAAGTTTTAAACATTGATTGAGTCATGAATTCACAGAACACATCTCGCTTGCACATTAAGGCTTCAGTTCGATATTGAATTGTAACTTGGTGATCATTAAACATGGAAGGAACCAACCTGGGGAATTTGTCTATCATGTTCAATAAGAAGGAATGAAAGAAAAAAAAATACCCAGCTAAAAAAAATAGTTATCGTCGAAAAGGGTTGGGTGAACGGTCTTCACCATAGGTTTGCTCCCGATAGGTGAGGAGTGGTGCCCCCTTCTTGGTTGACATTCGAAAAAGGTTGAGCGAATGGTCTTCACCATAGGTTTGCTCCCTATAAGTGAGGATTCAATTCCTCTCCTTGGAATTACCTATAAAAGGGTGACAATGAGTGAAAGCCATGATGGAAAAATCAAAAGCTGGAAGAATGAAAAAAAAAAAAGAAGAACTGTAAGGCAAGCTCTGGTCTAGGTTTTGGTTGTCGTGAATGCTCATTCAATCATCAATGTATCGTGGAAATTGACGATTGAATCTCTTAATGATAGTAAGTTGAGATTACATTATACACACATGGAACTCAATGTTTAGAATTTTTCTAATTGATGGGTTAATGCATTGAACTTGATTATAAAGTTTACCGTGCGCTTGAGTCCAAGAGAGTAATGCCTAACATTCATGAATCTTAGAATTCTAGGATAGGGTTGTTTTTCAAAAATCACTGAGTTTAGAGAAATCGTTTTGTACTCTCAATGTATTTTTCGCATACTTTGCTCGGGAGTAGCAAAATGCTGGTTGAGGGTTGTGTTGAGGGTCAAATATTGCATATTAGACCCCAGTTACTACCTAGATTTATGAACATGATACTGCTTAACAGTCTACTTTAATCGTGTTTGTGGTGCAAGGTGTATTTAGGAGCCGAGATTGAAAAAGGCCACTAAAAGCATGAATTTAATGCTTATAAATCACCAAGGTAAGGGAAGGACCCCAAGGGACCAAGATCGATAGATTTACACGCCAAAGATCCAAGAAAATTAAGAAACTGAAGCTCAAGTGACCCGAAATTGGTCTAAAATGCAAGATCATAGGGTTCTCACCATCCGTTCGGGTCAAAACTTCATACATGGCCTGAGGACTATAAATGAATCGTAGATGTCAAATTTGATCCATCAGATCCCTATGGAAGTGGCCCAACAGATAGATCTGCCCATGAATCTCTGATTCGGGGCCCACCGGAGATCTGGATATGCTTCAAATTTAGTTTCAACCCCTTATATGAGGTGACACAACATATGGTAGGAGCAGATTTCTCTGAAACATCGCAAGAGGATCCAACTGGTAGTGTCAGTGCACACTGCTTAAGTGCACTCAACGTGCACTAGACCAAACCATGTGGTCAAAGTCGGTTTGACCGATTTTCCAAAAGCAGGAGAGGATTTCTCTCTCCGCCGTTCGTCCGTCCGCAAGTCATCCCATTGAGATGATGTGTGACCCATCTTCATCCCCCAGACAGATGATCCGAACCATCCAATGCACTCAGAAGTTAAATTCGACTGCAACCTTAGCAATTCCTGGCTTCCATGCACACATTCAAGACTGCAACGGTAAGGAAAACGTTGTTGCGTCTATTGATGGTGTGGCCCATCTGAATTACAGATTCACACCAAACTTGGGCACATGATCCTGAGCTAATGCAGATGTCCGAAGAAGGGAGTGATTCCCTAAAAGGATAGCCGATGTGGACCGACTTCAACTGCAAAAAGGAAATCGGCGCCTTCTATGATCCATCCGGTTTGAAAGAGTTGTGGCCCACCAGGATGACCCATCTGACCAATCCAGACTATCCAAATTCATTCCATGGGGTGGCTAACCAGAGCTAAGACGACCGAATGGCTCAGATCTCGCATATAAGATGACCATCGGTCGAAAACGTTGGCAAAATGTAAGTCAGTTTCCAAAGTGCCGCACCAAATTAGTTTGCACAACTCCTTTCGCACTCTAGCAGGGTCGATTCTCCAAACCGACCTCTCCACCACCTTAGGCAGATATAAAGAGAAGAGAGAAGAGAGAAGAGGGGAGACAGTCGGGGAGGCCAAGTGCAAGAGAGAGTTTTTTTTTCAAGTTTTTCTGTTTTAGTTTGTGTTTTCTTTTCTTTAGAAGATTAGTTAATCATGTCTGTGGTTAGCTAACCTCTTAGCTAGGGCTAAGAGGTGAAGCTTGTGGAGTGGTGGGACTGATTTTACAGCTTTGATTCATGTTTAGACTAAATTTGATGTTAGTTTTCTTTAACGGAATTTCTCTAGTTTTTAATGGTTTGTTGTGACTGAAATTACAATAGATCTGCGATGGCTTTGAGTATTACCTTCTTTTTTTTAATGATTATGAAGTCAAGAAGCCCTGTTGTTCACCATTGTCTCCTGGGCATGGTTGGGTGACAAAACCCTTCTTAACATTCATACATCTATCTGATTGGCTGTGGATTAGTTTAATTTTGTTATTTACTTTATCTCATGGGCATGGTTTGGTGATGGAATCCATTCTAATTTACATCCGTCTTATCTCTTGAAAACTAGATCAAAAGACGTTTAAATTTGATTTTTAGGTTATATCTTCCAACTGGATGAAGATGAGACTCTAAGTCCAGTTGCGTTCATGAATTGACTGAAGATTTCCCTGATCTCTACAAGTGGATCATTGGCACCCTAGTTTCCTACCTTTGAATTCTCTAAATTTTAGATAAATATTTCACCATTATTCTCTCATATTTACTTGATTTAGATTACATCTTATTCTAGTTCTAGTCCTGGTTAGTTTCAGATTACGTACAGGTTTCAGTCCTTGTGGATTCGACCTCGGTCTTACCGAGATTATTACTACATCACAACCCTATACTTGGGGTGTGAACAAGAGTCTCCTCTGAATTGTTCCCTATATATGGTGTGGCCCACCTAAGTCTCGGATCAGGTGATTTTTGAACCGATGACATAACTTCAGAGGGCACATCTGGTGGACGGGTTGGATCTTTTTTTTTTAAGGGCACATCATGGATGGGTTGGATCTCATGTACACATCATGGTGGGCCCTACAGAGGTCAAAAAATCAATCTTCGACGAGAAATTTTGTATAATTGCTGTAAAAAAAATACAAGTGTGGATGCAACATAAGTTGCATAAAGTTAGTGCGTGATGTTCTTGAAGAAAAGTTACGCACTTGCGCATGTTAGAGAGATGGAGAGAAGAATGCGAGTGCGGCTGCTGCTTTGCTTTTGAGTTCTTTGGCACAAGACTCACGGGAGATTAACCCTAGTTTGGGATTTTATATTCAGAGTACCCACAACTTGGGAGATCTAGAGTGAGGGAGTGAGAGAGATAGAGAGACGTTGTCATTCCCAAATGAGGTTTTTTTTTTAGAGAAAGGTTAAAACCAGTTACAACGAAAACTTAGTGAAGTAGAAATCAGAACCTAATGACATCCATTTACAATACCCACAACCAACCATTCCCACTACAGTCACCCATAACGAAACATAAAGTATCCACATCCACTCCATCGAAAACATGCCCCGTTGAGGGTTGAATATTGTATATTAGAGCCCAGTTATTACCTGCCTTTACGAACATGATATTGTTAATGCCTTCTTTTAAGCGTGTTTGTGTTGCAAGGTGAATTTATGAGCTTGGACTGCAAAAGGGTGCTAAAAGTATAGATTTAACGCTCTGAAGACACCAAGGCAAGGGACATACTTCAGGGGACCGAGATAGAAGAAATTACATGCCAGGGATTCATGAAAATCAGGCCACTCACATTAAACGGGCCTGAAAATCATATAGAATGCAAGATAACAAGGTTCCCACCATATGATCGGCTCCAAACTTTATATATGGCCTGAGGACCATAAATTAACCGTACATGTCAAATATTAACCCTTGAACCCTTGTGGAAGTGGCCCAACGGATACATCAACTCATAAATCGTTGATTTTGTGCCCACCTAATCTCTGGATATGCTTCAAACTTGGGCTCGACCCATTAAATTAGTTAGAAGAATGGATGAATGGATTGGATTTCTCATAACCATCACAGTGGACCCCACCTAAGTGCTGTGTGCACCGTGCACTGCAACCAAAGAAGGGTCAAACCAACTTTGACCCGCTCCTTCTTCAGAAATGGAAACTTTCGTTTCTTCTGGCATGAAACAGGGGCGCCATTCGATCTGCAATGGGCCTCCATCATGACCCATGCGAATAATCCACGTCGTCCATCATACAGAGGGGATCGAATTAGTTAAAACCATGCAGACCATTGTCAGCCATGCACGCGCACGTGCCAGTCACAACAATCACAAAAAGACTATTTTGCAACGTTCAAATCAGTACAATGCGATTTACTTCCCTGGGACACATGAAAGGACAGCCAAAACCAACTATCCCGCACCTAAATCTCGCCACGAGTACAATGGACGGAGTAGATCTCACTTTTGACGCTGATCAGGAGACCGCCTAGCAACACAGCAAGGTTCATCCCTATTTTTCGCATCCGGACGCTGTCCAAGTTTTGCAAGCTGTTGCGGCCCACCAAGCAAGTCCGATTGCAAAATCTAGACTGTCCATCGTGTAGGCCTGCCGACAACGTCCTAGGGGATGTTGTCCTTTTGGAAAGAAAACAAAGAAGAGTAGAGTTTGAACGCTACCATCTTAGCTGTGTAAAAACTCTACGCAGGGGAGTGTGTAAATGCACCGACTCCTCTCCACCGACAGCTCTCTACCAACCCTTCCCTGCTTATAAAAGGTGGAGAAAGAGATTAGGAGGAAGAGATTGCTCTAGAACAAATTTCTTTTGACGGTGTTGGGATTGATAGATTCATCTCAGATTGAAAGAAATCAAAGGGTTGTGTAAGGGATGTGCTTCTTATCAATTATATTTTTCTTCATTCCATTTGAATCTATGTCACTTCCCATAAATTTTTAATTTATTAGCTAGGGCTGAGATGAAGCCCCTAATTTAAATTATTCTTGTTATTTGTTGATTTCATCTGAAATTGTTTGATTTATTTCTTTCTCTATTATGCTTAAATGAAAACTCCATACCTCTCCAATCTATGAGCTTAACCAAAGTCTAGAAGTGGATGTTGTTTGGAATCTTATTCTAGGTGTGCTTGTGTCTGACCATAAATAGGTTTTCTTACAGAGAAAGAAATAGGAATTTACATCTATTCATCCCTAAACAAGAATGGAAAGATGTGATCCTTGTGCTTCAAGGGAATTATACATCCTGTGTGCCCGAATAAGGACACAGATTGTACTTTATTTATTAAAATTACATCAATCTGTATAAGGGTGAATCAACAAGTATAACAATAGTTAAGATAATTAGGGGTGGATTCGAAAGTCCTAGTATTCTCCTTGAGTGAATTTTCCTTCCTACTCTCAGTTATTTTTCATTGATTTTTGTTAGTTTACTTAAGACCTAGTTAAACTATTTTTTAGATTAGTTAAGAAGAATCATAAAATTTGAATTGTGACAACCATTCCTCGTGAGAACGATCTCGTAATACATACCATGTCTACACCTGATTCGTATACTTGCGAGTTTAAAATCAATTTAAATCAGGTTGGTTTAAATAAAACATCAAGTTTTTGGCGCCATTGTCGAGGATTGTTTCGGTCCAATTGGATTTAGGATTCTCTCTTATCATAATTCATAGCCCTAGGATTTTTCTCACATCATTTCATGAATTTTAGGAAACTTAATTTATTTTTGTCTTTATTTTCTACAGGAATTGAGGAAGGAAGCTGAAAAAAATTGTCTTCAAAGTGCAGGAGGAGCTTCCAATTTTTCAAAAATCAATCATCTCTTTTTTCGGGTTCTTTCTTCCAATTCTTGTTTACATAGTTTCATCTTGCTTTTAGGAATTCATGATTTTTAACTCTAGTTTTATTTCTCTTAGGTTGCATCTTAGTTTAGGTTTCTTTCCTATATTGCAATAACTCAGTTTATGTTAGGACGTAGATCTCTGAACATAGAACTAGCACCTTTTGATCCTGAAATAGAAAGAACATTTCTTAGAAGATTGAGAAACATTCCATTTGAAATGGCGGACGAGAATGGAGTTAAAGCTCTTGGGGATTATTCAGCTCCTGTCCAATTTAATTCACTTTCATGCATAGTGTTACCAGCTACCACGACAGCACACTTTGAACTTAAACCTAGGGTCATACAATTGTTACCCTCCTTCTATGGTTTAGATAAGGAGGATTTATATCATCATGTGAAAGATTTCCTAGACATTTGCTCTACCTTTAGGTTCCAAAACTTTTCAGATGATTCGATCCATTTGCGCCTTTTTCTTTATTCTTTGAAGGATAAGGCGAAAGCATGGTTGAATTCTCTAGGAGTTGGGTCTATCACTACATGGGACCAACTATCTAAGAAGTTATTAAACAAGTTCTTCCCCATTCACAAAACTAATGCTCTCCGTAGAGAAATTATTAATTTCACACAAAAAGAGGGTGAGCACTTTCATGAATGTTGGGAAAGATGGAAGGACTTGCTTCTTAAATGTCCATACCATGGTTTTGAGAAATGGCAACTGGTTCAATACTTTTATAATGGTCTGGCACCCCAAAACCGTTGCATGGTTGATGCCACTAGTGGAGGGTCATTCATGACCAAAAGTGATGTTGAAGCTTTAGAATTTCTTTGAAACCTTATGTGAAAACTCTTAGTAATGAGACTATTCAAATAGAGGTGAAAGAAGTCCCCAACCACAGAAGAAAGGTGGTATATATGAGATAGGAGTCACGCTAGATCTTTATGCCAAGATTGATAGCCTGACAAAGAAAGTTGATGCTTTGATGTTAAATAATGGACATCCACAAACAACTGAAATCGAGTCATGTGCCATATGTTCTAGTCCCACCCATCCTACGCAGTCTTGTCCATCTGGTACAGCATTTTTGGAATTTCTCTTTGAACAAGTACATGCTATGAACACTTTTCGGAGAACTGGGAATGATCCCTACTCAGACACCTACAACCCAGGGTGGGCTAGACATCCAAATTTATCTTGGGCGAAAGGACCATAATAAGGAGGACCATCTGGAAATCCTCCTATGCAACCTTACCCCCAAGTTGGCAGTCAACAACTTCAATAGTCTCCACAATATCAACAACTTCCTTCACAATCAAGGAAACCATCTCTTGAAGATACACTCAATCTTTTTATGCAGAGTTCTCTTCAATTTCAAAAAGACACCCAACAAACTTTACAAGCTAACCAGCAAAGCTTACATGTAAATGCACAATCCATTACTAATCTGGAAGTACAGTTGGATCAACTTGTTACCACATTGAGTGAGAGAGAGAAGGGCAAGTTCCCTAGCCAACTTGTGGCAAATCCAAAAGGACAGTATGAGATTGGCTCTAATTCAAACCAAGAACAATATCATAAGCAAGTCAAATCAATCATTACCCTTAGGTCTAGCAAACAGATTGAGAACAAAGTAGAGATGCCTAGAGAAGAATCAAATTTCAAATCGGAAGACCAAAATGAGGCAGAGAGACACACTAGTGCATCTAAAGTCTAAAATCATTCTGACTCTCCAGGAACCACTCATGTGCCATCCTATGTGCATAAAGCACATTTTCCTCAACGTCTGGCACTAGTTAAGAAAGGAAATAACTTTAATGACATATTAGACATATTTAAGCAAGTGCAAATTAACATTCTGTTGCTTGATGCTATCAAGAAAGTCCCTGCTTATGCTAAGTTTCTTAAAGATTTATGCACTCAGAAGCGTAAGCTGAATGTCCACAAGAAGGTCTTCCTTGCGAAGCAACTCAACTCCATGATTCAACAAAACACCCCTCCTAAATTTAGGGATCCAGGAGCTCCCACCATTTCTTGTGTCATAGGAGATCATAAGATTAAGAAGGCATTGCTTGATTTAGGGGTGAGCATTAATTTGTTGTCATATTCTGTATATGAGCAGCTAGGACTTGGTGAGTTAAAATCAACCAAAATAACACTACAACTAGCTGATAGATCTGTCAAGGTACCCCATGGTATTATTGAGGATGTGCTAATCCAAGTTGATAAGTTTTATTTTTCAGCGGATTTCATCGTTCTAGATACTCAGCCTATCTAGAATCCTACTAGTCAAATCCCGGTTATTGTAACGCCCTGAAAATCGGGGGTCAAGAATAAACTCAACTCCCGAGTTCCAACGCATCACTTATGCAATATAATGAATGATGATTGAATGTTGTCTGTATGAGTGCAATGAACATGAGTGAGATTAAGCCAAAACAGCATATCATACTGCAGAGACAAGTGAGATAGAAAGTGGAAGACTGTGATAGATATGTAAACTATATAAACTGTGGTGAGTCTCCAGAGTGTGATAATGTTACCAGGTTAATAAATTACAAGTACAATTCCAAAATATACCAAATTGAGGAAGTGTAATGTCTTCTACCCCAATTACCATAGCCCCATTAATGCAATGCCAGGTCTTCATAGACCCGTCAGAGAGTTACATGTAGGAGAACTACTCTTCAACATCATAGTAGTAGTCCGGCTCTGCTTCATAAGCATTGCCATCACCTGCAGCTAAGACAGTCTGGTTAGTGTTGCAAGCACCGTCCCATAATATGGGAGTGAGTGATCAACTCAGTGGAATAATAAAGCATAGGTTAACATGTTATCAAAACAGTCAAGTAGTAATGATAAAGCAGTACAGTCAACAATCCTAAGTACTCTTATTAATACAAGTATGAAATGCTGTCATGATGCATGCCCTCACCGACATACTCCCTCATGTGAACCATCTTACGTCCGCGGCATGTGTTCATTCCTCAGTGCTCCACATCTTCTAGGCACATGCAATGCGATGATGAGCATGATTACCGAGTTGTTATTAGTCCATTTCAAACAGCAGGATTGGGAAACTAAGGTACCTCCCTTGTATCATTCCCAAACATGATCCATTCTAGGGTCATCAAACTTAGATAATCTCATACGATAGTGTGGTTCTAGGGCGCTGCAAAGGCTGCTAGGGCTGTTACACGCAATCGTTACACCACTCCCCCATCACCTTTTTAACGATTCATCACTAACTTGATACAGACTTAGTTCATACTCTATATACCACGGCAAAACTCGTTGCCTCACCACAAATTCAGAGTATGCTCGAGGTTACTACAAAGGGCTCGTCACCAATCAGTGTAGGCCGACAACTCGAATACAGTGTCTCATACCACCGTATTCAACTCACGAGTCAAGGTTGCTCACTGGTCACTACGGGGAGGTACATGGCCCCAGCGTAGGCTGACAGCTCGACCACGGTATCCCATACCACCATGCCCGGCTCATGAGTCTTAGCGGATCGAGGTACCATGGTTAACGTGATTTCACTGGTAAGGTTAGTACCTCAGGTTCATGTAGTAGCGTCCAAACATGGTAAACATACATTAGACATATCAGGTTACTTGACGAGCCTGACTAGCTCGAGCGCACAATCAACTGAACGGCATGAAGTGCATAAGCACTTCGCGTGGCCTAACCACTGTCGCCAACGGAAGTACGACTCGGGTTCGTCAAACACATCCTACGTGGTGAAATGAATCTTAACCACGAACTCAAGTCTAGTACCGATTGTCTGGACTATAATCATAGTCTCAATCACAATCAATCCTTATTTAGAGCATGTAGAGTAAAGCATAATAAACAAAGTAATTCAAGCATGTTAACAAACATGTCATAAAGCATGTTACAAAGCACAATGTAAACAAGAAATACAAACACATATGTTTCATAGTAAGCGATTAAATTAAACAACTAATCATAGAGGAAATCATATACGTTTCTAAGGTAGTTGAGAATCCCATCTCAACACCTACCTAAAGCAAGATTATCTAAGCACTTACTCTTACAAGCATTTTCACAAACACTTAGAATACACTATTTAACATACATAGTATATATTAGTAAAAACATATATTAGGGCGAACCCTCTCGCCAAGTAAGTGTTATACGCATATATAATATGTTCATACAGTAAATAATCATGGAAAACACATTTCCAAAATTTATACGTATACGGTACTTTCTACAAATACGAGGAATACAGTATATTCAACATAGTTAACATATAACCAAAAAACGAAACGGACAACACTTTTTACATGTACAATTGCATGCAGATCATGAATCTATCATTATCTGACATTGAAAGCGTTGAAAACCATAATCTATACATCTAAAGTCCGCACCTTACGTCGTAGGAGCGTAGTAAACTTGATAGATTTGCTAGGCTTTCACCTACGATGATTTGGCGACCTAGAGAATGAGATAAATTAGCTATTTCATCATTTGCAATGCTTATAACCCTAGATCAAATTAGGGTTAGGGTTTCTTACCTAGAAATGATGTTGGAATCGCCGGAAAAGCGATTAGAAAGAAGTGGTTAAGCTCGTGTAACGGCAGAGAAAAAGGGCAGGAAGAAACCTCCCACAACTCTCACACTCTCTCTTTTCTCTCTTTCTCTCCTAGGGTTTTCTCAAATTCGTATGGACTAAAAATGAGAGAGTTTAAGGTCCTTATATAGGCCTAAAACTCACCAAACTAGACTCAGGAACAAAGTATACTTAGGTTATGTTCAAATACGGTCCGTTCCGTCTCAACAGAGCACTTCTAGCAACTCCTTTTCTGTGTGCGGTCGGACATAAGCTCACTAACACTAGATCTAGGTATGGCTAAGTTTTTGTTTCAGTCGGGATTCCAGATCGCAAATGGCGGACCAGTTTCAGTTCAATGGTCAGTGGATCTCGATCGGAGATTCTAAGTACATGATATGTTTGGAGAAATATCCCTGATTCGAGGGTGTAATTTGGCCTGATTCTGACGGTCTGATTGCTTATATTTGGCCCGCAAGCGACAAGTCTCAGATTACTTAAATTTATATTTTTATTTCTAAATATTTTCACCTTTCTCACACTCTTCACTCCGGGCTCAAGTGAATTGCACTGGGACACTATCTGGATTTGATTTCTGAGATGGTTGTCAAGCCCAGTGAGGTGGTCCTAATTCTATAACTACGTGTTAATCGGACTTTCGATGGGCAGTCCAGATCTGATACGGAGTTTCAATGTGCTCCCGAGATGGGTAATGAGATTGATCCGAGATTTTAGGGTAACCTAGCGTCAATGATTCTACAAGTTTTGGGTCTTACAGATCATATTTAAAGTGGATCAAGCAGATTCCGTAACTAATCTTGTTTAGCACCTAGTTATTTTATGAAGGATAAGGTAGTGAAAGGCGAGATTTGTGAAGGAAAGGTGAGGTTTTCAAGAGAATAGTTTGAAGAAGGGATTTAAGACCCTTGAATTTAGTGTTTGAGAAGTTAAACAGGAGTTAGGATTGTCCCATCGCCTAAAGACGTCTAATTCTAGGTTTGCAAAAATTCGGGATGTTACAATCTACCCCCCTTAAAACAAAATTTCATCCCTGAAATTGTCTAAGGGTAATAAGGAAAGATTTAATTATTTCTTTTGCCTAAGTTTTATTGATTTCGAGTTTCTACACGTGGTAGGGTACATACTAGCCTGGTTCATTTTAGTCCACCCCCCATGAAACTTATTTCTTTATCCATTTCTCATACCCTGATGGTTTGCTACAATTTATTTCTTTACCTATTTGGAGTCTTGACGACAATCCCCAATTATTTAGAGTAAGATAGTTGTTTTCATTGTTTGACCAATACGGAGAGACGGTTATAGTGGGCTTGATCCTGATACATCGATCATCTACCGGGCCAGGGTAGAAGCTCATCGTATCCCTCCCGAATCCTGGTGGATCCTGGTCTTCTGCTCGGCCAAGCAGTGAGTCCATTGTTTGTCGCCTAGGATTGAAAATTGGGTTAAGCCGCGAATGCTTTGCAGTTTATATTTCAGTAACTCCATAGACCGATCACTCTAAAAACTTAGGGAATGCCCATCACAGAGAGGTTCAAATGTCCTATTTCTCGGGTTGCCTTTTAGGTCTTGGTCTAAGAAAATCTTCGTCTCATTCTATGTCCGAGATAGGGTAGCTCATCCTATTTAGTGACCTGTCTTTACGTATAGTCTGGATCAACTCCATTCGATCCTGGGCCAGTGGGGTAAGGGTCCACCACGCTTTCGCTACGCCACCCAGATCAAAGAGGTGTATTGATTTAACTTAACTACATCTATTGGTCTCTGGCATTCTCTAATGTAGCCGGTAGTCTAGTCTTAATTTAGGAGTAGTGGAAATCCACAGGTGTAGTCTAGAGTCTATGCTCATACGCTAGATGATTTCACATCATTTCTAATATAAGGAAGAGTTTTATCACTTAGGGTCAAAGTTATCTAATTGGAACTGAGTTGTCTGTACTTGACGCTTGAGCATTTCACATATGCTCATTCCAACTAAGAGGGTCCTAAGGTTCACATTGTAAATTTGTTGGATTTTATACATGGTCAGGCTATCGAAATCTAGGAGCACCGCTCTAGGTCCAAAACTCTAGGGCCTATTGTCTTAAATGGGACTACATTGTTAATCCCACTTCGGGATTGGGAATGACATGTTTGGTAGGAGGGTGGGTGGGATAAAAATTAATTTTATAGGCTTTGGAAAATGAGTCTTGTGTTGGAAAGTGTGGAATGGGATTTTTAAATCCCAAGATGATGAATTTCTGAATGTACTTTGAAAGGAATCTCGGAGTTTACATTTAATTGCATACATTTCAAATATGGTATTGGAAAACATGGGAGATAGGAGAGGAATTGTTAGGTTTTGGAATCTTGAGCCTACATAGGCTCAAATAAAAGAGAATGAAGAGGGAAAATAGAAAGATGGGATGGGTTGAGAGGTGTGTACAATCTTGATCCACAAATGGGAGTGTAAGAGCTCAAATGTGAGACAACAGAGAGGGTAGGGAGGTAGGGATTGCTATAACTGATGGAGGGGTATAGGTTGTGGCAAAAAATGGCAGATTGGGTGATTGGAAGAGAGGTTTGGGAGAGAAAAACCAAAATTTGAGGGAAAGGGAGAGCTTGTAGGGTGTTTTGAGAGAGAGAGAAAGGGAAAAATAGACCTAGAAGAGGGGTCCCCGTGACATTTCGTGGGCCCCACACTTAACTAGGGGTCGGGCCGACCCTAACCAGCACCGACCTAACCAGCCCTACCCAACCTGACCGCGGTCGACTGCAGTGACCGCGGCTCACTTTTAACGTTGATCAGGGGCCCCCCAAGCAATGCAGCAAGGTTCAGCCCTATTTTTCACGTCCGGATGCTGTCCGAGTTTTGCGAGCGGTTATGGCCCACCAAGCAAGTTTGATTGCAAAATTCGGACCATCCATCGTGTAGGCCTGCCCACAACATCCCAGGGGATGTTGTGCTTTTGGAAAGAAAGCAAGGAAGAGGAGAGTTTGAACGCTGCCATCTTGGCTGTGCAAAAACTCTACACAGGGGAGTGTGTAAACACACCGACTCCTCTCCACTGATAGCTCTCCACCGACCCTTCCCTGCTTATAAAAGGTGGAGAAAGAGAGAGATTAAGAGGAAGAGATTGTTCCAAATCAAATTTTTTTTGATGATGTTGGGGTTGACAGATTCATCTCAGATTGAAAGAAATCAAAGGGTTGTGCAAGGGATGTGCTTCTTATCAATTATATTTTTCTTCTTTCCATTTGAATCTATGTCACTTCCCATGAATTTTTAATTTCTTGGCTAGGGCTGAGATGAAGCCCATAATTTGAATGATTCTTGTTATTTGTTGATTTCATCCGTGATTGATTTCTTTCTTTCTCTATTATGCTTAAATGAAAACTCCATACCTCTCCAATCTATAAGCTTAACCAAAGTCTAGAAGTGGATGTTGTTTGAAATCTTATTCTAGGTGTGCTTGTGTCTGACCATGAACAGGTTTTCCTACAGAGAAAGAAATAGAAATTTACATCTATTCATGCCTAAACAAGGCTGGAAAGATGTGATCCTTGTGCTTCAAAGGAATTATACATCCTGTGAGGCTGAACAAGGACACAAATTGTGTTTTCTTTATTAAATTTACATCAATCTGAATTAGGGTGAATCAACAAGTAAAACAAGGGTTAAGTTAATTAGGGGTGGATTCAAAAGTCCTACTGTTCTCCTTAAGTGAATTTTCATTCATATTCTCAGTTATTTTCCATTGATTTTTGTTATTTTACGTAATACCTAGCTAAACTATTTGTTGGATTAGTTAAGAAGAATCATAAAATTCGAATTGTGACAACCAGTCCTCGTGGGAACGATCTCGTAATACGTACTGTGTCTACACTTGATTCGTATACTTGTGAGTTTAAAATCAATTTAAATCAAGTTGGTTTAAATAAAACATCACGCCCTTCATCACAAAAACCCCTAAAATCCCCAAAATAACCCTCAACCAGAAATTTCAATGGATTTCACATCAGGCTTCTTTACCTCTTCTTTCAGAACCGTTATGGTCAGCACTCCGTTCTCCATTGCACTACCAAAAAATTGACTAAAGGCTATGGACTATAGTGGTCTATGGCTATGAATTTAGTCCATAGCTAATTAGCTATGGATATAATCCGTAGCTAAATCTTACATAATTCGTTAGCTAAAACATACATCCCACTAGGACTTTATTAGAGACTGACGATGCCTAAGGGGCTTCATGGGGCCCATTGCAATATATATATATTTATTTAATCGGTCCATCAATTTTGAAATGTTATTTTAGTGCATGAGCCCAATAATTAGAAAGATCAAAAGTTTAAGTGGACCACACTGAGAAAGAATGAAAAAATAAATTTATATCGTTAACATGTGGTGTGGTCCACCTAAATCTTAGATCTGACTCATTTTTTGGATAAATCCTAAAAATAAGCCGTTAAAATGAATGGACGGGGTGGATAATTAACATACACAACGGTGGGCCCCACAAGTCCTAAAATAAATTACCCTTAAAATCTCGTCCGCGCACCTCTCCCACACACCTCTCCCGTGCACCCTATTTCATGAAAGGAAATCTCTCTCTCTCTCTCTCTCTCTCTCTCTCTCTCTCTCTGTCTCTCTCTCTCTCGCCGCCGCGACTCACCCTCCCTTGCCTCTCTCTCTCTCTCTCTCTCTCTCTCTCTCTCTCTCTCTCTCTCTCTCTCTCGCACTCAGCCCTCTCTCGATCTCTCGAGTTGCCTCATCCTCTCTCATCTCTCAGCCCCATTTCCCTCTCTGTCTCTCTCGCTGAGGTTTTCAAAACCCCCTTTTACTGCAAGGAGAAGGATAAGGAGAAGAAGAGTAGCCTTGTGCGGAGCAGGATCCTCACGAATTCCATTATCGATCCGGTCTCTGATGACGATTGGAAGTAGAATGGAAGGGTTTGGTGCAGAGCAGCCTTATGCGGAGCAGGATCCTTGCGCAGGTAAGTCTTCTTACGACGATTGGACCCTGGTCGCCGGAAACCCACCTCATCTTCTTCTCTTTTCATTGCAAACATCCCATTTCTCGCTACAACAACAGACATTAGGGTAAGATTCGAGAGGTTTGGGGAGATCTCGGATGTTTATATGCCTATGCTCCCTAATGGATCCAGAAATAGAGGCTATGGGTTTGTTAGACTCCAGAACCCTCAGAACGCGAGCAGGGCCATGGCCAGTCTTCATGCGAAATTACATTGACTAGTCATCTTTGGTTACTGGATTATTGGATTTTTCATTTTCCATCAATTTTAGAATTGTTGAAAATCTTGCAATTGAAATTCAGGCTTTTGTTGATTTTCCATTTACTGGATTATGTTTAGTTCTTCTTCACTTACATTGACTAGTCATCTTTTTTTTTTATGGGATTTCAAGTGTATGGTGAGTATGCTAACCCCATCTATGCATTCATTGAAGGTAGATTTAGGATTGAGAATTTAATGTCAGATATTGTGTAGTTTGATTCCCTGGTTTACTTTTCCAACTGATGTTGTTAATGTGGATGTAATTGAATATGATTGATTTCATGCCTCATAGACAGTGGCATAAGCTGGTGCACATGATCTCTTATTAGTGTTGTCCATGGCTGCCTGACCTTTGTGGCTGAGGATGGTTGTCAATTCCTTGTGTTTACTGAAAGAGGATCAATCGTCTTTTGAGCAATTGTTATAGGTATTGTTTTCATGACTCCCAAGTCATGAGCAGATCCCATCTGATTCCATTGAAGGATATCTAGCATGGATTTGGCGTGAAATGGAAGATAGAAACTGCATTACATAGCCTTCTATTTTGTGCATTTTTCTATTCTAAATTGCTTCTCAAATAATTTATGACATTTGATTTGGGAGGGAGTATGTGCTTCCCACTTGAGATTTCAAGGCATTCAAACATACCTCAACTTCGACTAGATATATGTAACTAGGTGAAGCTCTTCATGTAGTTAAGACTTTATGATTAGAACTCCCATGTTTCAGGTTCTGATGTCAAAAATAATATTCATTGGCAGGTTTCATTAATTGACAACCTTTAGCAGTGGCCTGTTTAGGATATGGTTCTATTGACAATGTCCTCATGATTTCACAGGGTGGCCTGTTTTAATGGGAAGTGAGGGCAGTTTTACATTATTGAGTCGGATGGTTCATAATGTGAGTTTCATTTAATTTTAATTAGAAAATGAGATCTGGCAAATGGATGGAAATGAATATTTGAAAGAAATATTTACTTGCATATTTTGTTAGAGTATGCTTTCTTGCATACTTTGCTCTCATTTTTCTAAAAAGAAGAAGCATACTTTGTTAGTCTTTTTTTTGCCTTATATCATACAGCATATCTTTTGTTTCTTGTGGAGTAAGGTATTGGAAATATACATACAAAATGTATTTTCTTTTTTAAGATTTTTTGACAAAGAATATTTATTCTAATGAAATAAAGAATGCTGTTGTTTTCAGGAGACTACAAGATTCAATAAATTACCAAGCTCTTAGTGATTTTTAATTATGAGCAATCAAAAAGTTTGGAGCTATACTTTTCACAATTATTTTCAAACACTAAATAAGTTTCTTCATTGCATTCTATTCCCTAAACGTTCATATGTTTTGGTACACCCATCTGTTTAGGAATCAGAACTCTGTCCAGACACCATCTATTTAGGAAACAAACAGATTGTTCGAAGTTTCATTCTTGCTCCAGTTACTATCTTGTACCCTATAAAGGCATTCAGTTCTCCTCCTGTGTTTGTAACTCCTGTAATTTTTAAATCCACCCGAGTAATTGCGACAGCCCTCCCCAACATGGTAAAGGAGGTCGATGTCAAGTGGGTTGCCGATTTTAAACTTCCTTAGGCAATCGTGAGAATTCCTGTTTAAACAAGAACTTGTAAAGCTGGCTCAGATAGCTGGAACAAGGCTATGATTTTATCGGCATTCAGGCTTCTCTATTTTTCTTATTTTTATTTCTCCACTTGTTAGAAAATGGGAGGAGAGGCGATTGCACATATGGTTGCGGGTTCTTCTCATCATTCTTCAGTTGAAATTGAATGTTTGAATTCATTCAGGGTAATTTCTTGTTCTTATCATTCTAGTTTTCTGGTCTTTCATAAGATCATCTTATTTTTTAGAGGTTGCATGAAATTACCATTTTTGAATTGTGAAATTGTTTCAAGCATTAGAAAAATCTGTGCAGGCCCAAAAATGTGTCGAACCCCACTTAAAAACAGTTAAAACTGTGAGTTACTGCTATAGATTCTCCAACTCATGATATGTTTGCATTTCATTGTCCAATAGCCTGTTTGCATGTGTTATAACCACTTTCAATCCTCTTTAATATCTGGCTTGGTTAATGTATTCATTCAATGTTCACTTGATTAGTAGACAATGTTGTTATGGTTTTGTTAAAATTTACTTCTTTTACTCATAATGCAAAATACTTCAGCTTATTTGCTGCTTTCAAGCTCGATGTAATGTAAAATGATTGTTGAAGTTCTTGATACAAGACCATTTGTTGTTTTGGTATATTGCCTAGTTTATGAAAAACTTCCATTTTCAGGTCTTAGAATCAACTTTCAACTGTAAACTTGTGGAAACATTCTCTATGAGATATACAAGTACTAAAGAGGCAACATATGATCCCAGAGAATACTCTGGCTGTAGGGAAACAATATGTAGTTTGTTGCTTTCCAATATAGTGGCCTTCAACTGTAATGACATGGTAATCCCACTATAAATTCAGACTGGTTTTGCACCCAAGAATCCAATAACCGTTTGCATTCCAAACAGAGTGGATCAAACGTCATCAGATAGCTTGACCAGTTTAGGTTATAAGGCATGGCTAAAGGGTTTAGGTTGTACCGGTTGTTGGAATCTGAACTATGGTGTGATGATTCCATCTATATCAGTAGTCATCCATGCATCAAACAATTGAATGTTCCCATTTCTAGTCATAGAGTCGATACTTGTTATCCATGATACACTCTTGGTTGATTGGAAACAAAGATGAAGGGAGAAAAGATGAGATGAGTCTTTGACAGTCTATCAGATAAAGAATAGCAAAGACTTTGCAAATGATCTATCGATAAAGAATAGTCTTTGAGTCCCGATATCGAGTTGGGAGCAAAAACTGCATTTGTTGTCCGAAGAGACTCTTCTTTTTCAATCAGGCAGATGATGTGTCTAGCAGTCCTACATGATCATCAGGTGGGTCAGCAATGACAACCTCTGGTTGGGGTACACTTATTTGTTGAATTAGCACCATTGGATGTTTTTCATTTTTAATTGTCCAATTGATGTCCACCAAATCAGAAATATGATATTGTCAATTCAGATGCACTTTCGATGGCAAGGGTGGATAATCCTGATGGTAAATTTGATGTGTTAGCTTAAGAAAAATAGTTTTCTATATTTCAAATCTTTCGTTCTTTGTATGCCATTACTTTATTTTGAATTCTTGTATGACTTGATGCTGAAGTTCCATTTCCTTCATGCAATAATATTTCTGGTGCAATTGAAGATCTGAAATGCCTACTCTCCATGTACGTGTCTTCTATGTCTCAATTTTGTTTCTAACATTTATATATAAAGTCATCGTTTTCTCTAATGTCAGTAGATGGGTGATTTTGTTGTCACTTATGGATTCTTAGGTGTTTCTTTTTGTTGTTAACATTTTATGAGTGGGTTTGTGGTTATTGTCCTTAGGATTGGTCTTTCAACGACATCTATGGGGATATACCATTTTCAATTTCAAAGTTGAAAAAGTTGGAATTCATGTAAGTCGCATTCTTCTAGTGTGTTTTACTTGCATGGGAAACCATTGTTTCTGTAGAAATTTTCATTTTGATTTACATTTGTTACCATCCTACAGATATTCATTCTTTTCCATATTCTGTTTGCTATCCACTTGAAATGTTTGTCAAAATAATAATATTTTAAGTTGCTTAAAGCATCTTAATGTATTGAAGAAAATCTTGATGGGTGATGGTTTGGAATTATGGGACCATCTTAAAGCTAATGTAAGTTTGGCATTATATAATGTCTTTCTAAAAAGCTTCCACATGATTCTAGTTTTGGTAGTTTCATGTTCTAGCTATTACAATTTTTTTAATTTTAACTATACAGGTTTCTCTGCCGTTACAAGGAAAATGGCTCATTTGTCTTTATATTTTGGCAGGTAAGCTTCAATAATGGCCACTATGACTTTTCCTCCAGTTTCACCACTACACTGCTGATGGTTTTCCAACAGTTCTCTATTATTATATTTACTTTAGGTATCACAAGAATTATAGTTTGCTGTTTAGGTCTTCAATTATGAATTTACTGTAATAGCTTTACTGGTACAGTTGCTAGCTTCCTGCAATTTGATTTTGAACTTGCTATTAGAAATTAATGAAGCATGGCTTACTCTTTTCTTTTTCTTTTTTATTTCACTATGCTAGTCTTTTCAAGTGTTTACTCATTTGTTAAATCTATGTTTGGACTAGAGATGCCAAGATGATTTACAGATAGATTGAACAGACAAGAGATGCCAAGTGTTTCAGGGGCCATCTGCACCTTTGAAGCATACAATGGAAGGTAAGGAAAACCCTCGAGTTCCCTTCTTTAAATCATGAAAAGGTATTTGTGCCAAATCCCATGCATTGGCAATATAGGCATGCTCATGAGCAAGACATGCATAATTTTATAAAATTGATGGAGTAGACCCGGATGTGCATCGGAGCTATTCGATGTGCATCGGGGGTCCCTGAAAGGTGCGAACCACTGTTATGACCATGATAAAGCTGTCCATTTCTTATGGACAACATTGGAGGGGCCTGGCCATTTAAACAGGCCGTGTTTATGTATTTACTCGAAATTAATAGAGAAGACCCGGATGTGAGTCGGAGCTATGTGGATGAGTGGAGGTCCTTAAAAGGTGGGAACTGCTGTTATGACCATGATGAAGCTATCCATTTCCTATGAACTGTTGTTATGACCATGATGAAGTTAAACCTACACCTAATCCTAATCTCAACTCCCTAACCTAAACCTAAACTTAACTTGAAAACCCAAACTTAAACCCAATCCCGAACATGAACCCGATTTCCTAAACCTAAACCCGAACCCATTCTCAAATCCAAAAACCTATAACCTAAACCAAAAACTTAATCTTAACCTAAACCTAAACCTAAAACCTATAACCTATAACCTAAACCATAACCTAGACCTAAACCTAAACTTATAACCTAAACTCAAATCCCTAAACCTTAACCTATAACCTAACTTAAACCTATACTTATAACCTAAAACTATTCCCAAATCCCAAAACCTATAACCTAAGCCTAACCTTTCCCTAAACCTATAACCTAAACTCAATTCCCTAAAGCTAAACCTACACCTAATCCTAACCTCAACTCCCTAACCTAAACCTAAACCTAAACTTGAAAACCAAAACTTAAACCCAATCCCGAACATGAACTCGATTTCCAAACCTAAACCATAACCCATTCTCAAATCTAAAAATCTATAACCTAAACCTAAACTAAAACCATAACCTATAGCCTAAACCCGGACCCATTCTCAAATCCCAAAACCTATAACCTAAACCAAAACCAAAACCTATAACCTAAACCCGAACCCATTCTCAAATCTAAAAACCTATAACCTAAACCAAAACCTATAACCTATAACCTAAATCAAAACCTATAACCTAAACCAAAACCAAAACCTATAACTTAAACCGAAACCCATTCTCAAATCCCAAAACCTATAACGTATAACCTAAACCAAAACCTATAACCTAAACCAAAACCTATAACCTACAACCTAAACCAAAACCAAAACCTATAACCTAAACCCGACCCCATTCTCAAACCTATAACCTAAACCAAAACCTAAACATATAAACTAAACCTGAACCCTTCTCAATTCCCAAAACCTATAAACTAAACCAAAACCCAAACCTATAACCTTAACCCGAACCCATTCTCAAATCTCGAAACCTATAACCTAAACCTATACCTAAACCTAAACCTTAACCTAAACCTATAACCTATAACCTAAACCAAAACCAAAACCTATAACCTAAACTCGAACCCATTCCCAAATCCCAAAACCTATAACCTAAACCAAAAGCAAAACCTATAACCTAAACCCGAACCCATTCTCAAATCCCAAAACCTATAACCTAAACCTAAACCTAAATCTTAACCTAAACCTATAACCTATAACCTAAACCAAAACCTATAACCTATAACCTAAACCAAAACCAAAACCTATAACCTAAACCCAAACCCATTTTCAAATCCCAAAACCTATAACCTAAACCAAAACCAAAACCTATAACCTAAACCCGAACCCATTCTCAAATCTCAAAACCTATAACCTAAACCTAAACCTATAACCTATAACTCGAACCAAAACCTATAACTTATAACCAAAACTAAAACCTATAGCCTAAACCTAAACCCATTCTCAAATCCCAAAACCTAAACCTTAACCTAAACCTATAACCTATAACCTAAACCAAAACCTATAACTTATAACCAAAACCAAAACCTATAACCTAAACTCGAACCCATTCTCAAATCCCAAAACCTATAACCTAAACCCGAACCCATTCTCAAATCCCAAAACCTATAACCAAAACTAAAACCAAAACCTATAACCTAAACCTAAACCTTAACCCAAACCTATAACCAAAACCAAAACCTATAACCTAAACCCGAACCCATTCTCAAATCCTAAAACCTATAACCTAAACCAAAACCAAAACCTATAACCTAAACCCGAACCCATTCTCAAATCCAAAAACCTATAACCTAAACCTAAACCTTAACCTTAACATAAACCTAAACCTAAAACCTATAACCTAAACCAAAACATATAACCTAGACCTAAACCTAAACCTTAACCTAACTTAAACTTATACTTATAACCTAAAACTATTCTCAAATCCCAAAACCTATAACCTATAACCTAAACCTAACATTTCCCTAAACCTATAACCTAAACTCAATTCCTTAAAGCTAAACCTACACCTAATCCTAATCTCAACTCCCTAACCTAAACCTAAACCTAAACTTGAAGGCCAAAACTTAGACCCAATCACGAACATGAACTCCGATTTCCTAAACCTAAACCATAACCCATTCTCAAATCCAAAACCTATAACCTAAACCTAAACCAAAACCATAACCTATAACCTAAACACGAACCCATTCTCAAATCCCAAAACCTATAACCTAAACCAAAACCAAAATGTATAACCTAAACCTGAACTCATTCTCAAATCTAAAAACCTATAACATAAACCTAAACCTATAACCTATAACCTCTAACCTAAATCAAAACCTATAACCTAAACCAAAACCAAAACATATGACTTAAACCCGAACCCATTCTTAAATCCCAAAACCTATAACTCGAACCTATAACCTATAACCTAAACCAAAACCTATAACATATAACCTAAACCTACAACCTATAACCTATAACATATAACCTAAACCAAAACTAAAACCTATAACCTAAACTCGAACCCATTCTCAAATCCCAAAACCTATAACCTAAACTAAAACCAAAACCTATAACCTAAACCCGAACCCATTCTCAAATCCCAAAACCTATAACCTAAACCAAAACCCAAACCTATAACATAAACTCGAACCCATTCTCAAATCCTAAAACCTATAACCAAAACCTATAACTTATAACCTAAACTAAAACCTATAACCTATAACCTAAACCAAAACCAAAACCTATAACCTAAACTCGAACACATTCTCAAATCCCAAAACCTATAACCTAAACCAAAACCAAAACCTATAACTTAAACCCGAACCCATTCTCAAATCCCAAAACCTATAACCTAAATTAAAACCAAAACCTATAACCTAAACCCGAACATATTCTTAAATCCCAAAACTTATAACCAAAACTTAAACCTATAACTTATAACCTAAACCAAAACCTATAACTTATAACCAAAACCAAAACCTATAACTTATAACCAAAACCAAAACCTATAACCTAAACCAACTCATTCTCAAATCCCAAAACTTAAACTTATAACCTATAACCTAAATCAAAACCTATAACTTATAACCAAAACCAAAACCTATAACCTAAACTCCGAACCCATTCTTAAATCCCAAAACTTATAACCTAAACCAAAACCTATAACCTAAACCAAAACCTATAACCTAAACCCGAACCCATTCTCAAATCCCAAAACCAAAACCAAAACCGATAACCTAAACCCGAACCCATTCTCAAATTCAAAAACCTATAACCTAAACCTAAACCTTAACCAAACATATAACCAAAACTAAAACCTATAACCTAAGCTCGAACCCATTCTCAAATCCCAAAACCTATAATCTAAACCAAAACCTAAACCTATAACCTAAACCTCGAACCCATTCTCAAATCCAAAACCTATAACCTAAACCTAAACATATAACCTAAACCTATAACCTATAACCTAAATCAAAACTAATAACCTAAACCAAAACTAAAGCATATAACTTAAACCCGAACCCATTCTCAAATCCCAAAACCTATAACCTAAACCTAAACCTTAACCTACACCTATAACCTATAACCTAAACCAAAACCTATAACCTAAACCAAAACCAAAACCTATAAACTAAACCCGAACCCATTCTCTAATCTAAAAACCTATAACCTAAACCTAAACGTATAACCTATAACCAAAACCAAAACCTATAACCTAAACCCGAACCCATTTTCAAATCCCAAAACCTATAACCTAAACCTATAACCTATAACCAAAACCAAAACCAAAACCTATAACCTAAACCCGAACCCATTTTCAAATCCCAAAACCTATAACGTAAATCAAAACTAAAACCTATAACCTAAACCCGAACCCATTCTCAAATCCAAAACCTATAACCTAAACCTAAACCTTAACCTAAACCTATAACCTATAACCTAATCCAAAACCAAAACCTATAACCTAAACCCGAACCCATTCTCAAATCCCAAAACCTATAACCTAAACCAAAACCAAAACCTATAACCTAAACTCGAACCCATTCTCAAATCCAAAAACCTATAACCTAAACCTAAACCTTAACATAAACCTATAACCTATAATCTAAATCAAAACCTATAACCTAAACCAAAACCAAAACCTATAACCTAAACTCGAACTCATTCTCAAATCACAAAACCTATAACCTAAACATAAACCTTAACCTAAATCTTATCCTAAACCTATAACTATAACCTAAATCAAAACCTAAACCAAAACTATAACCTAAACCCGAACCCATTCTCAAATCCAAAACCTCTAACCTAAACCTAAACCTTAACATAAACCTATAACCTATAACCTAAATCAAAACATTTAACTAAAACCAAAACCAAAACCTATAACCTAAACCCGAACCCATTCTCAAATCTAAAAACCTATAACCTAAAGCAAAACACCGTAGAACCTAAACCAAAACCCAAAACCTATAACCTAAACCCAAACCCATTCTCAAATCCCAAAACCTATAACCTAAACCTAAACCTTAACCTAATCCTATAACCTAAACTCAAATCCCTAAACCTTAACCTATAACCTAACCTAAACCTATACTTATAACCTAAAACTATTCCCAAATCTCAAAACCTATAACCTAAACCTAACCTTTCCCTAAACCTATAACCTAAACTCAATTCCCTAAACCTAAACCTACACCTAATCCTAATCTCAACTCCCTAACCTAAACCTAAACCTAAACTTGAAAACCCAAACTTAAACCAAATCCTGAACCTAAACCCGATTTCTTAAACCTAAACCATAACCCATTCTCAATTCCCTAAAGCTATAACCTATGACTTATAACCTAAACCTAAACCTATAACCCTTCCTTAAACCTTTAACCTAAACCTAAACTTAAAACCTAAATGGATTTTCAAATCCTTAAACCCAAACCTACACCTAATCCTAATCTCAACTTGAAAACCCAAACCTAAACCCGATCCCGAACCCTAACCCAATTTTCTAAACCTAAACCTTAACCTATAATCAAGTTCCCAAAAGCTCTAACCTATAACCGAAACCTAAACCTATAACCTAAACCTAAACCTTAACCTAAACCTAAACCAAACCCTATAACCTAAACTTAATTATAACCTATAGCCTAACCTTAACCTAAACCTAAACCAAAACCTATAATCATATGGTGAGACCATTTCTTTTGTGTTAATTTCATTCCTCTTTGTGTTTTTTTTTTTTTTAATTCATTAAGAAAAAAATGGTTATACATGATGCACTTCTTTCACTTAGTCTTTCTTTTCCCTAATGGGCATTCTAATTTATGAATGACATGACTGTTTGTAGGATGATGGAATATACGAAGCTGTTGAAATTTCATGGTGAAGTCGAGCACATTTCTCTAATGAAGCCAAAGATTTGTATTTTCAGCATTATTGTAATTGTAATTCTAATTGATTGAATGAAGGATTGTAATTGAATGAATGAATGATTGTACAGGTGGTAATTGAATGAGCAAACGATTATATATAATTTTTTAATGTACAAAATAGCTACGGATATTAACCGTAGCCACTAATCTGACAGGTGTAGCCTTTATTAAATTTGGCATATTGCTACGGACTTTTAGCTACAAATAATATCCGTAGCTATTTGAAGTTTTTGCAGCTATTGGAACCTATAACTACGGATTAAATCCGTAGCCATAGGTTCCAAACCTGTTGTTACGGTACCTACGACTATGGTCTGCCACGGACTAGCTATGGACTAAAACCGTAGCCATAGATCTATGGCTACGGATTTTATCCGTAGCCTTAGGTTCCAGACCTATTGTTACGGCACCTACGACTATAGTCATGCCACAGACTAGCTACGGACTAAAACCGTAGTCATAGGTCTATGGCTACGGATTTTATCCGTAGCCTTTGCCCATTTTTTTTGGTAGTGTTGCTGCCTTCACTCCCTCTACCTTCGCATTCTCCTGCAACCTGAATCACCTTAAGAACTTGCCACTTGACCTCTCGACGTGGTGCTACGTGTCCGTCTTCTCCTCCTGCTCGCGGCTCCTCTCGTCGCTGATCTGCAGCACTCGCCCGTCCTCGGCCTCAACCTTCACCTCTTCCTTCTTCAGGCCCGACAGATCGACCTTGAAGACGTGTGCGGCCGGGGTTTCTTTCCAATCGATCTGTGCCCCTACGAAGGACAAGATCTCCGAGCACGAGCGAGAGGAAGATGACAGAGATGGGACGTTGGAGGAGAAAGGGAAGTCGTCGAATGGGTCCCACATGTCGAGGGAGAACAGATCAAAAATGTTGGTCCGGCGACCGAAGATGTTGGGGATGATCGACATTTTCTCAAAATGGCAGGGGTAGAGATGGGACGTTCCCAAACGAGGTTTTTTGGTTTAGTGAGTGTCTTCAACCAGCAATGGAAATGGAAGCCAGTCAGTTATTGAAGGGAGGATAGGAGAGGGGAGAAGGGTTTTAGGAGAGAAGAGGGAAGAAGGGTTTTGGGAGAGGAGGCACGCGGGAGAGAAAACCGCAGTCAATTTGGGGAGCGCGCGCGATTTGGGGGCTAAAAATGATTTTAGGTTTTTTCCATTTAAAACCAGCGGCGGTGGCTTTACTATACATTGGTGGCCACTTAAAAACGTCCCTCATTTCCATCTACAGTGGCAGTTTGTTGTGGCCACTTGTGATAAAAATGCCCCTAAAATAGGTATTTTTTGTAGTGCCATGAGGAGAAAATGTAACGACCCGTAAATTTCCGTACGTTGGCTCGAGTACCACCTCGACCAGAAATTAATTAGGATTAAATCCTTTAGAAATTTAACAAAGTTAACTAAGTGCAAAACTCGATTAGCCATGAAATCCGTTGGGATCGCTTTAAATACGATCTACAAGACCCAAAACTTGCAAAATCAGTGACTCTAGTTTACCCTAAAGTTTAGAGCCAAACTCATTACCCGGCTGCTCTCGGGAATGAAACGAAACTTCGTATTAGGTCTAGATCGTACATCGGAAGTCCGATTAACACAAAGTTAAGGAACTAGGACCGCCTCATTGGGCTTGATAATCATCTCAAAAATCAGGTCCAGCCGATGTCCCACGGCCATTCGTTTGGATCCGGAGCGAGGGAGTGTGAAAAACACTATTCCCTTTGAAAAATAAATATCTGGAATAGTGATCTGGCACCATTCGCTTGCGCATCGAGATAAGCAACCAGACCGTCATGAATCAGACCAAATTACACCCTCGGATTAAGAAAAATTTCGGAACATTTACATGAACTTGGAATTTCGGATCGTGGCCCACTGACCGTTGAACTGAAAGTGGTCCGCCACGTGCGATCTGGGAATCCGATCGGGTCGAAAACATAATCCCACATAGATCCATGTGTGGTGAGCTTAAGTCTGACGTTTGGCTCAAGGGGGGCCACCAGAAACACTCTTTTGAGCTGGAAAAGTGATGAAATACCTATATAAGCAGTAACCATTGAACCTGAGTCTGTTTTGGAGAGGTTTTTGGCTATAAAAGGAGCTTAGAACAGCCCCTCTCACAGCCATACGAATTTGGGATAAAACCCTAGAGAGAGAGAGAGAGAAAAGGGAGAGAAAGCTTTGGATTTGTGGGACCACCTTCCTCCTACTGCTTTCAATCATCACACGGCCTACACCGCCTCTTTCCAGGTGCTTTCCCGGCGGTATCCACTCCGTTTGAAGGTGAGAAACTCTAACCCTAGGTCTGATTTGAAGTATATAAGTTGTAGGTTGTGAAAAGGCTAACCGATTTCACTCTTTAGCCTAGAAAACGCCCGTATACGGAAGCTCAACAACCCTTGTTGATTCGTTGTGATTCCAAGGGCAAAGGTAAGGACTTTAAGTGTATAAGTTACGGTTTTCAATGCTTTCAATGTCAGATAATGATAGATTTATGATCTGCATGCAATTGCACATGTACAAAGTGCTTTCCGTTTCCTGTTTCGATTAACATTGTAGAATATGGAATTTCACATACTCTAGGTATACGTAGAAATACCGTATACGTATTTTTTTTGGGAAAAGGTTTGACATGTTTATTTAATGTATGATTATACAATACATGGATAAAATACTAGTTTGGCGAAAGGAATCGCCGTAATATATGTTCGCTTGTAAACACTATGTATGTTGAAATTGTGTATTCTAGAAATACCGCATATGTGTAAATTTTGGATGTATAATTGTCATGATTATTTGTTGTATGAATATGGCATACGCGGATAAAATAACCACTTGGCGAAAGAATAGCCCTAATACGCATTTGCTAACATACGTCATGTATGTTGGAATGGCGTACTCTAAGTGTTTGTGTAAATGCTTGTGTGTGTAAAAGCTTGAGTGTTAGTGCCTTAGATAGGCGCTGATATAGAATTCCCGACTACCTTAGAGACATGTAGGATCCCCTCCATGTGATGGTTCGCTATAACCACTCACTTGTGATGTGTATGTAATTGTATCCCTACTTGTATAGTGCTTTATAACATGCTTTACAACTTGTTTTACTTCATGCTTTATTTCATGCTTTATAACATGCCTGCTAACATGCTTGTACTACTTTGTTATCATGCTTTACTCCACATGCTATTGATGAGAACTGTTTGAGTTTGGGACTAAGTCTATAGTCCAAACATTCGGTACCAGACTTGAGATTGTGGCTGAGACTCATGTCGCCACAAAGGATGTGTCTGGCGAACCCGAGTCGTACTTCAGTTGGCGATAGTGGTTGGCCACACAGAGTGCTTTTGCACTCCATATCGCCTAACTTGTGGTGCGCTCGAGCTAGTCAGGCTCGTCAAGTAAACCGATAAGTGTACGTGTGTTCACCATGTTTGGTCGCTACTGCTTGAACCTAGGGTACCAAACTTACCAGTGGTGATCCCGTTAACCATGGTACCTCGATCCGCTAAGACGCATGAGCCGGGCATGGTGGTATGGGACACCGTAGTCGAGCTGTCGGCCTACGCTGGGGCCACGTGCCTTCCCGTAGTGACCAGTGAGCAACCAAACTCGTGAGCCGATTATGGTGGTATGGGACACTATATTCGAGCTGTCGATACTTACGGTGAGAGTCGAGTACGGTGAGACCTGTACTCGTGTTGACGGGCGACGAGTCCTCCGTAGTATCTTCGAGTATACTCCAAGTGTCTGTGATTGGCGACGAGTCTTTCACAGCAACTAAAGTATGAGTTGAGCCGAGTACGGTGAGACATGTACTCGAGCTGACGGCTAGTGATTGAGCCGAGTATGGTGAGACCTGTACTTGAGCTAACGGCCAGCAATTGAGCCGCATATGGTGAGATCTGTATCCGCGCTGACGGGTGACGAGCCCTTTGCGATGCCTTCACTACGCTTCTCAAACCATAATATCGTACGAGATTAGCTAGGATTGACGACCCTAGAATGGATCATGTTTGGGAATGATACAAGGGAGGTACCTTAGTTTCCCAATACTGCTGTTTGAAATGGACTAATAATAACTCGGTAATCATGATCGTCATCGCACTGCATGTGCTTAGTAGATGTGGCGCACTGAGGGAGTTAAGCATTCGCGAACGTAAGATGATGTCGCATGAGGGTGGTTTGGCAAGGGCATACAGCATCATGTCATTTCATTCTCGCACTTAATAAGAGTAGTTAGAATTGTTTGATTTGTACTGCTTTATTATTACTGCTTGATTGAATTGATAACATGTTAACCTATGCTTTATTGTTCCACTGAGTTAGCTACTCACTCCCACATTACGGGACGGTGTTTGCAGCACCCACCAGACTCTGTCGCAGGTATAGATGGCGCCTCGGTTCAGGAGCCGGAGCCCGACTTCGATGAGGATCAGGAGGAGTTCTCCTTTATGCAAGTACTCTGACGGCTTTGCTTAGGTCAAGGTGCATCGCGAGGATTTCAGGGCTTCTTTTGGGAGTTGTATTTTGATTTTTGACTTAGAAACAATACATGTATATTGGTACTCAGTTAATACTCATACTCTGAAATTCATAAAATTTTGTTACTTTACATACTTTGAATATAAAATTTCAGTCTTCCGCTTGCCTTTATACAATTGAACTGGAGTATAATTACTGTTTTGGTATAATCTCATTCATGTTTATTGCTCTAACTCAGACAACATTTAACCATCATTGTGTATGTTGCATAAGTGATGCGTTGGAACTCGAGAGTTGAGTTCATACTCGACCCCCGATTTTCAGGGCGTTACAGAAAATCTCCATCAAATCTCCATTTTCGACTCAAGAGGAATTCACCTTCTTCAAGCCAGCCAGGTTTCTACAAACCTCAAACTTGCTCTTGAGCAATGCCTTGGTCATCATGTCTTACCCATTATCGTCCTTGTGGACCTTCTCAAGCTGTAATACTTTCTGTTCTAAAGTCTCCCTGATCTAGTGATACTGAATCTCTATGTGCTTCAACTTGGAGTGTTAACTTGGATTCTTGCTCAAGTGTATAGCGCTTTGACTACCGCAATAGACCATGTGCTAATCCTGCTTTAGGTTAAGTTCATGTAGGAACCTCTTCATCCAAAGCATCTCTTTACATGCCTATGTGACTGCAATGTACTCGGCCTCTGTCGTCGACAATGCTGCGACCTTCTGTAGCTTACTCTGCTAAGAGACCGCTCCCCCCGCAAACGTGAACATGAACCCGATGTAGACTTCCTGGAGTCTATGTCACTTGTCATATCTGTATCTGTGTAGCTCTCTAACATAGGTTTTCCGTCACCATAGCATTGGCTAAACCTGAATGAGCCTATTAGATACCGCAGTATCTACTTCACCGCTGCCCAATGTTCTTTGCTAAGATTGACAAGATACCGGCTGACAATACCAACCACATATGTTATGTCTGGGCACGTACACATCATAGCATACATTAAACTTTCTACTGGTGATGCATAGGGTATATTCTACATCTCATCCACCTCTGCCTTCATCTTGAGACACTGCCTGTCTCTCAATCTGAAGTGACCATTCAGTGAAGTACTGACCGGCTTCGTTGCATTCATATTGAACCACTTTAGGACTTTCTCAATATACTGCTCTTGTGACAACTAAAGCTTCGTGCTGCTTCTGTCACTGGTTATCTGCATTCATAGGATCTGTTTAGTCAGGCTCAAGTCTTTCATCGCAAACGACTTGCCTAACTCTGTTTCAGCCCGTCAATCTTCTTGATGTCTTTTCTCATGATGCACATGTCATCAACGTATAACAGCAAAACTAAGAAATCACCATATGAGAACTTGTGCGTGAACACACAGTGGTCCGACTCCGTTTTATTATATCCATGCTTTAACATAAACGAGTCGAACTTCTTATACCATTATCATGGAGCTTGTTTTAGCCCATACAAGTTCTTCCTCAGCCTACACACCATATTCAAGTGAATATATAGTGGTCCGACTAAGCCTACACTTCTTGATGTCTTTTCCCATGATGAGCATGTCATCAACGTATAACAGCAGAACTAAGAAATCACCATATGAGAACTTGTGCGTGAACACACAGTGATCTGACTCCGTTTTATCATATCCATGCTTTAACATAAACGATTCGAACTTCTTATACCATTATCATGGAGCTTGTTTCAGCCCATACAAGTGCTTCCTCAGCCTACACACCATATTCGAGTGAATACACAGTGGTCCGACTAAGCCTACACTTCTTGATGTCTTTTCCTATGATGAACATGTCATTAATATATAACAGCAGAACTAAGAAATCACCATATGAGAACTTGTGCGTGAACACATAGTGGTCCGACTCCGTTTTATCATATCCATGCTTTAACATAAACGAGTCGAACTTCTTGTACCATTGTCGTGGAGCTTGTTTCACCCCATACAAGTTCTTCCTCAGCCTACACACCATATCCAAATGTTGACTTGGATTCTTGCTCAAGTGTATAGCACTTTGACTATCGCAATAGACCATGTGTTGCTCCTGCTTTAGGCCAAGTTCCTGTAGGAACCTCTTCATCTAAAGTATCTCTTTACATGCCTCTGTGACTGCAATGTACTCAGCCTCTATCGTCGACAATGCTACGACCTTCTATAGCTTACTCTGCCAAGAGATCGCTCCTCCTGTAAACGTGAACATGAACCCCGATATAGACTTCCTGAAGTCTATGTCATTTCCATATCTACATCTGTGTAGCCCTCTAATACAACCTTTTCGTCACCATAGCATAGGCTTAACCTAGATGAGCCTCTTAGATACCGTAGTATCCACTTCATCGCTGCCCAATGTTCTTTGTCAGGATTGGTAAGATACCGACTAACAATACCAACCACATATGTTATGTCTAGGCGCGTATACACCATAGCATACATCAAACATCCTACTGCTGATGCGTAGGGTATTTTTTGCATCTCATCCACCTCTGCCTCCGTTTTGAGACATTGTCTGTCGCTCAATCTGAAGTGACCATCCAGTGTAATACTGACTGGCTTCACTACATTCATATTGAACCACTTTAGGACTTTCTCAATATACTGCTCTTGTGACAACCAAAGTTTCTTACTGCTTCTATCACGGGTTATCTCCATTCCTAGGATCTAGTTAACCGGGCCCAAGTATTTCAAATAACTTACCCAACTCCTGTTTCAGCTTGTCAATCTTCTTGATGTCTTTTTCCATGATGAGCATGTCATCAACGTATAACAGTATAACTAAGCAATCACCATCTGAGAACTTGTGCGTGAACACACAGTGGTCCGACTCTGTTTTATCATATCCATGCTTTGACATAAATGAGTCGAACTTCTTATACCATTGTTGTGGAGCTTGTTTCAGCCCATAAAAGTTCTTCCTCAGCCTACACACCATATGCTCTTTGCCCTTGACTTCGAACCCCTTTGTTTGGTGCATATAGATCTCTTCTTCCAGGTCACCATGGAGAAAGACAGTTTTAACATCTAAATGCTCTAGCTGCCAACCTAAGCAACACTCGTATGGATGTCATCTTCACAACTAGCGAGAATATCTCCTTGAAGTCTATACCTTTTCTCTAACCAAATCCTTTCACCACAAGTCTGGCCTCAAACCTCGTTTGTGAATTCTTCTACTCAATCTTCTTTCTGAACACCCACTTGTTGCTCAGAGCTTTCTTGCCCTTAGGCAATTTCACTATATCATAGGTGTGTTTCTTATACAAGGATTTCATTTCCTCTTGTATAGCTTTCAACCACTCCCTCTTATGCTCGTCGGGTAGGGCCTCAGAATAATCTTCTGCCTCTCCCCATCAGTGAGCATAATGTACTCATGTGACAAGTACCTCTGTAATGCCCTGAAAATTGGGGGTCGAGTAGCAACTCAACTCCCGAGTTCCAAAATATCACTTATGCAACATATATGCTTATGATTCAATGTTGTCTGTGTTAATGCATTAATCATGAGTGGGATTATACCAAAACAGTAATTCATACTCCAGATCAGTTGTAAAATGCAAGCGGAAGACTGAGTGATATAATTAAGCGTATATAAGTTGAAAGATCACGATCGGTCTCCAGAGTATGAATATAATACTGAGTTACTGTGTACATGAAATACTACATGTAATATTACAAAAGTCAAAAGCCTAAAAAATAATTCAACTGTAATAAAACCCTATAGCCCCATCAATCTGGATAGCCTACATGAAGCCATCGGAGAACTACATGTAAGAGTACTCGTCCTGATCGTCATAATAATCAGGCTCTGCCTCGGGAGTCATGCCATCATCTGAAATCAAGACAGAGTCTGGTTGGTGTTTAAAACACCGTCCCGTAACGTGGGAGTGAGTGATCAACTCAGTGGAATAATAAAGCATAGGTTAGCATGTTATCAATTCAGTCAAGCAGTAATGATAAAGCAGTAAATCACACATTCCTAAGTATTGTTGTTAATGCAAGAATGGTATGAATGTATGATGCATGCCCTCGCCTACGCTCCCTCAGCGACTTCATCTCACGTTAGCGCATGACAACACTGCCTCAGTGCTTGACCTGCAACGCCTGAACGAACGGGTAATGCAGTGCATGAATATGATTACCAAGTCTTCTTAGTCCTTTTCATACAGCAAGATTGGAAAACTAAGGTACCTCCCTTATTTCATTTCCCAAACAATGATCCATTCTAGGGTCATTAATCCTAGTAAATCTCATACGAAGTTGCGGTTCTAGGTCACTACCATCAACGCCCTACCAACTGGCAGTCTATTTTCGAAGGCACGTCACCGACCCGACTGGGGACCACAGCCAGGTTGCGAAGGGGTAGGCCTATCTTGTACTCTCGTTGCTACAAAAGGCTCGTCGCCTTAACGTAGTCTCAAAGTATGCTCGAGGTCACTACAAAGGGCACGTCTAGGGCTTTCAGGGCTGTTACATGGAATCATTACACCACTCCCCCATCACCCCTCACAGCTTCGTCATCAAAACATTGTAGGCCGACAGCTCGAATACAGTATTTCAAACCACCATATTCGTCTCACGAGTCTGGGTTGTTCACTGGTCACTACGGGGAGGCCCATCGCCCTAGCGTAGGCCGACAGCTCGACCACGATGTCCCATACCACCATGCCCGGATCATGAGTCTTAGCAGATCGAGGTACCAAGGTTAACGGGGTTTCTACTGGTGAGTTTGGTACCTTAGGTTCAAGCAGTGGCGTCCATACATGGTGAACATACAATGACACATCCGATTACTTGGCGAGCTCGACTAATACGAGCGCACATCGCATCGATTGACATGAAGTGCATAAGCACTTCTATAATGCCCTGAAAATCGGAGGTCGAGCAAAGCTCAGCTCCCGAGTTCCAACGCATCACTTATGCAACATAGATAATGATGATTATGATGAGAGCATTGAAACATGAATGGGATTATACCAAAATAGCATATCATACTCCAGAGACAGTTAAATTGCAAGCGGAAGACTGTGATAGATATATAGAAGATTCTATGGTAAGTCTCCAGAGTGTGATAATGTTCTCAGGTTAATGAATTACAAGTACAATTTCAAAATATACCAAAGGTGTAGTGTCATCTAATCAACATCCCTGTAATCCCGACGATCAAGGCACGGCTCGCATGAAGCCGCTAGAAAATAATATATATGAGGAAGCATTCTCGTCGTCACAAAAGTCTGGCTCTGCCTCAGGGGGAGCGTCGCCATCTGCAATCAGACAAAGTCTGGTGGGTGTCCGGAACACCGTCCCGTAACATGGGAGTGAGTTATCAACTCAGTGGAACAGTAAAGCATAGGTTAACATGTTATCAAAACAGTCAAGCGATAATGATAAAGCAGTACAATCAACAATCCTAAGTACTCTTATTAATGCAAGTATGAAATGTTGTCATGATGCATGCCCTCACCAACATACTCCCTCATGCGACACCATCTTATGTCCGCGGCATGCTTTCATCCCTCAGTGCTCCACATCTTCCAGGCACATGCAGTGCGATGATGAGCATGATTACCGAGTTGTTATTAGTCCTTTTCATACAGCAGTATTGGAAAACTAAGGTACTTCCCTTATATCATTCCCAAACAATGATCCATTGTAGGGTCGTCAATCCTCGATAATCTCATATGATGATGTGGTTTTAGGTCGCTGCAAGGGCTGCCAGGGCTGTTACACGGAATCGTTGTACCACTCCCCCATCACCTTATCAATACAGGCCTAGTTTATACTTTGTTTACTACGGGAAGGCTTGTCGTCTCAGTATAGATTCAGAGTATGCTCGAGGTCACTACACCGGGTACGGTCAGGGCTACCAGGGCTGTTACACGGAATCGTTACACCACTCCCCCATCACCCATCAAAACAGTGTAGGCCGACAGCTCGAATACAGTGTCCCATACCACCATATTCGGCTCACGAGTCTGGTTGCTCACTGGTCACTACGGGGAGGCACATGGCCCCAGCGTAGGCCGACAGCTCGACCACGGTGTCCCATACCACCATGCCCAACTCATGAGTCTTAGCGGATTGAGGTACCAAGGTTAAAGGGGTTACACTGGTAAGTTTGGTACCTTAGGTTTAAGCAGTAGCGTCCAAACATGGTGAACATACATTAGACAGATCAAGTTACTTGATGAACTCGACTAGCTCGAGCGCACGACAAGTTGAACGACATGAAATGTATAAGCACTTCGCGTGGCCAACCACTATCACCAACCGAAGTACAACTCGGGTTCGTCGAACACATCTCACGTGACGAATGAATCTCAGCCACAAATTCAATCCCGTTACCGATTGCCTGGACTATACAATAGCCCTAATCATATTCAATTATGGAACAGTTAAAACAGTAATGGATCAAGAGTTTAAATCATACAATCAAATATCCAATATTGTCCGCTTAGGGCTGCCAGAGCTATTGCACGGAATCGTTACACCACTCCCCCATCACCCTTCACGGATTTATGGAATACAACTTAAACATGTGAAGTAGTCAAAGCAGAATGAAATAAACAAGTAATTCAAACATATGAACAAGCATGTTATAAAATACAATGCAAACAGGAAATCCAAACACATACATTTCATAAACTAGTAAGTGATGAAACTAAACAACTTACACGAAGGAAATCATACACATCACTAAGGTAATTGAGAATCCTATCTCAAAACCTACACAAGGCACTACTAGCTTAAGTACATACCTATACAAGCATTTTCACAAACACTTAGACTACACATTCCAACATACCTATCATATACTGGTTAACACACAAGCCGTAGCGAATCCTTTCACAAAGGATTGCCACATGAACCACGATCATGCATACATGACCAATAGTCATGGCAAGCATAAATCATAGTTTCATATTCATTTGAACATTTCTGCAAACACTTAGGCTACAACTAGAACATACACGACGTATATTAACATAGCAGGTGTTAGGCTAATCCGTTCACCCAGAAGTTGATACACATGTATCTAGCATACATAGACAGCAATTAATCATGGCAAGCACAAATCCGTATTTCATACATATACGGTATTTCTACAAATACGAGGAATACAGTATATTCAACATAGCTAACGTATATCTGAAAAATGAAATGAACAGCACTTTGTACATGTTCAATTGCATGCAGATCATGAATCTATCATTATATGACATTGAAAGTTTTGGAAACCATAACCTATACGTCTAAAGTCTGCACCTTTTTTCGGTAAACTTGAACCGAAACCAGTTTGAACCCAACGCCTTTGTCTACGGCACAATGACAGCTTGAATCATGAAACATGTCAGCTATTCCATCACCTACACTCTTAGAAATCATAAAACAGCTTAGGGTTAGGGTTTCTTACCTAAGAACGAAGCCAGAATCATCGAGAAAATGATTAAAAAGGGATGGTTAAGCTTGTATAGCGACAGGGTAGAGTGGTAGGGAGATGCTCCCACTTCTCTCACACTTTCTCTCTCTTTTCTCTCTTCTCTATCCAAGGTTTTTCTCAAATTCGTATAGGATGAGAGAGTGAGGGTTAAAGGTCCTTTTATAGGCCCAAAACTCTCCAAAATAGACTTAGGATCAAGGTATACTTAGGTTATGTCCAAAACGGGTCTGTTCCAGCTCAACGGAGCACTTCCAGAACCCCCCTTGAGCCAAAGGTCGGACTTAAGCTCACAGACATTGGATCTAGGTCAAGTTAAGTTTTCGTTCCAGTCGGGTTCCCAGATCACACCTAGTGGACCAGTTTCAGTTCAACGGTCACCGGAACTCGATCAGGGCCACAAGTACACTAACATGTGTATGAAATTTTCCCTGATCCGAGGGTGTATTTGGGTCAGATTTCGACGGTCTAATTGCTCATATCAGGCCCGCAAGTGACAAGTCTCAGATTACTTAAATGAGATTTGATTTCTAAAGAATCTACATTTTCTCACACTCTTCACTCCGAGCTCAAGCGAATAGCCATGGGACATTATCTGGATTTGACTTCCGAGATAGTTGTCAAGCCCAGCAAGGTGGTCCTAATTCTATAACTTCGTATTATTCAAACTTTCGATGTGCGGCCCAAATCTGATACGGAGTTTCGTGATGCTCCCGATAGCAACCGGGTAATGAGATTGATCCTAGATGTTAGGGTAACCTAGCGTCACTGATTTTACAAGTTTTGGGCCTTGCAAATCAGATTTAAAGTGATTAGTGCGGATTTCGTATGTGATCTAGTGTAGCACTTAGTTAACTTTGTCTAATTTCTAAAGGATTCAATCCTATAAGATTTCTATCTGAGGTGCTACTTCGGCCTTTGGTAGTTTGTATAGAAGGTGTTTCAAAGAATTAACACTTAACTAAATCACGCCCTAATTACAACAGAAGAAGGTTCTAGGGCAGGAGAGGCTAATGTTTCTAAATAACCTATTTGTCGATGATTCCATAAGGTTAATGGTCAAAAGCCCATTTTATTTATGTTTACAGTAATTTTGAGTTTGAGTATTGTTCTTCATCACCTAAACTCTAAGATTTGTGTCTAATGTGAAAGTACTTAGAAAGATTTAAAGAATGAGGTGGCGCGAGGTGAGATTTGTGAAGGAAAAGGGTTAAAAAGCGATTTCAGACTTTGGGATTGAGTTTTGACAAGTTAAAGAGGTGTTAGGATCGACCCATTGCCTAAGGACCACTATCTCCAGGTTGACAAAAATCTGGGATGTTACAACTTCATTTAGCCTAACCACTGCCGATGACCAACATACGACTCGGGTTCATCAAACACGTCCTACGTGGCGAATGAATCTCGGCCACGACTTCAAGCCTGTTACCGATTGCCTGGAATATAACATAGCCCCAAATCACATTCAATCCTTAACTAGAAAACATGTGGAGTAGTCAAAGCAGAATTAACAAAGTAATTCAAACATGTTAACAAGCATGTTATAACGCACAATGTAAACAGGAAATACAAACACATACATTTCATAAGTAAGCGATTAAATTAAACAACTTGCATGGAGGAAATCATATACATTGCTAAAGTATTTGAGAATCTTATCTCAACACCTACCTAAAGCACTATCTCCTAAGTACTTACTCATACAAACATTGTTATCAAACACTTATATACACCTATCAACCTACATGACATATGTTGATTTTTAACATGTACTTGGACAAATCCTTCCGACAAGGAGTTGTCACATACACAATCATCATGTACTAGTATCCCATAGCCACGGTAGGCACAAATCATGATTTCATATTCATGTAGTCATTTCAACAAACACTTAGACTACACCCTCCATCATACATATTATATATTAGTTATCAGACATATTAGGGTAAATCCTTTCGTCAAAGGGTTGTTGCCTATACGGCAATCATATATCCATGACCGTTAGTCATGGCAAGCACGAATGCAAATTCTATACTCATTCAGTCATTTTCACAAACACTTAAGCTACACATAATAACATACACAACGTATGTTGATATAACATGTATTAAGGCTAATCCTTTCGCCCAAAAGTTGATACACATGCAACTAGCATACATAGACAGCAATTAATTATGGCAAGCACAAATCCATATTTCATACGTATATGGTATTTTCTACAAATACGAGGAATACAGTATATTCAACATAGTTAACGTATATCTGAAAAATGAAACGGACAGCACTTTGTACATGTGTAATAGCATCAACGTCAGTAATATATCATAAATGACATTGAAATCCTTGAAAACCATAACCTATACGTTTAAAGTCCGTACCTTATGCTGTAGAAGCATAACGAATTCGTTAAAAACTCTAAAGCTTCGTCAACGAGGGTATATCAACCTATAGCATGAGTTGGGTTAGTTATTTCATAACCTATACTACCTGAAACCCAAAAATAGATTAGGGTTAGGTTTTCTTACCTAAAAACGGGATCGGTATCGCCAGTAGAGCGGTACGGAAGGGCTGATTCAGTCTGTGGAATGATGGGATTGAATCTCAGGGATGGACGCCAACTCTCTCTCTCTCTCTCACTTTCTCTCACTTTACTCTTTTCTCTCTGCTAGGTTTTTCTCAAATTCGTATGGAGTGAATGAGAAAGGATTTAAGGTCCTTATATAGGCCTAAAACTGATGAAAATGGCCCCAGGGCTAAGGTATACTTAAGTTATGTCCAAAGGGCATCTGTTTCAGCTCAACGGAGCATTTCCGGAGCCCCCCCTTGAGCTAAAGGTCGGACTTAAGCTCACTGACTATGGATCTAAGTCAAGTTAAGTTTTCATTCCAATCAGGTTTCTAAATCAAACGTGGCAGACCAGTTTCAGTTCAACGGTCACCGAAACTCGATCAGGATTACAAGTACACTGCCATGTGTATAAAATTTTCCCTGATCTGAGGGTGTATTTGGGTCATATTCTGACTATCTGATTGCTTATATCAGGCCAGCAAGTGACAGGTCTCAGATTACTTAAATTAGGTCTAATTTCTAAAGAAAATCACATTTTCTCACACACTTCACTCTGGGCTTAAGCGAATAGCCCTAAGACACAATCTGGATTTAATTTTTGAGATTGTTATCAAGCCCAGTAAGACGGTCCTAATTATATAATTTTATAGTATTCGGGCCTCCGATGTGCGGTCCAGATCCGATACAGAGTTTTAATGTGCTCCCGAGAGCAACTGGGTAATGAGATTGATCCTAGATTTCAGGGTAACCTAGCGTCGATGATTCTAAAAGTTTTGGGTTTTGCAGTTCATATTTAAAGTGGTTCAAGCTAATTCTACTGAGCATTCAGTTTAGCACTTAACTAAATTATGCCCTAATTATGACAGAATATAGTCCTAGGGCAGTTCTACGCCCCATTTCTGACACTTTTAAGTAGTATATTATTTTAATTAATTTTTTAATATTTAATCATCAAGTCTACTTCATCTCTACTAAATTTCATTAGGTTTCGTGTTGTAGAAAAATTCTAAAAATTCTCAAAGCATCAGTTGTCCAAACTGATGCTTTTCAGATAGTTGTCACAACAACCTATATTTAACTATATTAAACAATTTATTATTATTTTTTTAATTAGTTTTATATAAAACTAGACTCATCAAGCTTAAATCTGGCTTTTGAATCACCTAAATCAGAGTTATAACGAGAGAGATATGACTTTTTGAAATCAGACTAAAATCACAGAAAATGTGGCCGAAAACGGGCCAGCCGATGAACTGCGGCTCGCCCGGGCCCGCTGTACGGACAAGGCCTCGTCAAACTAGAAAGCCCCTCACTGCTCGCTGTCCTATCTGGGGTGGTTTCACCACCTAATATTCGAAATAGGTATATTTTACAACCCAGGATGAATTATTTGACGTGCAATACATGTTTTTAGGGTAGGAGGAGTTGATCTATCCAAATAACCTACTTATTTCATGAGATTCCAAAATATTAATGGTTAAAAACCCATTTTATTTATTTATTAACTATTCATAGTAATTTTTAGTTTAAGTATTAATCAACATCACCTAAACTTTAAGATTTGTGTCTAATATGAAAGCACTTAGAAAATTTTTGAAGGATAAGGTAGTGAAAGGTGAGATTTTTTAAGGAAAGGTGAGGTTTTGAAGAAAATGGTTTGAAAAGGGATTTGAGACTTTTGAATTGAGTATTCGAGAAGTTAATCAGGTGGTAGGATCGACCCATCACCTAAGGACGTCTAACTCCAGGTTGGAAAAAATCTGGGGTGTTACAACCTCTTGGACGACTGTCTATCCCTAGATGAGCTCCTCACCTGTGGTTCAACAGGTGGATCAGGTGGGGGCTGCTCCCCCGGTCAATCTTCTTTAGGAACTTCCTCATCCTCTGCACCTTTCTATACTCCCCCGTCATCAGGCACTCTGGGAGGAATAACCGGATCTATATCCTTTAACTCTCCTGAAGTAGGCTGCATTTTTTCTAGCTTACAAATGTCTTCAATACATTGGTCTTCAAAGAAAACCACATCTCTGCTCCTGACGAGCTTCTTCTCAGTTGGATCCCACAATCTATAGCTGAATTTTTCATCATCGTACACCAAGAATACACATTACATGATATTCATATCGAGCTTGGACCTCTCATCCTTTGGTACGTGAATGGATGCCCTGCATCCAAACACTCTGAGATGACTGTGCGATGGATCTTGTCCAATCCACACCTTCTTAGTACTCCATTCAACAGGGCTAATGGAGACCTGTTTATCAAATACACTGTCGTGTACATTGCTTCTCCCCAGAATGTCTTGAGCAACTTTGCATGGGATAACATGCATCTGATTCTCTCTACAATGGTGCGATTCATTCACTCAGCCACACCATTATGCTGGGGGTCTTGGGAACCGTCTGTTCATGCCGTATACCGAGGGACTTACAATACTCATGAAAGTCACCAATGTATTCATCACCATTGTCAGTGTGGATGCACTTCAATGATCTACTTGTCTCTCTCTCGACCATAGAATGAAACAATTTAAACATACCAAAGACCTTGTTCTTGAATTTCAAAACATAAACCCAAACCCTCCTAGATGCATCATCTATAAAAGTGACAAAATATAATGCCCCACCTAAGGTTTTTATCCTCATAGGACCACAAACATCAGAATAAACCAAATCTGATGCATGCACTTTCTTAACATAAGAAGCAGATTTAACGAATGAAACTCTATATTGTTTCCCTGATAAACAATCAATACAGGTTTTGAGAGGAATACCTGTCAAGCCCCAAACTCGGAAACCAGGCTCACAAAATTTCTGATTACCAAATCCGGTGCCGACAGCCACCGTAGTACCCCATTCTCGGCACCTAGCGTCCATACGCCAGATTTCAATCATGGGATCTTACAAGGAGGATTTTTCCAATGTACATTGAACTCGTAATAAGCATAACCACAAGTATACCCAAATCACAAAGGCAACATCATCATCACATATCTGCTAATATAAACATTTGAATATAATGCTGAAAGGGAAATACATATATATAAGTCAAAGCTCCAGAAGACTGCTGCACGCTCCATGTTTGACGCTACTGCAACCTAACGCCACCTACATGCATTTATCGTATATAAGGTTATAGAAAGCTTAGTGGGTAGAGAAAGTGTGTGTGTGCAAGATAAGTGCTGAGTATGCAATACAATGTCATAAATCATACAACATCGAAATAGGCAGAAATACTGACAAGATCATAAATCATATAATATCAGAGTAAGCGGAAATATACTAATAAGTCCATGAGTGCCATCAGCCGTACCTAGGCTATGCGATACAAGGCATGAATGCTAACGTCCATATCAATGCAGAAACATAGCAACCCAAAATGTTAAATGTTATGGATGTAATGCAATATGCGGTGCGAATGAAATGAACAAGTTGGAGTGAATTCGGGATGATAGTACGTAGTATCGCAGGCTATGGGGTCCATCACAAGGGACCTCTATCCAAACCAATCCCATACCTAAATTTAGATAGTCAGACTCAATGTGGTAAACTCATGATCTTAGGTTAGTCGCGCGCCCCAACCGAAATCCTGGCCATTGCGAAGGTACATGTAACAAATAGTTACACACCACCAGCCCGAGTGAATAGTGAATGAATAAATGAGTATGTAACTCCTACTCAATAAGTCCATATATCAGCACCGTATATCTTTAGGATCATCACTAGGGTCTAGTATACTCCAAGATGGATACCGCCCAGTGAGTGGAAAAGATCTCACTACCTGCCTGTCAGTAGTATACCAATGCCTACCCGACTCGTTGATAACGGACCCATTTGGGAGCTGGTAAAACTCAGCCTAGCTTATAGCCCCCTCACTCGGGCGGATAAGGCTACACCCCCTCCCAACTGACCACGACACAGTAGGAGATGCGGCTTACTGGTATTAGGCACTCGGGCGCTCATGTATCTACTCGGTCTAGACATTGGGGCGTCTTCTGGCCTCGAAGGTTTAGGGACTTTCACCCACGGACATCCAAAGTGCCTATATGCTCGAACCAAACATTTTCGGTGTCTTATTTGGCCATTCATGACATGCCTGTGGAGGTCACAACCTTGATGTCGCTAGGGCGTACAGTAATCACAATCACACAATACAAGATGCATGAGTCATGTAGTCCAATCATGCATTAATCATGCACATATCATGTACTCATGTGGGATAACTCCACCTATCAGGGAGTCTCATAAACCATCTGTACTATGGCATATGCAAGGGTCAATCACATCTCACAATAAAATGCAAATGATGCATATGGGCATGTATCATGATGCTATGTTATCACATACTCATAATCGGTATCAATAACCGGCATCAACAATTGGCCTCGACAATGTAGACATTTAACCAACATTGCCCCCAAGGAATGACCCACATAGAGCCAAACATATAATGGGCCCACGGCCTCACACAAAAGCCTAATATACAACATAATGGATCTTACTCAAGGGCCGCATATACACAACAGGTGGGCCTTGCTCATGGGCCTCAAATGCATGATAAGTTGGCCCTATAGATGGGTCTCGAATACATCAAATGGGCCATGCATCATGGGCCTAATATATATCACAATGGGCCTTGCCTATAGGCCACGAATACATCACAATGGGCCTTGCCCATGGGCCATGAATACATCACAATGGGCCCTATCACATAGACCCCATATTCATCACAGTAGGCCTTAAACACGGGCTGTATATACATCACACAGGCCAAATACACATCACAATGGGCCTCAACTACAGGTCGTATATACATCATATAGGTCTCGACAATCTACCTTAACAATCAAAATCGGCCTCGATAATCGAAATCGGCCTCAACAATTGGAATCGACACTCAGAATCGGCCTCAATACTTGGCCTCGACAAACAGAATCGGCCTATATAATCGGCCTTGATACTCAACCTCGACAATCGGAATCGGCCTCGACAAATTGGAATCGGCCTTGATACGCGGCCTTAACAATCATAATTGGCCTCGATACTCGACCTCGACAATAAGAATCGGCTTATACAATCAGCCTCGATAATTGGAGTCGACCTCGACAATCGGAATTAGCATATACAATCGTTCTCGACAAATCGAAATCGAACTCGATACGCGGCTTCGACAATCGGAATCAGCCTCGATACTCGGCCTCGACAATCAGAATCAGCCTATACTGTAAGACTTGTATCATAGTCCGTATTGTTCCATCGACCCCCGCGATCCTTCCCGGCGAAGTCTGGCAACTTGCAATGTATAATCCACGTTTGTGCGCTACCCTAAGTCGTATCCTGTATATTTGAGTCAGCTTAATCCGAAACTTATACCATTGCGACCGCACCGTCGCCGTGGTTCCGACATCGCGGTTTCAACGCCACGTCTTACATACCAATCTGATACCCTAGTAGAGAGATGTGGGTCGGCGTTTAGTTTGAGAAAGTTTGCAATCCCAAGAGAATCTCTACAATATGTCCCATCAATCAATCAATCACCTCATGTCAAGTACACACACCCATGCTTCCTTTCTCCACAAGTCAAGTAACCACCAAGTCAACTCTCATGTCAAGTACACCATCACCTCACCCATCTCTCATTCTCTCTCCTTACAACCCTCTCTCTTTCTCTCTCATTTCTCAACATAACTCCCAAGCAAGCAAAAAAAATGCACGTCCAAGCTCTCCCATGTGGGAAAAAAATGAGTTGTGTGGCCCACCTTTCCTACCCCAAAAATCTTTCATCCTAGCCCTTCAAACCTCATCATCCTCCATCAAAGTGAATCATAAGGAGATTGGCTTTCCAATGAACCAAGAAGATCGAACGGTGGGTGCTTTTATAGGCTAGTTTCCATATTTTTATGATGGGCCAAGTGAGGCCTACTGATCAATGGTATGGATCTCAATTTGGACCCTAAGATGTGGCTGATGGCCCACCTTAATTATCATGATCACTCCATGATGGGGCCATTCTCTATGGACCCCATCATGATGTTTACTTTCTAAGTGTGAAAGTGGTCATCTAGACCTCCCATTTTGGTGGAGAAGGAATCTCCACCGTTGGTTTTTGATTTGGTGGGCCCACATGTATTGGGACCCACTTGATGTATGTTTCAAATCATGCAAGGAAGGGCCTATAGTAGCGTGGTCCCTCCATCACTCAATCTTCCTCTTTCTCTCTCCCTCTCTCTCCCTCTCTTTGATCATTATGTGGCCCACATGATTAGTGTATGTAGTGTCCCAATCGTCCATCAAGAGGACCCTATGGCCGTCCAAGCCATGTGGGCCCTACCCTTTGATAATGGGAAAAACATAAACATCAGAATTATATAGGTGGGCCACGTCCACGTAGGGCCCACCTTACATGTATATGTGTTATGGCCAAGCTGTCCAGCGTCCAGGCACGCTAGACGTGAATTGTTTAAGAGAGAGAGAGAGAGAGAGAGAGAGAGAGAGATTTCCTTGGTTTTGGGGTGGATGCCCATGTAGGCCCCACCTTGATGTGTGTTTCAAATCCAAGCCGTCCATTCCATTCCTTAAAGCATTTTAGTCGTTGAGCCGAAAAATGGGGTCAATCCGACTTTCGGGCGGGCCATAGCATAGCAAACAACGTGTTTACCGTTGAAATACCCCCTGTCGTTGCTATACACCAAAATATATCAGATATTGGGCTTGTTTGGCTTGTCTTGAGCCATAAGAGCCAGTGGACGGGGTGGATTCACCTGATGCGGGCCCCACGTATGAAAAACCGTTAAAAAAAAAGAGCTTTCAAAGAAAAAAATACATGTAAAGGTGGCCACGCTATCGCTGCCGTCAGGCACAGGCAGCGGCGCCTTCGTGCTTGCCATGAGCGACGAGCAGCAGGACCCATGGTCCCGTACTGTGGGCCCCACCATGATGTGTGTTTATGATCCACACTGTCCATTTTGTGGGCCCCTTAGGGCCGTGGACCATCCCCAAAAATCAGCCATATACACGGCTCAGGTGGCCCACATCATGGGAAATAGTGGTGAATGAATGTTTTCCATTGAAACACTTTTTGGGTTTACAGAATTTTTGGATCGAGATGAAATTTGTTCTTTCTTTTCATTCAGGTCCGTGTGACCTTACCAACGGGTTAGATTGCAAATAAGCATTATGGTGGGCCCCACGTGGGACCCATAGTGATGTATGTATTTCATTCACACCGTCCACTGACTGTGGATGGTGGAAGCCACCATGATTTATGTGTTCTATCCGCACTGTCCACAGTGGGCGATGGGACCCCCCCCCCCACGTGTGGGACTATAGTGTGTGTGTGTGTGTGTGTGTGTGTGTGTGTGTATTATTGTATATATTATATATATTATATATAGATTATATATTATATTATACATAATATATACATGATGGTGGGCCTTCATGTGGACCCCCCACCATGATGCATGTGTTGCATCTAATCTGTTTAACCATTTTGAAAGCTTGTTTTAGGGCTTGAGGCTAAAAATAAGACAGATCTACAGTTCAAGTGGACCTCACCTTGGTATATACAGATGGCCCATGTGATGTGGCCCACTTGTCATATTTATGGCCTATTGTTGAGGCCCAGCTTGCTATGAATGTAAGGCCCATGTGATTAGGCCCATTTTGATATATTATAAGGCCCATGGGTTATGGCCCATTGCAATGTACATAAGGCCCACTAGTGCGGCCCATTGATGTGGCCCACTTGATGAATATAAGGCCCATGTGATATGGCCCATTTGATGTATTTAAGGCCCAATGGGATATATACCTAAGGTCCACTGCAATGTGCGATTCTTCCATGGTTTGTGTAATGATGTTTTATGGCAGACCATGCCTTGGGAGCAATGTTGGTTTGACGTCCACATTGTAAGAATAATGTTGGTTAAATGTCCGCATTATGACTCTCCTTAGGGCCCATTGATAGGCCTATACTTGTTATGTGTAAGCTGTCTAAGCCTATCTGCATTGTAAGGATAGTTCACAACTTTATAACATGCTTAGTATAATTCCATGATTCATGCCCATACGCATTATATGTATGCTTGATATGAGAAATGTTTGACCATAGCATAAGCCATTGGGCTGAACATTAACGAGACTCCTTATGAGACGGAGTGCCCCATATGATTGCGTAGTACATGCAGGATTACTGCATGATTGTACTGTGTGACTCATGCATCTCGCATATGTCTGACTTGATCACTGTACGCCCTAGCAACATCAGGGCCTTGGCCTCCACAGACACATCGTGGATGATTGTATCAAATACCGAAAATATTAACTCTAGCATTGTGGGCACTTAGGATGTCCTTGGGTGAAAATTTCAGAACCTTTTTGATACCAAGAGATGATCCAATGTCTAGACCGAGTGGATACACGAGAGCCCGAGTGGCGAATACCAGTAGGCCACGTCTCCCACTGTGTCATGGTCGGTTGGAAGGGGGTGTGGCCTTATCCGCCCGAGTGAGGGAGCTATAAGTTAGGCTGAGTTTGACCAGCTCACAAATGAGTCCGTTATCGACGAGCCGGGTGGGTATTGGCAGACTACTGGTCAGGCGGATAATGTGGTCTCTTCCACTTACTTAGCTGTGCAGCTAGGGAGGAGGCAGTCAGTGCGAAGTGTATTAGACCCCGGTGATATCCAGAGAGGAACTGTACTGATATGTGTTCTTGATGAGGACTGGCATGCTTTCTTTGCATCTCGCATATGACATTTGGCTACATAGGCCTCGCATCACATGGCCTTAGTATGGCCGATAGCATTCATGCCTTGCATCATATAACTTTGGTATAGCTGATAGCATTCATGGACTTACCGCATGTTTCCGCATTACTCTGATATTATATACTTGGCACTTGCCTTGCGCACACACTTACACCACCCTCTAAGCTTTTGTAAGCTTATGTACGACAGTTGCGTGCATGTGACATTAGTTCTTATCAGCGCTGAGGTAGGAGCGCACATTAGATTATTTTGGAGTTTTTGATCAACCTGTATTTCCCTTTCTGCATTGTACTTAAAGTTTTTGTTATAGTGGATATGTGGTGATGTTGTTTTATGACTTAGTTATGCTTGTGGTTATGCTCCATTACAAAAAAAAAAAAAAAAAAAAAAAAAAAAAAAAAAAAAATACTGAAAATCCTCCTTGTAGGATCCCAGGATCAGAATCTAGCATATGAATATCGGGATCCTAGAATAGGGTACTATGGAGGCTGTCGGCGCCGGATTCGACGATCAAAAATTTCGTGAGCCCGTTTTCCGAGTTTGGGGCGTGGCATATATAATCGGCCTTGACAAATCGGAATCGGCCTTGATACTCAGCCTTGACAATCGGAATCGGCCCATACAATCGACCTCGAAAAATTAGAATCAGCCTCGATACTCAGCCTTGACAATCGAAATCGGCCTATACAATCAGCCTCGACAAATCGGAATCGGCCTCGACAAATCGGAATCGGCCTATACAATCGGCCTCGACAAATCGGAATCGGCCTCGATACTCGACCTCGACAATCAAAATCGGCCTATACAATCGGCCTCAATAAATCGGAATCGGCTTCAATACTCGACCGAACAAGGCCTAAGGGAAGGTCACAATGTGGACATCTAACCATCATTGCCCATCAATGTGGACATTTAACCAACATTGCTCCCAAGTAGTGGCCCACATAGAGCCAAACATCATAGTGGGCTCATGGCCTCACACAAAGGCCTAACATACATCACAATAGGCATCACTCATGGGCCACATATACACGACATTAGGCCTCACCAAATGGGCCACTATTGCATCAAGGTGGGCCTTAACGGATGGGCCACAAATACATCAAGGTGGGCCTCATGGATGGCCATAGATACATCAAGGTGGGCTGCTTTTACGGACTGCACCAATGGGCCTCACCATCTACAAGTGGGTCACAAATACATCTGGGTGGGCCCATAGATGGGCCATAAATACATCAAGGTAAGGCCCACCATAACATTTATTTTCTATCCTGTTCATAAGGTCACAAATGCCTGAATTAAGGGGGAAAAACAAATCTCATACTGATCCAAAACTCCTGCACTCCCAAAAGGGGTTTCAATGGTAGACGTTTAACTCACCACTGTTTACTGTTGTGTGGTCCACTTGATAAACAACATGGATAAAGTACATATATCATGGAGTGGCCCATGCAGCACCGTCCAGAGGGACGGTGTGCATATACAACACATATATCAAGGAGGGCCCCACCCAACAAAACGTCCAGATCGACGGCTGGGTGGAATGCATACATCAGATGGCCCACAAAACTTATTGACATTAATACAGGTGGGACCCACAGAATTGGATGGCGTGGATGAAATACATTCATTAAAGGTGGGTCCACACGTGTGGAACCCACCGTTCTCCCCTTCAAACGGTCAAGTAGCACAGTTGCTGCTAGAGGTCCCAAGATTGGACGGTCTGGATGGCTAGTCCTCAAGGTGGGCCCTGGATCTGGCCAAACAGGATGGATGGTTTGGATGTAACACATACATCAATGGTGGGGTCCACGTCCCTGGACAGTGGACGGTATTGAATCACATACATCATGGTGGACCCCACTCGAACAGCAGGTGGGTCCCACCGTCCACATATGGACGGTGGATGAAACACGTACGTTAAAGGGGTCCCACCATCCAGATGAATGGACGGTGGATAATACACCCACGTCAGTGGGTCCCACTGCTTAAAAAGGTTGGATAGTGTGGATAATTCCATACATCAAGATGGGTCCCATGTGGGACCTACCATGCATATATATATATATATATATATATATATATATATATATATATATATATATATATATATATATATATATATATATATAGTCTTTAAATATCATATGGATTGTGAGTGCTGGACAGACGGTATAAAACACATGCATCACCCTGGAATCCCACGTCATTTGGGTGGACGGTGTGGAATTAAAGCACATACATCATGGCTAGCCCATGATCTGGACAGCCAGGATGGGGTGGGCTTGGATGTACAATACATCATCAGGTGGTCCCACACGGATGATTGGGATGTGCAATGCATCCTGGTGGTGTCCCTTGTCCAGGGACTGGACGTGAGGTGTCCCACATCCACCGCCCAAATGACGGACGGTTTAGATGTCGTGGATATAAAACATACCCCATGTGGGTCCCATATAGGTGGACGGCCAGGAAATACTTACGCCGCCGGGGGGGGGGGGTCCACACATGGCAGGTGGGTCATAAAACACGTACATCAAGGTGGTTTCCACCATAGATTTGAATTTGTTTCATTAGATGGATGGTGTGGATACACACGTCGTCCGATGTACAGACGGCGCAGATACACACATCATTAAGGTGGGGTCCACTCATCCAGGTACTGGACGGTGTGGATAAGAACATTCATCAAGGTGGGGTCCCACGGTATGTATGGCGTGGATCAAGTGGGCCACACCCATCATAAGAAAGAGAGAGAAAGAGAAAGAGAGAAAAAGAGAGAAATCAGTGGAAATGGGAGGGACCCCACCACTATGGGCCCTCCCTATACAATGCATACATCAAGATGGGTCCCACCATATGTGGGCCCTTAATCATCAAAATCACAAAAAATTTCACCCACCTTTGATCTCTTTTTCCTTCTTCCGCCAACACAATCTAGAGCTCCAAGGGGACGATTTTAACGGTCGAAATGTTCTTTAGATGGTGTAGATGAGAGGTAGGAATTGGGTCACACAAAGCTCTCTCATGGAGCTCTCATAGACGTTGGGTTGCTTGCTTGAAAATGGAGAAATGAGAGAGAGAAAGAGAGAGAGGATGGGATGTAAAGAGAGAGAGAGTGGGGGGATGGGTGATGGAGTGAGTGATGTGTACTTGACATGTAAGGGTGTGTAAGAAAGAGAGAGTTGAGTTTGGGGATGGTGTTGTACTTGACATGATGTGGTGATTGATTTGATTAGAGATTTTCTCGGTATTTACAACGCGCGGCATTTTCCTCAAACTGAACATGGGACCACATCTCCTGGCCCGGGTATCGGATCGGTGCGTGAGTCACGGCGACGGCGCAGTCACTTGGGTATAAGTTTCGGGTCGACCCGACTTCGGTATACAAGACTCGGATTAGGATCGCGCGTAAATGTCGGATATAGGTCGAGGGTTGCCAGAATTCAACCGAGAGGACCGCGGAATTCTACGGAATGGTACGGACTAGGATACGGGCCTTAAATACCTGTCACGTTTGGAAGAAGTCGCTTCTTTGCTAATAGCTGAAGCCCTTTTTCACTCATGTAGCCTAGACGCCTGTGCTATATGTAAATAACTGAATATTCCGCTACGTTCAACCCACCCTTGCACACATTGAAACTTGCCTTGTAAAGGATGCAACACTTCTTTCCGCTGGCCGCGATCAATGAACCCTTGATGAACTTCCAACCCCCACCAACAAATCGGCTTTCATAGCTATCATCATCCAACCTTCCCTTCGACATTAAGTTGAGGCAAAGGTCTGAAATGTGCCTCACATCCCTGAGAACCAATGTGCAGCTCACATCGGTCTTCACACAAATATCACCAACTCCTACGATCTTCCATACGCCAGAATTTTCCATCTTCATGGTCCCAAAGTCAACTGACCTGTAGCTTATGAAGAAATCTCTGCGTGAAGTTGCATGAAATGAGGCTCCCGAGTCTATCACCCAGTTGGTGTCCTGACTCGTAGCTGTGAGACAAATATCATGATCTGCAGAAAGAATAAATACAACGTCGCCATCAGAAGCGACCGCAGTGGAATCTAATTCATCTTTCATCTCCTTTCCTTTTCTTTTCTTGTCATTCTTCTTCTTATGACATTCATGCTTGTAATGGCTCTTCTTGCCACAATTCCAGCATTCAACATCCTTCTTAGCACTCAACTTGCCTCTTGATTTATTTCGGGCCTTCTCGCCCTTTCTGTTCTTTCCCTCCCCCGTTCTTGTATCACAAGGGACTCTTTCTGAGTAGACCCCTCAGACTTCCTCCTTTTCTCCTCATTGAAGTGACAACTGGTTACCTGTTCCATGGACACCTTTTCGTCTGGCATGGAGTTACTTAGAGATACCACCAATGTCTCCCAACTATCAGGCAATGAGCTAAGTAATAGTAAAGCCTGTAATTCATCGTCCAGGACCATCTTCATAGCGGAGAGCTGCTTCAATATATTGCTGACTTCATTCATGTGCTCAGCTACAGAATCACCATCTTTGAACTTGAAATTCACAAGTCGTCTTATTAAAAAAAAATTTATTGTCGATTGTCTTCCTCTCATACAACCCTTGCAATTTCAGCCATAGACTAGCGGCTGAGGTCTCCGTAGACACATGGTGGAATACGGAATCGTCCAGCCATTGTCTAATAAACCCCACCGCCTTCTGTTCCAACTTCTTCCAATCATCATCTGACATATCATTTGACTTTGCTGATATGCCTTGAATTGGAGAATACAAGTCCTTGCAATAAAGTAAGACATCCATCTTAGCCTTCCATATGTTCCAGTTAGAACCATTGAGACTGATCATCCTTGATGAACCACCTTCCATAATTCAAAATCGATCACACTCCGTTCAACCAACCTGAACGCTCTGATACCACTTTGTTGGGGGTCGTTGCACAAAACCTTAGGATCTAGCCTCCCCAAAACACCAAAATTATGGGATAATAAAGCAATGAAATAAATCAAAGCATAAACCACAACACACGAGATTTTTACATGGAAAACCCTCAAAGAGGTAAAAACCACGAGACCTCGTCCAGATCAACAATCCACTATGAAGTAGAACGTTACAACCGGTCACAAGCACACACCACTTAGATCAAACCTTCTTCACTCATGCAAAAGTGGATAAACAATAAGAGAATAAAGAAAAAATCGAGAGATCTCATCGATCACGAGGATGTAGAAGCGCTAAGATGTTAAGTGCACAGTAAATCACCTCTACGAGAAGAACCTCCCTTCCACAAGCTTCCTCTCTCTCTCTCTCTCTCTCTCTCTCTCACACACACACACACACACACACACCTTTGATAGCCCTAAACCCTTTAGCAAACTCTTACAAAACTTTAGGAAACTCTCTTGCATTATCTAGAACAATCATAAAAACCCATATTTATAGTTTAGGAAACTCCTTTCCGCACCTCTGTGAAAACCGTTCAAATTTATGCAGTCCGCACAAAATTTGGACATGAATCTGCGTAACCTTGACTTGTCGAGCAGAGTCCTCGATCGATCGAGCGGACTGGTCGAGAAGACTCCTCGATTGGTTGAGCAACGCAGAAGAATAAATACAATTGGTCGCTGGACTTTGAGTCAAGCGCCACTCGACTGGTCAAGCACCACCCTCGACTGGTTGTGCAAGGCACTCGACCGATCGAGCCATGAGGAGAAAATCCCCATCATTCATAAGTCTGTATGACTTAATCAATAGGTTGGATGTCAAATAAATATTACAGTAAGTTCAAAAAAAAATTTAATGGTGAACATTCAATTACTACTTTTTTCCTTGTGGTTGTTCTACTTGATAGTTAGATCTAAGTAAGTTTTGGAATGGGGGTTGTTATTTCCCCTTCCCCCAAAAAAGATTTTTTTTAAGAAGAAGTTAATTCGACTATGTATCTCCAATAGTTATACATCGTTAAGATTTTTGAAAGATCTGAAACAAATATAAATGACAGTAGTAAAAATGAATGGATCTTTGAAACTAATTGATTAAAATATATATTTTAAGACTTTGCTTTATAACTCTCCGAATTATTACATAGATTCCCTCTTGTTTCGACCCAATCGATAAAAACTCCATGCTATTTCGTACTAGCCGTTGCATCATAATAATCAAAAGAAGTTCTGTTTATACACCATATTTGGATTACTCCAATTGGATACAATCAATTGGAATCTGATGCAACGAACAAAAAAAAACAAATCTGAGTAGTGGGAGGATAATAGGGAAAAGATACAAAATCCATAAAAAAAAAGAAAAGAGGGTGGGTAGAAAAACTTATTAGATACCGGAGTCAATGGTATCTAATAAGTTCTACCTACTATTGGATTTGAACCAATGGTCTTAAATGAGCTGAAAAAAAATGAATGGATGGCGATAAAACATATACATCATGATGGGGCCAAGCAACCACATCAGCGAACCTGCCTCAAATGAATAACATTTTATGATTTTATCGCAGGTAACAAATCTCAACGAATCAGGACAACCTCATGGGAATTATGTGAGGTCCCGCTTTACTTTTAACGTGCGTCACACATCTACACTATCATTTATTATACTTTATTATTTCTAAAGCATGTATTTATTAATCATCATACCACAGCCAGAGTATAAAATAACTCCTCACCTGGAAAGGTGTCGGAATTGGTTGAGGAATAAATGATAGTTCATCTCCGTTGTGGTGGTGACTCTATCCTCTCATCCGTGGTGCTGAGGTATAGCCATCCATGTCATTCTTCTATCGTGGGTCATATCGTGGATTGATTATATCACTAAGATCACACCGATCAAACAGTGGCTAGCCATTTTAAATAGTGGATATATATGAAATGAATGGTTCAAAATAAAATAGTGAAGCCTCCAAATTCAAAGGGAAAATGAAGCTTTTACTGTAAATGACATGAAATTATATGTCCATAAGTAATCATTATTTACTTGAAAATGTAGTGCAAGTAGGACTTCTCTTCTTGCAGTGCATATATATACATAGCAAAACTCTGTGGGTCCCACCATGATATATTGGTTATGAACGCCGTCCATTATTTTTTTGGTTTTTTTGCCAGATCATTTTAGGGCATATAAAAAGAATGGATTAAATCTAAAACCCAAACAGACCACACCACAAATAGTTAGGAGTAATGATGCCCACCATCGATTACATCATTTTTCTGTGGGTTGATCCACTTGAGCTCTGGATCCGCTCCAATTTTAGGGTCATGTCCTAAAATGATCTAAAAACATAAATGGATGGCATGATATAATCCATGCATTATCATGGTGGGGACGAGAGTTTTGGTTTGGAAAGAAGGTGTTTTCAGTGCAATTTGGACTCTTTCAAAGCAGTGGGCCCAAGTAATTATTATAATTTTACCACTGATTTACCAGCATTTACACCAAACCAACCGGTCCTCACACAGTCGGGTCAGTGATCCCTGAAAGGCTGCAGTGTGATTGCCGTGCACCCACACCACCTTTATTGTTGAAGCGTCACTTTTACCTATTAAATAATACCAAATTGACATGGGTGCCGTGTCCAGCGCTATAAATAGAGGTAGATAACCTCACTCTCTCTCTTTCTGTTTCTGTACCACCATGTCTGTAGATAAGGGTGGCGAAAGACCAAGGTGATAGTTCACCACCATTTGCATACATGTATCACTATCCAGGCTGTCCATATTGGGAGAATATGCTGTGGATGGGCCAAAGCCTGGAAATCAGATTGATCAGGTGATCTTAATAGTTTTATTTCTCCACCGAATTTGGTGATTTAGACATATTTTAATCATCAATATGATATGCATTAACTGGATAGTTAGGATTAGTTTAATCCATACGATTTTCAGCTTAAGCTCCATCTATTATAGAATAAACGACTTGGACGGTCCAGATAGCTGTACACGTCGTTGGAGTAGTCCTTTCGGTTGGGAGAGGGGACAATACTTAGAAGAATCGACAATTATTCTGCTTACGTTTCATTCACCGAACATTCCTGGAGTTGGTTTGTCGTTGCATCTGTAGTATGAACTGGCTCAACCACACATCTCCGTGCACGCAAGCGTGCGGGCGCACGTGCCAAATTGCACTATAAAAATACGATTCTATAGCATGGCTGGACAACCATGGCCGCGGATTGCGTACCAAGTAAATTGTCTAGGGCCACCATGATGTATGTGTTTTATCCATGATGTCCATTCATTTTTTTAAAGCTCATTTTAAATTATGAATCTAAAATTGAAGCATATCCAAAGCTCAAGGAGAAAATGATTCAACTTAATCATAAACGTAAGGAAAACACAAATATCAGCTTGATTCAAAACTTTTATGGCCCCAAGAAGTTTCCAATGGTAAACTTTCAATTCCCACAATTTATGTTGTATGGTTCTCTTCGTCTTTAGCTATGCTTTGATTTTGGGCTCATGCTTTGAAATGATGTGAAGAAATGAGTGGATAATATGAACAAGACATACATCAGTCTTGTGTAGAGTTTACTCAGTACGCGAGCCGCATCCAACTTCTATGCCCTTATAGAGGTTACTCATTTGGAGTAGACGTGGCATAAACATATGTCAATCCAAACTGCCCAACTCATGGTTCACGCCATGGACGGTCTCAGGAACCTCAATGATTGTATAGTAAAGATGGTTGGATTGTGTTATTTTTGAGCCTTGAATCTAGAGTTGGAAATCGATCGGAGTCACTCTAACCGTAGCCCAATCTCAACTCAATTCTGCCCACTCTAACCGTAGCTCAATCTCAACACAATTCAACCTTCGAGCTCAACGTGCTAGCTCCCCTCAGTCCAACGGTGGTGTCAAGTTGAGGCAAGCAAGCTGATTAAAGCGGGGCGAGTTGAGTCGAGTTATATTTAATAATAGCTAAAAGCTTTAAAATAAGATATAAATTATACATATAATTTTGAAGAACAATATATGCAAAAGTGTAATCCATTCAACACCATTAATATTTTAAAAATATATGTATAGCAAAATATAACAAATGTTAAACTAATAATTTAATATTATAATTCATTCAATACTATCAACAACAACAAAATATGAATAATTAATCTCCTTTTAATAAATAAAGGTGTAGTCTCGCCTAGACTCTCGATCTCATACTCTTATTCATTCTGAGCATCAAAAGCTATACCACTCAAACTCGGCCGCAATCAATCTTGTGTATAAACGAGCACTCCAATTTTATTTTATTTTTTTATGCTATAGAGCTTCGATACTTGCTCATGACGTTACTCCCCATACTAAATGTAGATTCTATATCATCGTTGTAAACGAAATTGATAAAATGTCACGTGCCGGCAATAAAACTGTAAGATATTTTGCTTTACAAATAGGAGTGAAGGTAATTTGAGCCATCCTTAATTCACACATGCCGGCAATAAAACTATTTTTGACAAATGAATGCAAATGACGCACAAGACATGCGTAAGTGAAACTTTCACACATGCATAGAGAGAGAGAGAGAGAGAGAGAGAGAGAGTCGGTCGAGGTTTAACCGGAGCTTTAAGCCAAGCTATCTCTTTCTTATTTTCTAATGACCTAAGTCAATTAGGGTTCGGTTGGTCCGAAATATAAATTGAGTCAAGCTAAGTGAGTTTTTCAAGCTAGCTAGGCTTGTGTACCACTCTAGCCACTATCCTTACATGGTGGGACCCACAATTTGAGGGTGAAAAATGCACATATTAATTAAATCTAGCCCTTTCTCATCAAATCCAAGAAAAGTGGACAATCTCTCCCACCCATTCCAAACAATTTATTTGACGGTTGGATTTTAAATTTTTTTTTTTTTTTTTTAAGTGTACATTTCCTTCAGCTTCCTTTCTAGAATCCGTACTGTGCATTAAGTAGTTTATCTGTATCGACGGAATTGTTCACATTTTAGAGCTTCTATTTAAAGCTTAACAAATAACCATGGCCCTTGGACCGCACGAGAGTGATGTATCATGTGCTTTATTGCCCAACCATGGATGCTGATTGCCTGCAACAGGAAGATAGGTGGGGATCAACATTTGTGTTTGTGAGATCATCTTAAGACATGGGCCCAAAAATGAGGCAGATCCGAAACACAAGTAGGCCAGTGCCAGGAAAAAGTGGGTAAGGAAAAGCCTACCCTTAATCGTGATCTTTGTACATCATCTATACTGGTTAAATGGTCATTCCTACTGAGATAAACTGAAAACACAAAAAATATTAGTCGAATGCAAAACTTCTATGGCCCTACAAATGCTTTAATAATGGATGTAAATGGCTTCACTATTTCTTTAATGCGGCTCACTTGAGTTTTGAAACTACCTCATCTTTTGGCAATGTCTGGAAAAATAGATAAACAGGATGGATTTTTCACAAACATCGAGTGGGCTCTACCTAGCTTCCTGTCGCGGGTAATCTGCGTCCCCCCGACATTGTGCAAATCACAATCTATACTCCGGCTTTTGATTAGGACAGGTTGGCTATGGAAGATGATCTAACCGTACTTTTACGATGATACCAACCTTTTGCATGGTCCAGATGTTATTTATCTTTATTTATTTAGTTAGCTTACCAACACGCGTGTACAAGCCATCTCTTCTACACGAAACCACATGTTCCCACGCGGAACTCGGGCGTGAGATCCCATCCACCCATCAGCTTTGTCCTTTTTTTAAAATTTATTTTTTTATAATTCTCTGACTAAATGGACGGATGGAAAAACTTTGGGCAAGTTTCTCTGAGATGTCCATCTATTTGTAACATCGTGGCGCACCTAATGAGCGGAGCAGCCTGTTTTCTAGTTGGGGAGATCTGAATAATTGGAACCACGTGATGGATTTCTTGGGTCTCACGCGCGTGTTCCATGCTGGCGCATTTACTGACGTGTACGTGAACTGCTTTTTATACCGTGTGGCCGTCGACACAGCAAACCTCTGTTGAGTAGTACAACTGGTACGTGTAATGCGCGTGGAGAGAAAGATGGACCATCAGATGGCTGACAAAATATGCAACTGGACGGACACAGATTTACTGGGAAAGCCTTTCCCAGTAAGTTCCTGCTGGGATGCTAGGTCATGCCCATTGTGATGTTAACGACAAATCCACACCGTCCATCCGTTTTCCCATATCATTTCATGACATGAGATAAAAAAGAATAAACTCAACACTGCCATACCAGAGGGAAAACCGGGGAAAGAGTTTTCTACCGTTAAAACCTTCCTGACATCTACTTTTTCACAAATATCACGGTGGGCCACACTTGGAATCCCAGCGCAGTAACTTCATGCCAGAGGCGTCCCTAATTGACAAATGGACATGGAGCCCACCTGATGACACCGAATTATCTAACTCGTGGGCCACGGTGTATCTACACAACAACAGACGTGAGCGGATTAGGTGCGGCCCCGACCTTACCCTAGACGGTGCGTCCTTTACTGTGTGTCCAACCTACAGTAATGTATGTATTCTACGTCCACGCTGGCCATTCGTTTTGCAAGATTATTTTAAGGTATCCGACAAAAAATGAAATAGATCCAAATCTCATGTGGACCATATTATTGGAAACAATGTTTATCGTACGCTCTACCATTTAAAACTTCATAGGCCCACCTTAATGTTATGGTAATTTTTATTTGCTATTCAACCTATTGCTAAGTTTAGAAAAAACTAGATGAAGGAAAAATAAATAAATAAGAGCTTGATCCAAAACTTTTGTAGCCCACAAGAACTTTTTAATGGCCAATCATTACTGCTTCAATTTGGTTCTGCTTTATTTTTGGGCTCATGCTCTAAAATAATCTGACAAAACAGAAAACGGATGGACAGCATACATGTAAAATACATACATCAAGGTGGGCCCCACGGTAAGGGCCGCTCCATCTTTGGGTAAGTCCGGGGGTCGTACCTAATCGGCTCGCACAACAACCTACCTAATTGACTGGCCCAAGAGTAGGAGTCAGTACTGTCATGATTGGCCTTGACACGGGTCCGATGACTTTGGTCCTTTCATAAGCAAGCGCACGTGTTCCACGAATATGGACCGTTGCGCAAATTCTTTCCAACTATTATTATTATTATTATTATTATTATTATTATTATTATTATTATTATTGGGTGGCCCACAGCTGGGGAGTGAAGCAGCCTGAATTTTCCATATGTTTCAACGTTGGGCCACCTAATGATGTTTCATTTGTCGCCACTTGAGCTGTGTGTGCAGGGGCTCAAATTAGATGGAAAAATGGATGGATGGTGTGGATAGACCAAATACATTCGAATTTACTGGCTACGATAATAGCGTACGCAATCCCATTTCACCCAACCTTGGAGAGTCACAGTTTAGGTCGTGTTTTGTCAATTAACCAGATTAGGTTTGAGTTTTCTGGACCTGACCGGTGCACCGTGAGCATGGCTCATGACATTACTTTTGTACATAACGTATGATATATGAATGTGAACTTAATTATTTAGATTATCATAATAATTATGAATTTGGTTACAATGGTTATAATTTGGATTATAGTAAATATTTAATTCTACATTAATATTTCTAAATATATAGTTGATGTAATTGTTTCTTCTTGGTTTTAAATTCGGTTGTGTGGTTTGTACCGGCATGCCAAAATCGAATGTGTGGCTCAATTCAAATGGAATAACTAAGACCCCAAGCATCAAGATAGGCAAATTCTTCATATAACCGATATCGAATAAGATTGGTTACCTAATCAGTCACTTGCACAGCCAGATTAGGCGCATGGCCTTGAAACATCAGACAGTTTTGGCAAAAAAGAATGATAGACATGAAAAAGTGAATCATGTAATTGCTAAATTCTCTTCTTTAGAGTTCTAACTTCCATCCTATATATTTAACAATTAATAGAAGCAGCCTCCGAGCCACCCTTCTGTCTAGTTTTCTCGACCATTTTTTCTACTTAGCATTTTCTTTATTTTCACAATCCATAATCGACTTGGTGATGTGGCAAGTGAAAAAAGAGGAGTCGTGTGTTGTTTCAGCTAAAATTGATGCCATGAGGACTGCATGTCTCAATTCCTTGGAATACGATGTGTTATTGTATGCCATTGTTGGTAGAGTAGTATACGAGTCGAATCGAGTTGAGCTTGGCACAGTTCGAATCGGCTCAGCCAGTAGCAGAATCCAGCTCGAACTCGACTCGGCTCGGTCCTGGTGCTTGACTGGCCAGTTTCGCTCAGTTCGGTCAGCAGCTTGAGCCAATTCAAGCCGAGTTCGAGCCTATGTCGCATTTTGTCAAACACATAGAGCGCACCTTCAATTTCTCACAAAATGCAAAACAACAGCAGCAGTTTATAGGTATTTTATCGAACACTTGGCAGGCATCATTAAAATCGAGATACGATGGTAGTTTTATCATATAAAGTTTTTTTTTTGTAGTAATTTATTTCATATCCATAACTACCTCACCACCAGCCGATCCCGTGGAGAATGTATACACCTGAAACAACACTTCGTTGAGTCATTTCATCAAACACTTGGTGAAAAGTGTCAATATCAAACTAAGTCACCAAATTGATTTGATCCGAGTCAATTCGAGTTGAGGTTCGATCCGAGTCGATTCAAGCTCGGACAATCTACAACTCGACTCAAAATTTTTTCGAGCTCCAAAAATCAGCTCGACTCGGCTCAAAATCAGTTTCGAATTGAGTCGAATTGAGCTTTTTCGAGTCGAGTCGAGCAACTTAATTGAGCTAACTCGGTTCGTATACAACTCTAATTGTTGGCAACCCCAAGTGCAGAGTCCAAATGTAATAATAACTTGGTGAGATCGAGATCGAATCCATAGGGACTTTCTATGTGTGTGTTTCTAAAATCAACTAGAATTAGAATTAGAATCTAGACTATAACTAAATTCTAAAATAGGAGAGATCAATGGTGATAAACTATCAATAATAATGGGAAACCTAGAGCATCAAGGGTCCACTTGTATTTATTACGATGCTACCTTACTTGATTCAATTGAACACAACTGGAATTGGAGTCCTATCATATCCAATTGGATGATAGAACAATGAAAACATATTTTGAACTTTCATTAGTTTAGTTCTCTCATGAAGTACCAATGCAATGATCATAGGGAATTCAAGTACCTACAAATCACACAATTGCAAAATAGGTAAGAAGATATTAAAAGATTTCTGAGCAATTATTGTAATTACGGTCACAATAAATCAGAAAAAATTGAAAATATTCCTTCATTCAAATTAATAATTAATGGAAGTTCAACATAAACTTGAATCAAAGTAAAATAAGCATCGAAATAGACTACAATCTTCACCTCTTAACTCTAGCTAAGAGATTTAGCCAACCATAGATATGATTAAACTAAACTCTCAAAAGAAAAACATAAATACCAACTAGAAGAAGAAAATCGGAGAAGAAGAAGAGACTCCTTGAGCTTCCACCACTCCTTACACTACTCTTCTAACCTTAAATCGTGCTTAGGAGAACCTAGAAAACGTTGAGTGTGAAATATTGCATATTTTCTCTTATTTATACTTTGGTTTTATAAACATGATAGTGCTTAATTGATCTAATTATGCATGCTTTCATGTGCGAGGTGATTTCGAGAGCTTAAGGTGAAATTGATGCTAAAAGAAAGATTTATGCTCAAAAGATTACTAAATGAAGATTTGGAAGTCATTAATGAAGAATTCACATGCCAAAGATCGAAGGAAACTAAGTGAGAAATAAAGAGAATCGAAGATTTGAAGTCAATAAAAAGAAAAAGAATCCTGAAAATTGTCCTAAAATAAACATATTCCTAAAAATAATCTTGAAAAACATATTTTGAAACTCCGAGTTTAAAAAATGAAAGTTCTAAAAGTTTATTTTGGGAAATTGTACAGAGTGCGTAAATTTAAGGTGGTTTCTATAATTTTTCAACTTAGTGCGAAAGTAGGAGTTCCACAAATATAAATAAGACTCCCTAGGATGCTCCAAAGCATCTTCCAGGGTTTGGAAATGTCTCGAGGAGCATAGTACAAGGGTGGAACAGCCGCCAAAGAGTTTTTCTTCTTCCCTAGTTTATTTTTCATGCTTTGTTTAAGAGATTTTTTTTCAATCATGCCTATGGTTGGATAAACCTCTTAGCTAGAGCTAAGAGGTGAAGCTTGCAGCGTGTTTGGATGATTATCTTTCTTTGATTCTTGTTCTTATTAAACCTCATTGATTTATAGTTTGATATTAAAGGAATATTTTCAGTTTTCTATGATTTATTGTGACTCAAATTATAATAGATGCCGTGATAGTTTTGGATATTTTCTTTTTCTATTTTGAGATTGTGAGATTGATAAATCCTGTTGTTCACTATCGTCTCTTGGGCATGGTAGGGTGATGGAATACTTTCCAATTATCCCAATTCTCCTCCATTGAGAATTAGGTCAATGAAAAGTTCATATTTGATTTAAATTGCTTTATCTTCCAATTAGATAGGATAGGACTCCAATTCCAATTGTGTTCCTTGAATCAAGTAAGGTAGGATCTTGATAGCTACAAGTGGATCCTTGACACCCTAGTTCCCACTTTTAAATTCATAAGTTTTAATCAACATTATTCACCATTACTCTCAATTATTCATATTTCAATTTAGATATTTATCTAGTTCTAGTTCAAGTTATTTTCATTATACATATAAGTTTAGTCCCTGTGGATTTGACCTCGGTCTCACCGAGTTATTACTACATCACGACCCTACACTTAGGGTTGTGAACAAGTTTTTTAGAGCTGTTACTGGGGACTACGACTACGTCTTTATGGAATTAATTAGTTTTAGAAATATGTTAAGAGTATGATTTATTTTTCTGCTATGTTTTTAGGTTAGGATTTTTTCTAAAATTATTTTTAGAAACTAACATTGTTTTCTGTTTTGTAGGATCCTAACATAACAACTCTTATTCGGTAATTTTATTCCAACCTTCTCTCTTATCTCTCTCTCTCTCTCTCTCTAAATCTTTTATTTGTTTTAGTTTTTCTAGTTTTATTTTTAGGTTTAATTGTTTAGTTACTTGAGGGCTGAGAATGTTTCATGCCCAAGTGGGTTCGTGACAACATCCTTTGTCTTTTGAGTAAAAGAGGATTAATCGAAGGGTTGCATATCCATCATAGGATTAGACACCACTTAAGATCCTCTTAGTTAATTGAAGTGATGGCTGCAAATCAACCTCAACCTCAACCACCAGTTGAGGAAGTTCAAGATGAAAACGAGGTGCATAATGCACCCCCGCCTCGTACTCTATGAGATTATTTACAACCGTCGGGGGTGAGTACACCTTCCTGTATGATATTTTTATTGAATGCATGAAATGTGGATATTAAACCATGGGTAATTCAACTCTTCTATAAGTTTCATGGACTAGAATATGAAAGTCCATATGAAAGAGTTCGATGAGATAATATCTATATTACACTTCCTAAATGTATCTGAAGACACAGTTAGACTGAAATTGTTTCCTTTCTCTTTGAAAGAAAATGCTAAGTCATGGTTATATTATTTAAGACCAAGGTCCATTGGCACATGAGCTAAGATGATAAGGGAGTTCCTTAAAAAGTTCTTCCCCTATCATGAAACAAATACCTTAAGGAAAGTAATCATAAATTTTGCGCAAAAAGAGGATGAAACCTTTTTCCAATGTTGGGAGCGATTTAAGGATCTTATAAATTCATATCCACGACATGGCTACGAAACATGAAATATAACAAGCTTTTTCTATGAGGGATTGACCTCACCCATGAGCCAATTTGTGGAGATGATGTGTAATGGGGAATTCATGAATAAGGAAGCCGATGATGTGTGAGATTATTTTGAAAAACTTGCTGCAAACACGCAATCATGGGATACCTCTTCAAGAACTACCACTTCTAAGCCTACTCAATTAAAGGAAATGGGAGGAATTTATACTTTAAAAGAGGAAGATGATATAAATGTAAGAATGGTCAAAATCACAAGAAAAGTTGAGGCCATGAAACTTAAGAAAGTAAAACCCGAAAAGGCAGCAGAAGTTGTTTGTGGTATTTATGTTTGTAACATACATACAATTGAGAATTGCCTAACAATTCCTGCTTTAAAAGAGACATTGAATGAGCAATCAAATGTCGTAAATAATTACCAAAGACCTTTCAGTGGACCCACCTCAAATACATATAACTCTAGTTGGAGGAACCACCCAAATTTTAGTTGGAGGAATGGACAAACGGCTAACCCACAAGAGGCCCTTACGTAATTCTTAAATCAAAAGAAGCCTCAAGAGGATACGGTTCAAAAGTTCATGTAAAACTAAGAGCTATTCAACCAAAATACGGTGCAAGCATATTAAGATCTCAAAACAACAATGGGAATGTTTGCATCATCAATTCAAAAGATTGAGTCACACTTAGTGTAACGCCTTGAATTTCAAGGGTCGAGCAAAACTCTACTCCCGAGATCCAACACATCACTTATGCAACATGGATAATAATGTTCAGATTTTGTCCATATTAATGAGTTAAACATGAGTGAGATTATACTAAAACAGTATATCATACTCCATATATAATTAAACTAAGCAAGCGGAAGTCTGAAGCATATATATAAAAATATGTAAGTGTTTCACAACCTCTAGAGTATGAGTAGGTAACCGGGCTGAATATATACATGTATTTTTTCAAAATATACAAAATGTGAAAGTTTAAGGTGTCCAATTAAGCCAAGTATCCCAGTATTCCCTGCGTATCAGCACGAGGTCTACATAGACCCGCCCGAGAGTTGAAAGTAGGAGAACTCCTCCGCCTCATCCATAAAGTCCTGCTTTGTTGCATAGATTTCATCATCACCTACATCTAAACCAGAGTCTAGTTGGTGTTTTAAAACACCGTCCTAGGGTGGGAGTGAGTGATTAACTTAGTGGTACTATAAGGCAAATGTTAACATGTTATCAAGTCAATCAAACAGTAATGATAAAGCAACATAATAATCACTTCCTAACTACTCTTGTTAATGTAGGAATGGAGTGCAAGTAATGATGTATTCCCTTGCATCAAAGCTCTCTCAACAAGCGACTCCGATAAGCAATTTCGCATATGACATCACTACCTCCTGTGCGGCTTCTATGCCTTTAAAGCACGTCCTAACTAATGCAATGCAATGCATGGTCATGTTAGCCCAGTAGTTAATTACTTATTCATACAGCAAATTTGGGAAGCTAGAGTACCTCTCTTAATATCATTGACTCGAACCGAAGGATCCATCTAGGTTCATCACTCCAAGTCAAGCACATACGATAGGCAAGTTGTAGGGTCATCACTCCTAATGAAAAACAGTCGATAGGCAAATTCAAAAGTTTATTATCACGCCCCAAACTCAGAAACCGGGATCACAAAATTTCTGATCGCCGAATCTGGCGCCGACAGCCTCCGTAGTAACCCATTCTTGGCTCCCAGCGCTCATACTCTAGATTCTGATCCTAGGATCCTACAAGGAGGATTTTCAACATAAATTTGTCTCATAAGAAGCATAACCACAAGTATACTTAAATCATAAGAACAACATCATCACCACATATCCACTAATATAACCATTTGAGTACAATACTGAAAAGGAAATACATGCATATAATAAAATCTCCAGAAGCTCTGCCGCACGCTCCTGCCCTAGCTCGACTGTATCCTATCGTCACCTGCATGCATCTATCATGCATAAGATTATAGAAAACTTAGAGGGTGGTGTAGGTGTTTACACAAGATAAGTGCCAAGTATTCAATACAATGCCTTAATCATACAATATCGAAATTACTGGCATGAATCATACGATATCAGAGTAAGCGAAAATACTGCAAGTCCATAAAAAATATCAACAACCTCATCCAGGATATGCGATGAAAAGACATAGCAAGCCAATGTCATATACTGAGAAATTAATGTAAATCGACTATGTAATGCGGAAACATAATGAACCAGATATCAAATATCGAGGATGCAATACAATATGGAATTCAGAAAAGCTACTAATACCATCAGCCTTATCTAGGTCATATAAATGCAGAAATATAACAATCCAAAATGCTATATGTCGTGGATGTAATGCGATATGCGGTGCGAATGGAATGACCATGCTGGAGTATGAAGTCGGGATGATAGTATGTAGTATCGTAGGCTATGTAGTCCATCACAAGGGACTTCTATCCAAACTAGTTTCATACCTAATTTGGATAGTCAGACTCAATGTGATAAACTCCTGATCTCAGGTTAGTCATGCGCCCCAACCGAAATCCTGACCATTGTGAATATACACGTAACAAATAGTTGTGCACCATCAGCTTAAGTGGATAATGAATGAATGAATGAGTATGCAACTCTTGCTCAATAAGTCCATATATCAGCATGGTTCATCTCTTGAATCATCACCGGGGTCTAGTACACTCTACATGCAAATCGCTGCCCACTGACGTGCGACCATGCAAGTGGAAGAGACCTCACTATCCGCCTGGCCAGTAGTCAACCAATATCTACTCGGCACGTTGATAGCGGACCCATTCACGAGCTGGTCAAACTCAGCCTAGTTATGTTCCCTGCTCTCGGGAGGGTAATACTACACCTCCTCCCAACCGACCACAACACAATGGGAGACGCAGCCTCCTAGTATTCGACACTCGGCCACTGTATATCCATTCGGTCATGACGTTGGGGCGTCTCCTAGCCTCGGAGGTTTAGGGATTTTCACCCAAGGCTATCTATGGCAGCCCGATTCTAGTAACAGATTTTTGATGTCCCATCTAGCCATCACGATATGCCTATGGAGGAAACGGCCCTGATGTCACTAAGGCGTATAATAATCACAATATACAATGTAAGATGCATGAGTCATACAATCTAGTCATGCATCAATCCTATGCATACAGTGCGCTCATGTGAGATAACCTCCACCTATCAGGGAGTCTTATAACAACCTGCCCAATGATATATGCAATGGTCAACCACACCTCATAACAAACATGTAGATGATGCGTATGGTCATGTATCATGATACTATGCGGTCACATACTCATAATCGGTATCAATAACCGGCATCGATAATCGACCTCGATAATGTGGACATTTAACCAATATTGCCCCCAAGGAATGGCCCACATAGATCCTAACATATAGTAGACCCATAACCTCACACAAGGGCCAAATATACAACACCATGGGCCTCACTCAAGAGCTCAATACACGTCACGATAAACCTTTCATATGGGCCTAACATACATCACAATGGGCCTCATCACATAGGCCCCATATACATCATATTAGGCCTCAGCAATCGGAATCGGCCTCGACAATCGGCCTTGACAATTAGAATCAGTCTCGATAAACGGAATCGGCCTCAACAATCGGAATCAGAATTGACAATCGGAATCGGCCTTGACAATCGACCTCGATAATCGAAATTAGAATCGGCCTCAACAATCGGCCTCGATAATTGGAATCGGCCTCCATAATCAGAATCGGTATCGACAATCGGAATCGGCCTTGACAATCGACCTCGACAATCGGAATCGGCCTCAATAATCGGAATCGGTATCGACAATCAGAATCGGCCTTGACAATCAGAATCGGCGTCAATAATCAAAATCGACCTCGACAATCGATCTCGACAATCAACAATTGAATCGGCCTCGACAATTGGAATCGGAATCGGCCTCAACAATCAGCCTCGACAATCGAAATCGGTATCGACAATCGGAATCGGCCTCAATAATCAGAATCAGTATCGATAATCGAAATTAGCCTGGACAATCGGCCTCGACAATCGGAATCGGTCTCAATAATCGAAATTGGCCTCGACAATTGGTCTCGACAATCGGAATCAGAATCGACAATCAGAATTAGCCTCGACAATCAACCTCGACAATCGGAATCAGCCTCAATAATCGACCTCGACAATCGAAATCGACAATCAGAATCAGCCTCGACAATCGAAATCGGCCTCAACAATCGAAATCAGAATCGGCCTCGACAATCGAAATCGGTATCGACAATCGAAATCGGCCTCGACAATCAGAATCAGAATCGGCCTCAACAATCGGCCTCGACAATCGGAATTGGTATCGATAATCGGAATTAGCCTCGACAATCGGCATCGATAATTAGCATCGATAACCAGCATATATACATGGCGGGATCCATATATGAACGGCCGATCAAACCTTAATATAAAGATCGGCCCTCAGCCATGGTTATATCAAATCTCATAGCACGGAGCCATCCGTCTATGACGAATGGGGCCCACTTATTTGGGTTAACCCAATAAGAGAATAATGAGAATGGGCCTAACAAGGCCTAAGGGAAGGTCACAATGTGGACATCCAACCATCATTGCCCATCAATGTGGACATCTAACCAACATTACTCCCAAGGAGTGACTCACATCAGGGATTCATACATAACATATTGACCACATATACATCACGTTGGGCCCCATTCATGGGCCTCTTATATATCACGTTGGGCTTCATACAAGGGCCTCAAACGAATCACAATAGGCCACGCCCATAGGCCTCAACCCATGGGCTTTAAATACATAATAGGTGGGCCCTACACATGGGCCTAATATACATCACAGGTGGGCCCCACACATGGGCCTCAAATACATCACCATACACATTGCAATAAGTCGCATCTCATAGGCCACATAAACATTGTATTGAGCCTCATCATATGGCCACAATTACATCATAGTGGGCTGCATCAATGGGCCGCACTAATGGGCCATAAATACATCATAATGGGCTGCACTAATAGGCCTCATACACATCAAGTCGGCCACTTCAATGGGCCTCATGGATGCCCACAAATACATCAAGGTGGGCCTCATGGATGGCCCACAAATACATCAAGGTGGGCCTCATAGTTTATCGCATTGGCCCTCATATAATGGCCTCGTAGTAGGTGGGCACCTCATATAAGGGCCTCGTAGTAGGTGGACCCTGCACAACCAGCAGGTGGGCCTGCACCAACCAAATGAGCCCCCAGATGAACAACATGGATGTAAAACACATACATCTAAGGTGGACCCCTCCATAACATTTATTTTCCATCTAATCTGTACACAAGGTCACAAAGACCTGGACTAAGAGGAAAACAAATTTCATACTTATCCAAAACTTTTGTACTCCCAAAAGGGGATTTCAATGGTAGGCATTCAATCCCCACTGTGCAATGTGGTCCACTTGATAAATAGATCTGTCTTATTTTTAGTCTCAGGCCCAAGGACGAGCTTACCAAATGTATGGATGATTTGGATAAAACACCTGCGGCATGGTGGGCCCACGTCCAAACTGATGCACGACTGAATATAGAATACATGCATCAAAAGGGGGCCCACCGTCCCACCATATGGATGGTGTGGATAAGACCCATACATCACATGTGGCCCCTCAAAATTGGATGGACGGTAAGGATACAACACACGCATCATGGTGGGGCCGTACCTGGCGTGGCACGCCAGTTGATGGACGGTTGAGATGGAAAATAGTTGGACGGCATGGAATGAAACTCATACATCAGGGTGGCATCCTCATCCAAAACAGATGAACGACAAGGGTATAAAAATTCATCAGGGGTGGGGTCCACCCACGTGGCCCACAACTCGCCAGATGAATGGATGGACGGTGTGGGTAAGACCCATACATCACAGGGGCCCCACGTAATATGGATGGACGGCGTGGGTTTAATCCCATGTGCAGCAGTGGGTGGGTCCCACGTACGTGGGCCCCCCACTTCCCTCTTTCTCCTTATATAATATAATATAATATAATATAATATATTATATTATACATATAGTATATGAATTACAAAAAAGGCCACTGTCCAGACCCCAGGGTGCTCTGGACGGTGCCGATTTAGTGCATGAAACCATGGTGGGTCCACACATAGCAGTGGCCCACGATAGCATATATTATATAATATAATATATTATAATGTATAATATTATATATATATATATAATACATATATGTATATATGTGTGGGTGTGTGAAATTATGTGGGTGGTAGCGTCTAGCGTCCAGGGATGCTGGACGACCTGGATAAAAAGGGGTACACCCCACTTGTAGGCCCCACATGGACGGTTTGGATGGCCCTACGAAATATGGCGGCCCCACATCAGGTGGGCTACACTCTTGAATCAAGTTGATATTTGTGTTTTTCCTTCGTTTGGGCCCATCCAAATGGACTGCCACGTGGGCCACTCGGTGGATGGTATGGATAAAATACATACTTTATGGTGGGTCACAAACACACACCATCCATACAAGAGAGAGAAAGAAAGAGAGAAACTATGAGATAGAGGAACCCCGCCACTATGGGCCCCTCTCTACATTGCATACATCAAAGTGAGTCCCACAATAAGTGGGCCCTAAAATTGAAATCGACGATGGATCACCCACCTATCGGTCTTTATCTTTTGCTCGTTGGACTCGTAAACTCCTTAGCTTGCTCTTTGATGGTAGATGATGATGATTGGAGGGTGGAGATGAGAGATAGGATGGTAGGAAGTGGGTCACACTTGGCTCATCTCATGGAGAGCTTGTAAGTTGGCTCTCATGGGTTGCTTGGAATGGAGTGAAGTGAGAGAGAGAGAGAGAGGAGTGATGTAAGTGAGTGATGGGTGATGGGTGGTATGGGTTGTGTAAGAGAGAGTTGACTTGGGGAATGGCTTGTGTACTTGGGGATGGGATGGAGTGATGGGTTGATATGTACTTGTTTGATGTGATGTGTTATAGAGATTCTCTCAGTATTTGCTACGCGCAACATTTTCTTCGAACTGAACGCGGGCCCACATCTCCTGGAACGGGTATCGCCTCGGCATGCGAGAAGCAGCGTCGGAATCGCGGTGACGGCACGGTCGTAAGGGTACAAGTCTAGGGTCAAGCGACTCTGATATACGGGACACGACTCAGGATCATGCGTAAATGCCGATATTAGATCGCGAGTCGCTGAAATTTGACTGGGAGGACTGCGAAGGCATATGGAACGGTATGGGGTAGGATACGGGTCTCACATTTATACTCGCAGTCACTACAGGGTGACTAATCACCTCGGCGTAGGCTGACAGCTCGAACACAGTGTCCCCTACCACCATGCCCGGTTCACGATTCTAAGTTACTCACTGGTCACTACGGGGAGGCTCGTCACCCCAGTGTAGGCCAACAGCTCGAACACAGTGCCCCATACCACCATGCCTGACTCATGAGTCTTAGCGGATCGTGGTACCAAGGTTAAAGAGGACCTTTACATTGGTGGGGGGTACCTTAGATTCAAGCAGTAGTGTCCACACATGGTAAACACACAATAGGCTGATCGGTTTGTTAAGCAAGTTTGATTGGTACAGGCACATGCGGACTTAATCGATATGGAGCGCATAAGCACCCCTCGTGGCCTAACCACTATCGACAATCATCGTGCGACCCGAATTCATTAAGTATACCTGATGTGGCAAGACTAATTTGGCCACCTGAACAGGAACTGTTACCGATTGCCTAGGCTAGGTTGTAGCCCCAATCTTACTTAGATGCACCAGTTAAATACATGTGATAATTAATTCAGCATTTAACAAACAATCCAAGTGCAATCCTCATTTGAGCATTTCATCAAACACCTTGATCATGTTACCAAATACTAGCATTTCTTCAATCATTGGCATAAAGTCGAATATGATTTCATGAAAGGAATTATACACATGTATAAGGCAAGAAGGAATCTTATCCTAACACTCGTAATACATATAAAACATCAACAATTTCTCATTCAGACAATTCATCAAACACTTAGACTACATGTCACCAAATACGTAGACTAGGCTAGTTACAACATATATTTTAGCAAATCCTTACACAGAGAGGTCAACATGCATATGACAACAATGAATCCTAGATTAGTAATCATGGTAAGCATAAATTATGTTTACATGTTCATTCAAATATTTCAACAAACACATGGGATGCATCTTTCGTTCAACAGAGTTCATACATGTATATAATATCGAAAACGGCATATCTAAGACAATATGACAACAATCAAGTCAGACATATCATTAACTAACATTGAAAGCATTGACAACCATAACCTAAACGTTTATAGTCCGCGCCTTTCATCAAAATACTCAATTCGGACTCGGTTCGAATTCTACGTTCCCGAAAATAAAATGCCGGGCACCTAAATAACATACGTGGTTAGCTAGTTTGACAAATAAACAGCCCAGATCTCTATGACAAGATTAGGGTTAGGGTTTCTTACCCAAAATCGTAGCCGAAACTGAGTGTGTAGCATAACGGGAAGGTGATTCCGTGCGTGGAGTAGTGGGAGAGAATCACAGCAACATTCACAAAAAATCCTTTTTCTCTCTTTCCTCTTTTCTCTTCTTTTATCTCTTTCTCCCTTAGGATTTTGGGAAAATTCGTATATGAGAGGGGTGAGGTGATATAGAGCTATTTATAAGCCTAAAAGTGTTGCAAATGGCCCCATGGCCACTATATACATGAGTTATACCCTTTGGGCAGTTGTTTTTGACAAACAGGACTCACAGGGAGGCCCACTACTCACCTACGTCATACGGTAAGTTCCCTGACAATCGATCTATGTCATGATGTGATTTTGGTGCGATCGGATAAGCTGATCGACTGTTGAGGACTCATATTAGATCAACAGTTATACTTACTCGATCGGGGTTACAATTATATTGATATGTATAGGGAAATTTCCCTTTTTTTTGGGTGAAGTTTGGTCAGAAACTGATGGTCTGAAATCCTCAATTTCGCGTGTGAGCGAATGGCCCAATTCACTTATGTTTCATTTCACTTTCTAAAGATATTCGCGTTTCTTACACACTTCGCTCAGGGCTTAAGTTGTGCGTTTCTACACACCATATGGGCTTGATTTTCGCGATGGTTGTCAAGCCCAGTAGGACGGACATAATCGTATAGTTTTGTTGTCATCGGACTCTTGACGTGCGGTCTAAGTCTGTTATGGGGTTTCAATGTACTCGCAGGCTCTTGGGATTTCTTCCTAGGTCTTTATGTAAGGTTGAGTCAGTGATATTAATGGTTTCTGGCTTTCTCATTCGTGAAAATGGTGGCCCAAGCTTAATCCACCGATTATTTCAGTTTAATACTTAACTAAATTCCACCTTAATGATGACAGGATACGGTCCTCAGGTGATTCCGCTTGAGGTGGTACTCGGGTTCTTGTACAGATTTTTTTGAGAAATTACAATCTACCCCCCTTAAAGAAAAATTTTGTCCTCGAAATTAGTACCTTTTCGTACTCCTCAAGGATCTGAGGATAGTTCTTACACACTTCGGCTTCCGTTTCCCAAGTAGCCTCCTCCTCAGTGTGGCGTGTCCATAACACTTTCACGAGTGGGATAACTTTGTTACGTAGCACTTGTTCCTTCCTATCTAGAACACGTGTGGGCCGCAATACATAAGTAGCATATTCACTTAGCTGCACTTGCTCCCATTTGATAATATGGGTAGGGTTAGGAACATATTTCTTTAGCATCGATACATGAAAAATGTTGTACACACCTGCGAATGTTGTGTGTAAGGTGAGACGGTATGCTACCACACCAACTCGGTCTAAAATTTAGAACGGGCCAATGAATCTCGGCATGAGTTTCCCCTTCTTGCCAAAATGAAGGACTCCCTTCATTGGGGAAACTGTAAGGAATACATGGACCCCAACTTCAAATTCTAACTATCTCCACCTCGTATTAGCGTAACTCTTCTGTCTACTCTAGGTTGTAAGGAGTCGACGATCGATAATATCAATCTTTTCTGAGGTCACCTGAACCAGGTCTGGGCCGACCAAACTCTTCTCACCAACTTCTGCCCAACAATGTGGAGCTCGACATGGGTGCCCATACAAAGCTTTATAGGAAGCCATGTCAATGCTTGCTTGAAAGCTGTTGTTATAAGCAAACTCGGCATAAGGGAGATAGTCATCCCAGCAATCCTTGAAGTCAAGTACGCACGCTCGTAACATGTCCTCAAGTATTTAATTTACCCGTTCCGTCTGCTCATTGGTCTGTGGGTGGAACGCGGTACTAAACTTCAGTTTCACTCCCATTGCTTCTTGGATTCGAGTCTAGAAAATAGACGTGAATCATGTGTCTCGGTCCGACACAATATCCATAGGAACCCCATGCAATCGTACTATCTCCTTGATGTATAGCTTGACTAGATCATCTGCCGAATTAGAAACTTTAATCGGGAGGAAATGGGCTGATTTTGTCAATAGGTCCACAATCACCCAAATGGAGTCATGCCCCTTTCTCATCTTTGGTAACTCGAAAATGAAATCCATAGATATGAAATCCCACTTCCACTCGGCTATGGGCATGGGCTGAAGTAAACCAGGGGGTCAGCGATGCTTGGCCTTGACTTGTTGGCACGTGAGACATCGGGATACAAAGTCTGTTATTTGTGTCTTCATATTGTCCCACCAATACGAACACTTCATGTCTCGATACATCTTCGTACTGCCCAGATGCATTGCTAACTTTGAGTTATGAGCGGCATCTAGAACTTCTCTCCTCAAGTCATGGAGATTCGGGATGCATAGGTGGCCACGATATCGCAAACCTCCATCTAAGTCAATCCTTCATTCAGATTCTTCACTGTCACTTGCACGTTCTCTCATCTTCACCAACAGTTCATCTTCTTTCTGAGCCATAATAATTCGGTCATCAATAAGTGGCTACACATAGATGTGTGCACTGCTCTCGAATGGCTCCTCTACTGTCAGCTTCTGTTCGAAATCTCACACGAATTCTACCATATTCCACTCTTCTATCATCAGTGGGGTTGCAAATTCCATTATTTTCTTGCAGCTCAACGCATCGGCCATAAGGTTGGCCTTGCCAGGGTGGTAGGAGACCTCAAACTTGAAGTCTTTTAAGGTCTCCATCTAACATCGTTGCCTTATATTTAAGTCCCTCTGTGTAAAGATGTACTTGAGGCTCTTATGGTCACAAAAGAGCTCAAACTCCTCTCCGTAGAGGTAATGTCTCCAGAGCTTTAATGCGAAGATGACTGCCGCCAATTCCAGGTCGTGAGTGGGGTAGTTTTCTTCGTATTTCCTCAGCTTTCGTGAGGCATAAGCGATCACCATATCTTTCTGCATAATTACACAACCTAAACCAACTCGAGAGGCGTCAGTTTAAATGATATATTTGACCTCTTACTCTGGAAGTATAAGCATGGGTGCAAACGTCAGCTTGTCCTTTAATTCCTGAAAGGCTACTTCTACTTTCTCATTCCAAGCAAACTTAAGATCTTTCTGAGTGAGTTGAGACAACGGTCGGGCTATCTTGGAGAAATCTTTAATGAATCGGTGATAATAGCCGGTAAGTCCGAGGAAACTCATCACTTCTGTAACTGAGCCGGGCTGCTCCCAGTCTTGTACCGCAGTTACCTTGGCAAGGTCCATGACGATTCCTTCCTTGGAAAACACGTGTCCCAGGAACTTGACTTCTTCCTTCCAGAAGTCGCATTTTCGGTACTGTGCAAACAATTGGTTCTTCCTAAGAGTATCAAAGACTGATCGTAGGTGTTCTTCATGATCCTTCCGACTCTTCGAGCATATCAAAATGTCATATATGAACATGATAACGAATCGGTATAGATATGGCTGAAATACCCTGTTCATGAGATACATGAATACGGCCGGTGCATTTGTAAGTCCAAACGTCATCACGAGAAACTCATAGTACCCAAAGCTGGTCCTGGAAGTTGTTTTCTGGACGTCTTCATTCTTAACATGCAACTGATAATACCTGAACTGTAAGTCTATTTTAGAGAAATACTGTGCCCCCTTCAACTGGTCAAACATGTCATCTATCCTGGGTAGAGGATACTTGTTCTTCACTGTGACGTGGTTTAACCTGTGATAATATATACACAACTGTAGCGATCCATCCTTCTTTTTTCACAAACAACACAGGTGCTCCCTAAGGAGATACACTCGGTCGTATGAAACCTGAATCCAATAGGTCATCTATCTGCTTCCTCAGTTCCTCCATTTCACATGGAGGCATGCGATATATCGGTAAGGAGATCGGTGTTGCGTCTGGCACAAGGTCGATGGTAAAGTCGATCTCGCGCTGAGGAGGTAGTCCAGGGATCGTTCTGAACACGTCCGTGGAATCTTGGACTACTAGCGTGTCCCTAAGTGACGGACCATCATAATTTTCCAACAGGGAAGCATAACAACTAATGCGGTAGGGCCAATTGACTTGAACTGGGAAAGTAAAGGTCGTGTTTTTGGGTCCATGGGCTGTCACCAATCTGGTTTCACAGTCAATCTTTGCCTTCATTTTGGTGAGCCGATCCATGCCGAGGATGATGTCGTAATGATATATCGTGGTGACAATCAGGTCAATGCATACCACTCTACTTTCTAAGACTATCGGGCAATTCTTATAAAGCTTAGTGGGGTCTGTGAAGGTTCCTTTTACCGCGATGACTCCCACCCTAACTATAGGGGTAGTACTCAGCCCTAATTGCTTGACTGCAGAGTATGCTATCATTAAAATAGTGGAACCGATGTCCACTAACAGAAATATTGGTGTACCTTGGATGTGGGCAGTGACTTCAAAGGCTAATAGTATTGCAGCCGTTGATTTAGATGCTTCAGCTGCAAGTGCATGTACTCGAGGTTATTGCGGGCGATTAGGTTACGTTGCCATAGGTCGTTAAGGCAGCCTATTTCGAGATACGAGCGGTCAGTAGAATGGTTGTGTCGGTGGTGCGGATCATAGAGGTAAAGCCGAAATAACAAGTGGTGGCTGGCGGTTCACCTTCTGAGGCAGTGTGAAACCATTGTCCTTCATCTTGGTAAAACAAAAGGAGTCAATATGGCCCCCTTTGTTATAATAAGTACACTAACGGTCAGTTCGTCTCTGTTGGGCCGGCGGTGGCCTCTTGCCGAGAAATGGTTGGTTCTGTAATTCGGGCTGGCATACGTGTTCGAGACACTCTTTCACCATCCTTCTCAGCTCGCAGGGACATGTTCACTAGCTCAGCATAGTTGGGAATGATAGCACAACATATCTTGGTGCGGATATCAGCCCACAGCCTATCTGAAAGTCATCGCATTCTCATCGGCTCGTCTGCCAAAATCAAAGGAGCATATCTGGCTAGTTACGTGAACTAGTTTTTGTATTCTTCCATAGTCATTCCTCCCTATCGAAGGCAAAGAAATTCGCCCTCCTTTTCATTACGGTAAGTGAGGGGGAAGTACTTTCCATGAAAATGGGTTTCGAACTCATCCCACGTCCACGCAAATCTTGTGGGAACAGTTCGTAGGATGCTATCCCACCAAAGGCTAGCCTCCTTTTCAAACATACAGCTAACAAGCTTGACTTGCTCTCTTTCATTATAGTGCAACGGCTTCAACATCTTGGATATGCGATCCAACCAGTACTCAGCCTCCTCGGGTCTATGAGTACCGGCAAAAGTGGGAGGACAGAGGCACTGAAAGCACTCAAATAGGCCACTTATAGTCATAGTCCCAGATGCTGCACGGGTGGCATAGGCAGGGCCACATTCATGTTTTGTGCAATGGCCCCCGCTATAGTGGCCAAAACTTGTTGTTGTTGTTACATTAGGAGCATCATCTGCTCCAACCTATCAGGGGGAGAGGCCGCCTGAGGCATGTGTGGAGTTGACGAAGATGCACTGTTCTGACCTAGAACTGGTGGTGCACTCGGTGTTGGCCCATTTGTGGGGCCAGTGGCTGGTTGTGAATCCGGTATCGTATTGCTACTTGAACCCAAACTGGGGTCTGTCTGGCTACCACTCGATGAGGGGCCCCATCAATCATTCCTCCAAGCGGGAGACGTGCCATGTTCCAAGTAGTTTTGGGAGGCATTCCCTATATACAACATAGGGTGCAACATTTATAGGATTAGGATAACATTATCCATTTTCTCCAAAAATTCTACGCATTTCTAAACAAAAGGAATTTCATGCATTTCATTTAACCAAAATTTGTCACAATACATATGATGTAGCATTACATGAATTATGACAGAGAATGCATGTGAGCAAATTTTTTAAAAAAAAGGCTTTAACACTTACTAACCTAATATCCCTCTACGCCTAACTAAGGCTATTACAAAAAATAAAAAATAAAAAAACAAAAAAAAAAAGAAAGACAATTATAAATATATGACTAGGTCTCCAATTTTGGCGAAGGCGGAGACATCCCCTTATCTTACATATAGCACAGGAGGGTCTTTAGGGCGCGAGACATTTTTTAAACTTTTGTTTCAGGTAGGCCTGGTTCTCCTCGAACTTCTGCTTTAGGTAGGCTTAGTTTTCTTCAATCTTGGCCATGTGGGCTTTTAAGGTGGCCAGGTCGTGGCGGTCCTCATGTGTAGTAGGAGGTCCCCCGTTTGAGTCTCGGGCCTCCTGTTCTTCTTCCTACTCCTCTTCCTCACTGCCTTCCTCTTCTCCATTTCCTTCCTCTTCTTCATTGCCTTCCTCCTCTTCAGTCTCTTCTTCTATCTCATCCCCATACTCATCAATCCTAGCTTAGCATTGCCTGGGGCCTATTCCCAAATTGTTGAGTGTAGTTTCATTGATGAAATGGATTGGGGCGAGGTTATCCATATGGAGTCTGAATCCGAAATTTCCGGCGATCTTGCAAATGAGGCGGCCGAAAGGGAGTGAGGCATCTCCCTGAGTAGATCGTGCAGTATTGATTATTTGTATCAAGGCAAGAGTAGGCGGGCACACTTTTTCTCCCTATCCGACCTGGTTAAGGAAGTCCACCATAAATCTAGTGCATTCTATGCGGTTACTCCACCTAGGATACATGTTGTACGTGCATATATGGTGGAGCAGGTGGAAATCCTCTGTCATACTGGTCGATGCGAGGCTATTCTCTCACCTCCACTCTTCAAGTTGGCCACAAAGGAAATGTGTGCGGCGATTTCTCTCCTATTCACTAGCGAGATTAGTATCACTGGCATGTACAACTCCACGTTCTATTCCCATAATACTTGCCATGATATCCACATCGACCTTGGCTTGAGTTCTTCCCAATAGAATGATAAACTGGAGAGGCTTCAGAATTGGGCATGTACGGTGCCTTCACTTGCATGAGTTTTCCCTTTGAATATGGGACCCCACCCATTCTCCAGGAGGAGATCGATCACGGGATATAACCCAAATAATTTTTTGTCAACGTGAGTTTCAAACACAACCTTGGGATCACGGAACTTACCGAGTTCGACGCCTGTCGGTAACGACCTTTTTATCGGATTCGAGGGTCGAGGTCCCGTTTTGACCTTCGCTCTGCGCTTGCGCTTGTCTCGGCACTCGTCTTCTTCTTAGAATGGCTTAGATGACTAGGCCTGACTCATCCGGGGCCGCTCTCTTCTTTTCCATAAAGGAAAGGAGCGTTGAGATGGAGAAAATGGCGGCGGTGACGAGCTCAAAGAGGGCCATTAAGATGGAAAAGCTTGGAGAATGAAATGAGTTTGAAAGTACGAAGGTTTTAAGACACAAAAAGAAGAGTTTTGTGCTCAAATGGGTGTGAATAAGGGAGACTAGGAGATGTAAGGGATGGTTTTAGAGAGATAGTGGTGGAGGGGTGGAAGATGTAAAGAAAATGTAGGATTTGGATGTATGGAAATGGAGATTTAAGGGAGAAAGAGGATTTTTGAGAGATTTAGAAGTATTTGAGGGGTTGAAAATGGTGAAATGAGGGAGGAATAGGGCAAAGGGCACTAAAAAGGGGGCCCCACACGTGGGAGGGACACACTTAAGCCAGTCGGACGGTGGTACGTCGCCGCCCCCACGGTGCCGCGGCGCCCGCATGTGGAAGTCGGTGGTGAGCTGTCCACCGGGCGGTGCCGCCCAGCTCGTCTGGGTTGTCGGGTGGTGGCTTCGCCCTGGGGCGGTGGCCACCCCCCTGGGTCATGGTTTGGTGCGTGGGACCCCCTGGGCCCCACCAAACATCACGGTTCAGGTTCTTAGGCCCGTAGGGTCCATTTTTCTCGGTCCAAAGCACGTGTATTCGCGCCATTCGGATCCGTTTCGAGTTCGAATCTTGTCAAGTACGACCCAAACCCGTCAACTAATGGCCTAAAGGTGACTGAGATCCATTCACGTGATTTAGGATGCATACGGGCTAAACTATAGTATTCAATCTCGCCCGTTCGGTGAAATTTTAGAATCCTAAGATCATTTCTAAATTTCATCGCCCCTTTCCTAAGTCAGAGTGCGTCATGTTATCTATAACTCAGGTCCAATTTAATCCAATCATGTTCTGATACCAACTTGTAATGCCCTGAATTTCAAGGGTCAAGCAAAGCTCTACTCCCGAGATCCAACACATCACTTATGCAACATGGATGATGATGTTTAGATTTCTTCCATATTAATGAGTTAAACATGAGTGGGATTATACTAAAACAACATATCATACTCCGGATATAATTAAACTAAGCAAGCGAAAGTCTGAAGCATATATGTATTTAAGTATGTAAGTGTTTCATAACCTCCAGATTATGAGTAGGTAACCGGGCTGAATATATACATGTATTTTTTCAAAATATACAAAATGTGGAAGTTTAAAGTGTCTGACTAAGCCAAGTATCCTAGTATTCCCTGCATATCAGCATTGGGTCTACATAGACCCGCCCGAGAGCTGAAAGTAGGAGAACTCCTCCACTTCATCCATAAAGTCTGCTCCGTTGCATAGACTTCATCATCACCTACATCTAAACCAGAGTCTGGTTGGTGTTTTAAAACACCATCCCAGGGTGGGGGTGAGTGATCAACTCAGTGGTACTAAAAGGCAAAGGTTAACATGTTATCAGGTCAATCAAGCAGTAATGATAAAGCAACATAACAATTACTTCCTAACTACTCTGGTTAATGTAGGAATGGAGTACAAATAATGATGTATGCCCTCGCATCAAAGCTCCCTCAACAAGTACTCCGACAAGCAATTTTGCATATGACATCACTACCTCCTGTGTGACTTCTACGCCTTTAAAGCACTTCCTAACTAATGCAGTGCAATGCATGGTCATGTTAACCCAGTAGTTAATTACTTATTCTTACAGCAGATTTGGGAAGCTAGGGTACCTCCCTTTATATCATTGACTAGAACCGAAGGATCCATCTAAGTTCGTCACTCCTAGTCAAGCATATACGATAGGAAAGTTGTATCGTCATCACTCCCAATGAAAAGCAGTCGATAGGTAAATTAAAAAGTTTATACTCGCAGTCACTACGGGGTGGTTAATCACTTCGACGTAGGCCGACAGCTCGAACATGATATCCCATACCACCATGCCCAGCTCACGAGTCTAAGTTGCTCACTAGTCACTACGAGGAGGCTCGTCACCCCAGCGTAGGTTGAAAACTCGAACATGGTATCCTATACCGCCATGCTCAAGTCATGAGTCTTAGAGGATCATGGTACCATGGTTAAAGAGTGCCTTTACATTGGTGGGGGTATCATATATTCAAGTAGTAGTGTCCATACATGGTAAACACACAATAGGCTGATCGGTTTGTTAAACAAGTTTGAATGGTACGGGCACACGCTGACTTAATCGACGTAGAGCGCATAAACACCCCTCGTGGCCCTACTGTCGACAATTGTCATGCGACCCGGATTCATCAAGTATACTCGATGTGGCGAGACTAATTCGGCCACCCGAACAGGAACTATTACTGATTTCCTGGGCTAGGTTGTAACCCCAATCTCACTCGGATGCAGTAGTTAAATACATGTGATAATCAATTCAACATTTAACAAATAATCCAAGTGCAATCTTCATTTGAGCATTTCATCAAACACCTTGATTATGTTACTAAATACTAGCATTTCTTCAATCATTTGCATAAAGGTAAATATGATTTCATGAAAGGAACTATACACATGTATAAGGCAAGAAAGAATCCGATCTTAACACTCGTAATACATTAAATCATCAATAATTTCTCATTTAGACAATTCATCAAACACTTAGACTACACTTCACCAAATACATAGACTAGGCTAGCTACAACATATATTTTAGCAAATCCTTACACAGAGAGGTCAACAGGCATATGACAACGATGAATCCTAGATTAGTAGTCATGACAAGCATAAATCATGTTTACATGTTCATTCAAACATTTCAACAAACACATGGGATGCATCATTCGTTCAACAGAGTTCATACATGTATATAATATCGAAAACGGCGTATTTAAGACAATATGGTAGCAATCAAGTCAAACATAAATCATTAACTGACATTGAAAGCATTGACAACCATAACTTAAACGTTTATAGTCTGTACCTTTCGTTGAAATACTCGATTCGGACTCAGTTCGAATTCTACGTTCCCGAAAACAGAACGCTGGGCACCTAAATAACATATATAGTTAGCTAGTTTGACAAATAATCAACCCGGATCTCTATGACAAGATTAGCGTTAAGGTTTCTTACCCAAAATCGTAGCTGAAACTGAGTGTGTAGCATAACGGGAAGGTGATTCCGTGCGTGGAGTAGTGGGAAAGAAACACATCAACATTCACCAAAAATCCTTCATCTCTCTCTCTCTCTCTCTCTCTCTCTCTCTCTCCCTTAGAGTTTTGGGGAAATTCGTATATGAGAGGGGTGGGGTGATATAAGGGCTATTTATAAGCCTAGAAGTGATGCAAATGGCCCCAGGGCTACTATATACATGGGTTATACCCTTTGGGTAGTTGTTTTTGACAAACAGGGCTCACAGGGAGGCCCACTACTCACCTACGTCACAGGGAAAGTTCCCTGACAATGGATCTATGCCAGGATGTGATTTTGGTGCGATCGAATAAGTTGACCGACCGTGGAGGACCTATGTCAAATCAACGGTCATATTTACTCGATCAGGGCTACAGTTTTACGGATATGTGCAGGGAGATTTCCCTTTTCCTTAGGTAAAGTTTGGTCAGAAACTGACGGTCCAAAATTCTTAATTTCGCGTGTGAGCGAATGGCCCAATTCACTTATGTTTCCTTTTATTTTCTAAAGACATTCGCATTTCTCACACACTTCACTTAGGGCTCAAGTTGTGCATTTCTAAACACCATATGGGCTTGATTTTCGAGATGGTTGTCAAGCCCAGTAGGACAGACATAATTGTATAGTTTCGCGGTCATTGGACTCTTGACGTGCTGTCTAGGTCCAATACGGGGTTTCAATGTACTCCTGAGAGCGACAGGCTCTTGGGATTTCTTCCTAGGTCTTTATGTAGTGTTGAGTCAGTGGTATTAATGGTTTCTGGCTTTCCCATTCATGGAAATAGTGGCCCAAGCTGTAACGCCCCGTGTTTTCAAGACCCAAGTATATGATCCGTTTCCCAAAAACCAAAAGTGTTAACCTCAAAAATTCAATGTAAATTTGAACCGCTTATTGTTTATCAGAGTTAACAACAACGAAGTTATAGTAAACCACGCATTGTAAAAAAAAACATTCTGATCATTACAAAATTCCAAATGTAGCGCCCAGACAGGACTTATACAATCCCAAATACAAAGTTCATTAATAACAAAAATAAGAAACCTATTATGTAATGGTGGAACTCAATATGGGCCGCAGGGACCTTGCTTAGCTCCCCATATAACCGATCTGCTCTAACGACCCAGTAAATGTCATCGACTTTCTCTACACCTGCATTAACTGTTACGATTTGATAGCGTCAATGGCTATCGTAGTGAGGAGCACCCTTTAAGATTGCGCACCCGTCATTCATAATCCATTACAGATCGCAAGTTATGAATATATTAAACAGGACATTTCATAATCATGATCATATACTCAAAAGTCAAGCCAATTAACAGAATCTCATCATAGGCAAAATATAAAGGCAGTCGCAATACAAGGAAACATGTCCAGATAACCAAACAATCAAACATACGATTTTCTATTGCGTCCTAAATCACATTGTACGTGAACTCTGCAAGATGGCTAGAAAATCGATAAGCAAACTTCAGCTCTACCCAAAAATCATGGTACAAGTGGAATTTGCAAAGCGAATTAGAAAATCACCCTTTAAACCACCACTTCACCCGGTAATCATGTCGTACGTGAACTCCGCAAGATGACTAGAAAATCGATAAGCGAACTTTAGCTCCACTTGGAAATCATGGTATGAATGAACACTGCAAGATGGCTAGGAAATAACAAGATGTGTAAATATAACCAAAAGCCACAAATGGCACCAATGACCCATCCTAGCCACAAGGGCAAATGTGCGGTTCAAGCCGTGTAAGGCAAATGTGGACCGCAGGATCATAAGTCCAAGGTAAATTCCATTCAATTCATCATTCAAGCACAAGTGGTAGAATATAAATAAATTAATACATATACAATAAAGGATAACAAATTATCATCGAACCATTCCTGCATGTTATAATTTAAAAGAAATGTTTATCGTTTAACACATGAATTAACTATACAACAAGTTAGCATATTTAATAGTAAAGTAAGTAACTCAGTTATGGAAATCATGCCATAATCTATATCTAGATTGATGAAATTAAGTGGGAAGCTCAAAGGGTGAGTCCTCACCTTATAGTTCGAACCGCCTACCAGTGTTGCTAAAGAATGCGTGTTCCCTTAGAATCAAACCCTATCATGAATCAGGAACTTTTACCATTAGATCCATGTTTTACACATTGCCTAGGGTTTGAGATCATAGCCAAGGGTTTTAATCACTTACCTTTAGGGTTTTCGCGTGGAATTAGGGCTTTATCTTAAAGTTTAGTTTGATGCTTAGATTCTAGGGCTTTAATTATGGAATTTGGACTACTTTGTGTGGCCATTTATGATATCGTTAATGGGAATGATTGATGAGTCAAATTTATAAAATAAATTAGTTATTGATTTTAGGAATATTACAATGGCTAATATTATATTGAATTATCTGATAACACCCACGATGAATGATAATACTAATAATTTTCAAAACAATTATTAGCATTATTAGTTAACGTGACTGTGATAATCATTGTGATAAACATAAGTAGTATGCTCTAATGTCAATAATAATATCTTAAGAATGACGAATAAAATACTAATATTTTAATAATGATAATAATTTATATATTTATAAGTGTATATATATATATATATTAATTAATTAATATAAGTGTGGACAATTACTAATGGTTAATCATATCCTAGTAAAAAATTCTAAAATGATATTAACGATGATAATTAGAATAATTTAAATCTAAATGAAAATATAGACTCACCTTTGTCAACTCGGCTTGACTTAGTGAGTTGACTCAGTTTAAAACCGAGTTGATTCCATCTCCACGCTCTCTCTCCCCTATTCTTCCCTTTTCTTTTCCTTTCTTATTCTTTCTTTCTTTGCTTTCCTTTTTTTAACTTTTATTTTTGCTGAGGTGTCCAGCAATGTCTCGACCGACTCAACTCAGACTCAACTCGGCAGTGAGTTGACTCGGTACCAACTCTCACTCTTCCTCTCTCTTCTCTCCCGGTTTCTTCCCTCTTTTCTTTCCATTTTTCTTCTTCCTTTCTTCCTTTTCCTCTCTCTCTCTTTTTTTTTTTTTTTTTTTTAAATGCTGGAATATCCAGCAATAATCTGGACCGAGCCAGCGCCTGAGTCGTGCTCAATGCGACTGAATCGTGCTCAATGCGACTGGGTCGGGTTAGTGCAGCAGCCGCCCACCCAACACATTCTTTCTCCCACTCTCTTCCTTCCCTTCTTCTTCTTTACATGTTGGGGCGTCTAGCAATGACATCCAACTCGGTTTGACTCGAGCTGGGTTCAGCTGACTCGACAGTGAGTCGGGTTTGAACCCACACTCACTCTCTGTTTCTCTCCTTCTTTTCTTTTCCCTTTTTTTTTCCTTTTTCTTTTCCTCTGTTGGTTTTCTTTCTTTCTTCTCACTCTCCCTCACCTTTTCTTCTTCTCTACAGTATCTGAGCTCAACCAGACATAAACCAATTAGAGTAGAATCACTGAGACGATTCAGCGATCGCGGCTGGTGGAGCAGGGACGTCGGCCGTTAATGGCAGATTGGAAGCGGGGCTTCGTTCCTTCGATCTGGAGGTGTTGGATGATTTGATTCAGTTCAAGGGAGCTTGTGAACAGGGATTTTCGAAGGTCGAGTGGAGCTAGGGTGGTGGTCTAGAAAGGAGGAGGAAACAGCTAAAGGAGAGCCATTTTTTGGTTGGTAGCTCTCAACCCAAAACCCTAGCATCTATAAGGGGGATGAACGGCTGAGATGGCTTCCTTTGGGATGGCCTAGATCACCCCAAACACACCACACAAGGATTGCCAACCTGTCGCACGGAGACAGGTTTCCGATTTTGGAAAGCGTGTGCTTTCACCCTGATTTGCGGCTGAGATTGTGTGTACATGCGTGCAATCCAACGGCTGAAACTTGGTAGGGTTCGCACGGCTTTAGGTCCTCTACAATATGGACAGTTTGGATCGTTCATTGGGGCCATGATGATGGGCCACAAATCGCCGAGGTGGGACCCTATCCGACCGTCAGTCCCGGCGGAAGGAAATTCAAAAAAAAGGAAAGAGGGAAATCCTTCCCTCTTTTCCCTCTTTCGGTCTTTCCAAAGTCAGACACGGTCTGACTGGGTCTCCTGGGTCCGGTGCACATTGAGTGCACGCACTCCACGTACACACGCATCAAGGGTGGGGTGTCCGTGATGTAATCCACTCCGTTCATTTGTTTCGTCGGGTTGAACTAGGGCCTGGCCCAAAGAATGGGGTAGATCCAGGGCTTAGGTGGGCCGTATCAACTAAAATATGGCTATTTAGTGTCCATTATCATTTATTCGATGGAGATCCGGGATCCACACTCACAATCAGGGTCATTCATCTAACTGGCAAGCTTATCAGGGCCACTATCTATTTTAGATTATATAATAAAAATATATGTACATATTTGCTTAGTATAATAAATTATAGTTATGGATAAGTATTTATTAATATTTATAATGTATTTTTATGATTATTCATGCATATATAGTATAGTAAGATTAATATTAAGTGATACGTATTTTATATGTGTAGTATAAGACAACAATATATACTTAAAATTATAAAATGCAAGCGTTAGTTAATATGCATCAATTATATTGTAATGAGTTGGTATACAATTTATTTTATATATGGTTTAAATAATATAAAATAAATAATATATGTAATTTGAATAATTTAAGCAACATGTGTATTATTTCAGATAATTACAAAATTATTTTGTATTATATAATATATGTACTATCATATCATATTTAAAATGAACCATTTGGTCTTCCTGGTAACACCCAAGTACTGAAAAGTACAAGGTGTTACAATCTACCTCCCTTAAAAAAAAAATCTCACCCACGAGATTCGATCATGCTCATCCCAATTTCTTTCGGTACTCAGGGGTTTGCTCACACGACTTAGAGAAGAGTTTTATTATGATTATCCTATTTATATAAGTTCAAAATTCATGATGAGAGTTCTATGTCATCTTAAAGGAAGAGTAGTTTATGTTTTTAGTGTTCGGGTAGATACAAACGGACCGTTATAGTTGGCCTAAGCCTGATACACTAAACTTCTGCCTGGCCGGGCAGTGAGTTTACTAGTATCTTTCTTAATCCCTGTGAGTATCGATCTTCTGATTGATCAGGGCATTGAGATCATTGAAATCATCAGGATTTAGAATTCATGTCAAACCATATATACTTCGTTTAGGTATGGTTCCGTCAGTTCGTGTTCTCACTCATTCTATTCATTTGAGATATGTTATTTAATTTCCTATTTCCCCAAGGAATAGGCCTAAATGATTCATTATGCTTCAACGTTGCAATTTAGCTATCTAAGGTGCTATCCTAGAATCTGTAATTTTAATTATTTCTAATTGTTTTAGTCACACTACTATGCATTCTCAAAATTTTACAATCCTTGTGAACTACCTTATAACTACTAAGGAAGATCTTTAAAGGTCGCACCATGGTGGTTGAAGTCATTACACTTAAGGGAAGATCCTCTCATCTCGTCATTTCTTAAAACATTACTTCAAGAAGTGAGTTGGCCTTCCACAATAGCCGCATATCTTATCCTGACCCGAAGAATGAGTTAGGTGAGGCACTAATTCCATACTCTTCTCGACCATCGGAGATGCAATTGGTGTTGTCTTGGCTTTGCATGCCAACCCTTGAATAAGAGCACGTGTTTTGGCCCTACGCTCGAAGTCCTTCTCTACTCGCATGGCTTTGTCCACTAGATCAGCGAAGTTAGTAAAGTCGAAGGTGCACAACCTCGACTAGATTTTGGGTCGAAGACCTTCCTTAAACTTTTCCAATTTATATTCTTCATCCTCAACAGTCTTTGGTACATATCGTGACAATTCGTCGAAGCGCGCTTCATATTGCGACACTGTCGTATTCCCTTGTTCCAATTTGAGAAACTCAGATATTTTCTCGTGACAATAGCATGGAGGAAAGTACTTTTCATTGAACCTTTTCTTAAACTCATTCCAGGTCCACTCATAATCAGATGGGAATCTTCTTAGCATGCCTTCTCACCATATATCAGCCTCACCTTCCAAGGCATAAGTGGCAAGAATAACTTTTTGGGCATCTGAACAACCTAGCGATCTCATCATCTTGGCCATTCTATTCAACCAGTGTTCTGCTAGAACTGGATCTGGTGCTCCTAAGAAAGATGGTGCCTCAGCCTCTGAAACAGTTCAAACATATCTGCCACACTAGCTTCTTCGGTTTTCGAGGCCGATGCATTCATATTACGTTGGAGAGCTTCTAACAGTGTGGCAATTGAAGCCTGTTGTTGTTGTACGATGGTAGTCAGCCTACTAATAACATCGCCAGGTGGAGTTTCAGGTTGCACGTTTGGTGGAGGCGTTCCCACGGGACCTGCAAATGGTTGAGATGGGATAGCTCCTGATGTTGACTCTCTTTCAGGGCTACTTTGCCTAACTGGAGGTACATGAGAGCACTCAGGACCCTCTTCCCTAACAAACTCATTTGTTGGCGAATTTAACAAATGGAGAGTTTACGATCTTGAACAATGGGAATTTGGGGCCATAATCCTGTTAAAAGAAAGGATACATCATAGTTATATCCTCCTAAGTTTAACAAGTCTTAAACTGAGATCGTAAGACAACTCATATGAATCATACAACTGGAGTACTGTTCAAGTCGATGGGTGCTCGTTAACTACCTATCTTTTGTGAGTAGTTGTAACCAAACTCCGAGGGTCCTACGATGGCCCTTCTAACTATTACGCAAACCATAACCCATGTCTTCTAATTCTCGACTTGTGGTTAAGGTTCTACCAACATCTTCAGTTATATTAGTGTTCCAAGATAGATTATAGGGGGTCTAACTTATGAGTTCTTGAATTTAACCAAACTTTCCATAACATCTAAAATTCATTTAAGTTTAATGACTATCCTATGAATTCTCATGGGAGTCTAAAATTCCTACATGAGGGTTTGGGTTTAAAATTATTAAACATACCTAAAATTTCAAAGCTAGTCTCAACCAGCTTAGCCTAAGGTTGGAATTTCGCCTAAGATTCTAAGTTCTTACTATCAATTATTCCTATTTGTTGGAATATACGAGAGATGTTGTTTCTAAACAAGGAGATGTATCAGGGGATTTAAATTACAAGATCCTAGTCTGATTCCTTAAGCTTATAGAGCGTTTATGTTTGATTTAACGCACAACATGGTAGGTACTTGTTCCCTTACGATATCTAAGTTTAGTCATTAATTTCAAACGGCTTATGGTTTATAAGGGAACCTAGCTTTTGTTTCTAAGTTCAAGTGACTGAGACTAGAAATCACAAGGGATCCTAAAATTTACATTTCTAAATTCACAAAACACCCTAATGTTAAGGGAATCAAACGTAGCTTCAAGTCTCTGTTTTCATCAATGCAACTTTGGATTATTTGAAGTCATATAAGTCTCGTTTTTCCTAAGGCCTAGTTTATCTAGACTCGATCTGATACCAACTGTAACGCCTCGTGCTTTCAGGACTCGAGTATATGACCCATTTCCTAAAACCCTAAGTGTTAACCTGAAAAATTTAGTGTAAATTTGAACCACTTATTGTTTATCAGAGTTAACAGAACCGAAGCTAAAGTAAACCATGCATTGTAAAAAAAAAAACATTCTGATAATTACAAATTTCCAAATGTAGCGCCCATACAGGACTTATACAATCCCAAATTCAAAGTTCATTAATAACAAAAACAAGAAACCTATCATGTAATGGTGGAACTCAATATGGGCCGCAGGGACCCCTCCTAGCTCCCCAGATAACCGATCTGCTTTAACGACCCATTGAACGTCATCGACTCGCTTTACACCTGCATCAACTGTTACGGTTTGATCACGTCAATGGCTATCATAGTGGGGAGCACCCTCTACGATTGAGCACCCGTCATTCATAATCCATTACAGATCGCAAGTTATGAATATATTAAACAGGGCATTTCATAATCATGATCAATACTCAAAAGTCAAGTCAATTAATAGAATCTCATCATAGGAAAAATATAAAGGTAGTCGCAATACAAGAAAACATGTCCAGATAACCAAACAATCAAACATACGATTTTCTATTGCGTCTGAAATCACATTGTACGTGAACTCCGCAAGATGGCTAAAAAATCGATAAGCGAACTTTAGCTCCACCCAAAAATCATGGTACGACTAAACTCCACAAGATGAAGAGACAATCAACATGCAAACTCTAAACCACCTGAAAATCATGTCATACGTGAACACCGCAAGATGACCAGAAAATCGATAAACGAACTTCAGCTCCACTCAGAAATCATGGTACGACTGAACACCGCAAGATGGCTATGAAACAACAAGATGTGTAAATATAACCAATAAGCCACAAAGGGCACCAATGACCCATCTTAGCCACAAGGGCAAATGTACGGTTCAAGCCATGTAAGGGAAATGTGGACCGTGGGATCATAAGTTCAAGGTAAGTTCCATTTAATTCATCATTCAAGCACAAGTGGTAGTATATAAATAAATTAATACATATATAATAAAGGATAGCATGTTATCATCGAACCATTCCTGCATGCTATAATTTAAAAGAAACGTTTATCATCCAACACATGAAATAACTATACAACAAGTTAGCATATTCAATAGTAAAGTAAGTAACTCAGTTATGGGAATCATGCCATAATCTATATCTAGATTGATGAAATTAAGTGGGAAGCTCAAAGGGTGAGTCCTCACCTTATAGTTCAAACCGCCTACCAGTGTTGCTAGAGAATGCGTGTTCCCTTAGAATCAAACCCTATCATAAATCAGGAACTTTTACCATTAGATCCATGTTTTACACATCGCCTAGGGTTTGAGATTATAGCCTAGGGTTTTAATTACTTACCTTTAGGGTTTTAGTGTGAAATTTGGGCTTTATCTTAAAGTTTAGTTTGATGCTTAGATTCTAGGGTTTTGATTATGGGATTTGGACCACTTTGTGTGGTGTTATGCCCCAAACTCGAAAACTAAACTCACAAAATTTCTGATCACCGATTTCAGTGCCGACAACCTCTGTAGTACCCCATTCTTGGCTCCCAGCGCCTATACGCCAGATTTTGATTCTGGGATCCTACAAGTAGGATTTTCCAACGTACATTTGTCTCATAAGAAGCATAACCACAAGTTTACGCAAATCACAAAAGTAACATCATCATCACATATCCACTAATATAAACATTTGAATACAATGCTGAAAGGGAAAAACATATATAAAAAATCAAGCTCTAGAAGACCGTTGCACGCTCTAAGCTCAACGCTGCTGCAACCTAACTCTACCTGTACGCATCTATCGTGCATAAGCTTATAGAAAACTTAGAGGGTAGTGTAAGTGTGCGTCAGGTAAGTGCCAAGAATGTATCATCAATCATACAACATCGGTAATACTGACAAGATCATGAATCATATGATATCAGAGTAAGCGAAAATATATTGGTAGGTCCATGAATGTCATCAACCGTACTAAGGTTATGCGATGTAAAAACATAATAAGCCAATATCAAATGCCAAGGATGCAATGTAGATCAGTTATGCAATGCGAAGACATAGTGAGCCAAGTATCAGATGCCGAGAATACAATGTACTATGCAAATCCTGACAGTCCAAGAATACCATTAGCCATATCTAGGCCATATAAATGCAGAAACATGGTAACCCAAAATGTTAAATGCCGCGGATGCAATGTCATATGCGGTGCGAATGGAATGACCAAGCTGGAGTGAAGTCGGGATGATAGTATGTAGTATTGCAGGCTATAGGGTCCATCACAAGGGACTTCTATCCAAATCAGTCACATACCTAAATTTGGATAGCCAGACTCAATGTAGTAGACTCCTGATCTCAGGTTAGTTGCGTGTCCAACCGAAATCCTTGTCATGCGAAGGTACACAATAATTAGTTGTGCACCACCAACTTGAGTGAATAGTTAATGAATGAATGAATAAGTATATAATTCCCTACTCAATAAGTCCACATATCAATACGGTTCCTCTCTGAAAAATCACCGGGGTCTATTATACTCCAAACCAGATTGTCACCCCATCGGCGCAACAAAGCGAGTGGAAGAGACCTCACTATCCGCCTGCCAATATCGAGCCCGGCTCGTCGATAGTTGACCCATTCCTTGAGCTAGTCAAACTCAGCCTAGCTTTGCCCCCTCCTTTCAGGCAGGTAAGGCCGCACCCCCTTCCAACCGACCACGACATAGTGGAAGACGCATTTTAACGGTATACGGCCCTCATGTACTCATGCATCCACTCGGTCTAGACGTTGGAGCAACCTCTGGAACTAAGAGGGTTTAAGGACTTTCACCTAGGGATATCTATAGTACCCCATGTAGAACAGATTTTTGGTGTCCCTTCTGGCCATCCACGATATGCCTGTGGAGGCTACAACCCTGATGTTGCTAGGGCGTACAGTAATCACAGCACACAATGCAAGATGCATGAGTCATACAATTCATTTATGCATCAATCCTGTGCATACCATGCTCTTATGTGAGACAATCTCTGCCTATCAGGGAGTCTCATAATAACCGACACTATGACATATGCAATGGTCAATCATATCTCATAACAAACATACAGATGATGCGTATGGGCATGTATCATGATGCTATGCTATCACATACTCATAATCGATACCAATAACCAGTATCAACAATCGACCTCGACAATGTAGACATTTAACCAACATTGACCCCAAGGAATGACCCAGATAGAGCCTAACATATAGTGGACCCATGGCCTCATACAAGGGCTAAATATACAACACCATGGGCCTCACCCAAGAGCTTAATACACATCACGATGGGCCTTTCACATGGGCCTAACATACATCACAATGGGCTCCATCGCTTGGCCCTCAAATGCATCACAATGGGCCTGATCACATAGGCCTCATATATATCACATTGGGCCTTAAACACGAGCTGCATATACATCACATAGGCCGAATACTCATCACAATGGGCCTCAACTACTAGTCGCATATATATCATATAGGTCTCGACAATTGGCCTTGGTAATCGAAATCGACCTCGACAATCAAAATCGGCCTCAACAATTGGAATCGACACTCGGAATCGGCCTCAATATTCGGTCTCAACAATCGGAATGGGCCTATACAATCGGCCTCGACAATCGGAATCAGGCTCGTTACTCGACCTCAACGATCGGAATCAGCCTCGACAAATCGAAATTGTCCTCGATATTCGGCCTCAATAATTGAAATCGACTTATACAATCGGCCTCGACAATCGAAATCAGCCTTGATACTCGACCTCGACAATCGGAATTGACCTCAATACTCGACCTCGACAATCGGAATCGGCCTATACAATCGGCACCGACAAATCGGAATACTCGGCCTCGACAATCAGAATTGGCCTCGATACTCGTCCTCGACAATCAGAATCGGCCTCGATACTCGTACTCGACAATCTGAATTGGCCTCGACAATAGGAATCGGCCTATACAATTGGCCTCGACAAATCAGAATCGGCCTTGTTACTCAGCCTCGGCAATCAGAATCGGCCTCGATACTCGGCCTCAACAATTGGAATCGGCCTCGACAAATTGGAATCGGTCTTGATACTTAGCCTCGACAATCAAAATCGGCCTCGATACTTGACCTCGACAATTGGAATTGGCCTCAACAATAAGAATCAATATCGACAATCGAAATCGGCCTCGATAATCTGCCTCAATAATCAGAATCAGAATCGACAATCGAAATCGGCCTCGATAATTGAAATCGACCTAACTAAGGGCCTAAGGGAAGGTCACAATGAGGGCTTTCAACCATCATTGCCCATCAATGTGGTCATCTAACCAACATTGCTCCCAAGAAGTGGCCCATACAAGGGATTCATACATAACTTAACGGGCCATACATACATCGCACTGGGCCTCAACCATGGGCCTTGAATACATCACAATGGGCCTTACCCATGGGCCTTAGATTTAAGCAGGTGGGCCCCTTTATATGGGCCTTAAATACAAGGTAGGTGGGCTCTATGTAACGACTCGAAAAATTTCGTACAATGGCCTGAGTACCACCTCAGGCAGAAATCACACAGGATCAAATCCTTTAGAAATTAGACAAAGTTAACTAAGTGTTAAACTAGATTAGCCATGAAATCCGCTTGAATCACTTTAAATACGATCTGCAAGACCTAAAACTTGTAGAATCATTGACGCTAGGTTACCCTAAAATCTAGGAGCAAACTCATTACCTGACTGCTCTCGGGAGCACATTGAAACTCCGTATCAGATCTGGACCGCACATCGTAAGTCCGAATGATATGAGGTTATAGAATTAGGACCGCTTCGTAGGGCTTGACAACCATCTCGGAGATCAAATCCAGACAGTGTCCCATGGCTATTCGCTTGAGTCCGGAGCGAGAAGTGTGAGAAAACCTAGTTTTCTTTAGAAATGTAATGACATTTAAGTAATCTGAGACTTGGTGTTTGCGGGCCGATTATAAGCAATCAGATCGTCGAAATTTGACCCAAATACATCCTCGGATCAGAAAAAATTTCATATACATGGCAGTGTACTTGAAATCCCCGATCGAGATTCCGTGACCGTTGAACTGAAACTGGTCCACCACGCGTGATTTGGGAATCCGATGGAATGAAAATTTAACTCCACCTAGATCCAAGGTTGGTGAGCTTAAGTTCGACCTTTGGCTCAAGGGGGGCCTCCAGAAGTGCTCCGTTGAGCTGAAACAGGTCCACTATAGATATAACCTAAGTATACCTTGACCTTAGGTCTATTTTGGTGTGATTTTAGGCTATATAAGGACCTTAAAACCCTCTCTCATTCAGCCATACGAATTTGAGAAAAATCCTAGGAGAGAGAAGTGAGAAAAGAGAGAGAAAGAGTGAGAGAAGTGGGGGAACCTCCCTGCTATTTTCTCCTGTCACTCCACAAGCTCAACCACTCCATTCTAATCGCTTTCCCGGCGATTCCGACATCGTTTCTAGGTAAGAAACCTTAACCCTAACCTATTTTGGGGTTTTGATAGTTGTAGGTTATGAAATAGCTAACCTATTTCATTCTATAGGTTACCAAGCTGCCGTATACGAGTTCTTTACGCTTCTACAGCGTAAGGTGTGGACTTTAGACGTATAGGTTATAGTTTTCAACGCTTTCAATGTCAGATAATGATAGATTCATGATCTGTATGTTATTGTACATGTACAAAGTACTGTCCATTTTGCTTTTCGATTATACGATAACTATGTTAAATATATTGTATTCCTAGTATTTGTAGAAAGTACCATATACGTATAAATTTTGAAAATGTGTTTGCCATGATTATTTACTATATGAACGTATTACATGTGTATAATACTTACTTGGCGAAAGGGTTCGCCCTAATACATGTTTTTGCTAATATACACTATGTATGTTAAAATAGTGTATTCTAAGTGTTTGTGAAAATGCTTGTAAGAGTAGTGTTTTGATAATCATGCTTCAAGTAGGTGTTGAGATGGGATTCTCAACTACCTTAGAGATGTATATGATTTCTTCCATATTGATTGTTTACTTTAACCGCTTATTAAGAAATATATGTATTTGTATTTCTTATTTATATTGTGCTTTGTAACATGCTTTATGACATGTTTGTTAACATGCTTGAATTACTTTGTTTATTATGCTTTTCTCTATATGCTTCTGAATAAGGAGTGATTGCGATTGGGGCTATGATTATAGTCCAGACGATCGGTAACAGACTCGAGTACGTGGTTGAGATTCATTCGCCACGTAGGATGTGTTCGACGAACCCAAGTTTTACTTTGGTTGACGATAGTGGCTGACCACACGAAGTGCTTATGCGCTTCATATCGATCAACTTGTTGTGCACTCGAGCTAGCCGAGCTCGTTAAGTAAACCGATATGTCTAATGTATGTTCACCATGTTTAGACGCCACTGCTTGAACCTAGGGTACCAAACTTACCAGTGTAACCCTGTAAACCTTGGTACCTCGATTCGCGAAGACTCATGAGCCGAGCATAGTGGTATGGGACACCGTGGTCGAGTTGTTGGCCTACGCTAGGGCCACGTGCCTCCCCGTAGTGACCAGTGAACAACCCTGACTTGTGAGCCGAATACGGTGGTATGGGACACTGTATTCGAGCTGTCGGCCTACACTGATTGGTGACGAGCCCTTTGTAGTGACCTCGAGCATACTCTGAAGCTGCAGAGAGGCGACTAGCCTTCCCGTAGTAACAGAGTATAAACTAGACCTGTATTGATAAGGTGATGGGGGAGTGGTGTAACGATTCCGTGTAACAGCCCTGGCAGCCCTTGCAGCGACCTAGAACCACACGATCGTATGAGATTATCTAGGACTGACGACCCTAGAATGGATCATTGTTTGGGAATGATATAAGGAAGGTACCTTAGTTTTCCAATACTGCTGAATGAAAAGGACTAATAACAACTCGGTAATCATGCTCATCATCGCATTGCATGTGCCTGGAAGATGTGGAGCACTGAGGGTGCCAGCATGCCGCGGACGTAAGATAGTGCCGCACAAGGGAGTATATTGGTGAGGGCATGCATCATAATCGCATCTCATCCTTGCATTAATTACAGTACTTAGGAATGTTGTTTGTACTGCTTTATCATTACTGCTTGACTGATTTGATAACATGCTAACTTATGTTCTATTGTTCCACTGAGTTAGCTACTCACTCCTACGTTACAGGACGGTGTTCTGGACACCCACCAGACTCTGTCTTAGACGCAGGTACCGACGATCCACAGGAGGCTGACCCTGATTATTATGAAGATCGGGATGAGTTTTCCTTTATGCAGTTCGCTGGAGGCTTCACGTAGGCTATCTAGATTTACGGGACTATAGGGTTCATGATCACAGTTGTACCATTTTGATATTTTGATTCAGGAACACATACATGTATATGGTGACTTAGTTGGAATTCATACTCTTGAGATCGAGATTGTTTTATTTTATATACATCCATATACATCTTTCAATCTTCTGCTTGCGTTTATACATGGATCTGGAGTATGAATTACTGTTTTGGTATAATCTCACTCATGTTTACTGCACTAACACAGACAACATTTAATCATAAGCATTTGTATTGCATAAGTGATGTTTTGGAACTCGGGTGTTAAGTTGCTACTCGACCCCCCGATTTTCAGGGCGTTATACCCTATCACATGGGCCTCGAATACATCACGATGGGCCTTATACAAGGGCCTAAAAATACAAACGGGTGGGCCCCACCCATGGGCCAAAATACATCTTGATGGGCCACACCAATGGGCTTCATGTATGTTAAATAGGTCGCACCAATGGGCCTCATGTATATTAAATCGGGCCGCACCGATGGGCCTCATGTATATCAAATTGGGCTACGCGAATGGGCCTCATGTATATCAAATTGGGCTGTGCCAATGGGCCTCATGTATATTAAATCGGGCCATGCCAATGGGCCTCATGTATATCAAATCGGGCTGTGCCAATGGGCCTCATGTATATCAAATCGGGCTCACCCTTATGTATTTTTGAGATCTAACCTATTCATGAGTTAACATAGAGATAGATGAAGTGAAAACAAATATCAGCTTAATTAGAAACTACTGTGACTCCTAAGAAGGTTGAACGGTGGATGTCACTGTCCACTATTTCAATGGTGGGGTCCACTTGAACTTTAGATATGACTCATCCTTACATTCATGCCATATAATGATATCTCAAAATGTTTGGACGGTATGGATACAGTGTGTGCATCATGGTGGGCCCCACCATCCAAACAGTAGACGGTGTAGCTAAAATACATACTTCAATGTGGGGCTTGTGGGCTTGCTGCCATCAAAAGGAGCAGCTACACAGCTGCTGTAAATGCAGCTTACTGCACTAAAAGGGGAGAGGTGGGTCCCACGTAGGGCCCACCACAACATATAAATACAATATATATATATGAATATATAATATTATATTATATATAATAGCAACGTTCAGGCCTTGTATGGCTTGGACAGATGCATACATCAAGGTGCAGCCCCACACGTGGGGTGGGTTCCAGACGGTGTGGGTAAAACACATACACTATGGTGGGGTCCTTGTAAATGGACGGACAGTGTGGAGGGCATCCACACAGCAGTTGGGTCCCACGTCAATAGGGGCTGTGACGTTAGTACAACATCAATATAGCTGTTGTACGATGCAGTCAGCTATTGCTGCTTCAACGGCAGGGGTGGGTCCCATGTAGGGCCCACCATAACATATATATATATGATGTATATAATACATATGCTATAATATTATATTATATTATCATTATTTTTTTTTGTTAGCTGGCTAGTACACTCCACCGTCAGTTCACACTTCACTAAATGCCCACGTCCAACGTCCTTGGATGCTGGACGGTATGGATACAACACAGGCATCATGGTGGGTCCCACATGGACGTGGCCCACTTGATTTGGGTCCATCTGATATTTGTGTTTTCCCTACATCCGGGCCTGTGGGTTATGGGATGCCAGGTGGGAACACTCGATGGACAGCATAGATGAGATGTATACTTCATGGTGAGGTCCATCCGGGTGGGCCACACAGTCCTATCATCACCAAACAAAAAAATGAAAGAGAGAGAGAGAGAGAGAGAGAGAGAGAGAGAGAGAGAGAGAGAGAGAGAGAGAGAGAGAGAGAGAGGTGAGTGATGGAGTAACCCCGACACTATGGGCCCTCACTTCCATTTTTTTTACAACATACCTCAAGTGGGTCCCATCACATGTGGGCCCACCGATCAAAATCAATGGTGGAGATCCCTTCTCCACCAAAAGCAAGGTCTATATGACCCTTAATCATACAAGAAACTTAAACATCATGATGGGGTCCATGGAGAATGGCCCCATCATGGAATGGTTATGTGAATCATGGTGGGCCATCGGCCACACCTAGGGTCCAAAGTTGGATCCATACCATCAATCGGTAGGCCCCACTTGGCCCATCATCAAAAGAATAAAATCTAAGCCTATAGAAGTACCCACCGTTGATCTTCTTGGTCTGATGAAAGATAGTCTCCTTGGCTTTGATGATGGAGAATGAAGGGTTGAGATGAGAGATGAGAGGGTTAGGAAGTGGGCCACACACAAAATCCTCTCATGGAGGTCTGGAGAGCTTGGACTTTGAAAATTTTTGTGTTTTGAGTTGCTTGGAAAAGAAGGGAGAAATAAGAGAGAGAGGAGATGGGATGGAGTGATGAGTGAGGTGAGATACTTGTTGACTTTTGGGGTAGTTTGTGTAAGAAGGGTATGGGTTGTGTAAGGGATTGTTGACTTATGGGGTTGCTTGGGGATGTGGTGTGAGGTGATGTGTACTTGACATGTACTTGATCCTTGATGGAATTGATTGACTGATTGATGTGACATGTTGTAGAGATTCTCTTGGAATTCGTACGCCTGGTGTTTTCCTCGAACTAAACGCAGGCACACATCTCTTGGCCCAGGTATCACCTCGGCGTGTGAGACGTGACATCAGAACCGCGGCGATGGCACGGTCGCTATGGTACAGGTCTCCGATCGAGCTGACTCTAGTTTGCAGGACTCGACTTAGGATCACGCACAAACGTTGGTTACATGTCGAGGGTTGCCGAAATTTGATCAGGAGGATCGCAGGAACCTAAGGAACAGTACGGGCTAGGATACGGGTCTTACATGTGGCCATTTATAATATTGTTAATGGGAATAATTGATGAGTCAAATTTATAAAATGAATTAGTTATTGATTTTAGGAATATTATAATGGCTAATATTATATTAAATTATCTGATAACGCCCACGATGAATGATAATACTAATAATTTTCAAAACAATTATTAGCATTATTAGTTAACGTGACCGTGATAATCATTGTGATGAACATAAGTAGTATGCTTTAATGTCAATAATAATATCTTAAGAACGACGAATAAAATACTAATATTTTAATAATGATAATAATTTATATATTTATAAGTATATATATTAACTAATATAAGTTTGGACAATTACTAATGGTTAATCATATCCTACTAAAAAATCCTAAAATGATATTAACGATGATAATTAGAATAATTTAAATCTGAATGAAAATATAGACTCACCTTTGTCAACTCGGATCGACTCGGTGAGTTGACTCGGTTTGAAACCGAGTTGACTCCATCTCCACCCTCTCTATCCCCTATTCTTCCCTTCTCTTTTCCTTTCTTCTTCTTTCTTTCTTTGCTTTCCTTTTTTTCTTTTATTTTTGCTGAGGTGTCCAGCAATGTCTCGACCGAGTCAACTCAAACTCAACTCGGTAGTGAGTTGACTCGGTACTAACTCTCTCTCTTCCTCTCTCTTCTCTCCCTGTTTCTTCCCTCTTTTCTTTTTATTTTTCTTCTTCCTTCCTTCTTCCTTTCTTCCTCTTCCTCTCTCTTTTTTTTTTTTTTTTCAAAATGCTGGAATATCCAGCAATAATCTGGATCGAGCCTGAGTCGCACTCAACTCGACTAGGTCGGGTTAGTACGGTAGTCGCCCACCCAACACTTCCTTTCTCCCACTCTCTTCCTTCCCTTCTTCTTCTTTACATGCTGGGGCATTCAACAATGACATCCAACTCGGCCTGACTCGAGCTGGGTTCAGCTGACTCGATAGTGGGTCGGGTTTGAACCCACACTCACTCTCTGTTTCTCTCCTTCTTTTCTTTTCCCTTTTTTTTCATTTACTTTTCCTCTGCTGGTTTTCTTTCTTTCTTCTCATCTCCCTCACCTTTTCTTCTTATTGCAGTATCTGGGCTTAACCATACATAAACTGATTAGAGTAGAATCACCGAGACGATTCAGTGATCACGGCTGGTGGAGTAAGGACGTCGACCTTTAATGGTAGATTGGAAGAGGGGCTTTGTTCCTTCAATCTGGTGGTGTTAGATGATTTGATTCAGTTCAAGGGAGCTTGTGAACAGGGATTTTCAAAGGTTGAGTGGAGCTAAGGTGGTGGTTTAGAAAGGAGGTTTTTGGTTGCTAGCTCTCAACCCAAAACCCTAGCCTCTAAAAGGGGGATGAATGGCTAAGATGGCTTCCTTTGGGATGGCCTAGATCACCCCAAACACACCACATGTGGATTGCCAACTTGCGCATGGAGACAGGTTTCTGATTTTGGAAAGCATGTGCTTTCACCCTGATTTGCGGCTGAGATTGTGTGTATGTGCGTGCAATCCAATGACTGAAACTTGGCAGGATTCTCACGGCTTTGGGTCGTTCATTGGGGCCATGATGATGGGCCACAAATCGCCGAGGAGGGACCCTGTCCAACTGTCAGTCCCAGCGGAAGGAAATTCAAAAAAAAGGAAAGAGGGAAATCCTTCCCTCTTTCGGTCTTTCCACGGTCAGACGTGGTCTGACCGGGTCTCCTGGGTCTAATGCACAGTGAGTGCACGCAATCCACGTACACTCGCATCAAGGGTGGGGTCCATAGTGGTGTCCCTGATGTAATCCACTCCATTCATCTGTTTCGTTGGGTTAAACTAGGGCCTGACCCAAAGAATGAGATCCGAGGCTTAGGTGGGCCGTATCAACTAAAATATGGCCATTTAGTGTCCATTATCATCGATTCGATGGAGATCCGGGATCCACACTCACAATCAGGGTCGTTCATCTAACTGGCGAGCCTATCAGGGCCACTATCTATTTTAGATTATATAATAAAAATATATGTACATATTTGCTTAGTATAGTAAATTATAGTTATGGATAAGTACTTATTAATATTTATAATGTATTTTTATGATTATTCATGCATTTATAGTATAGTAAGATTAATATTAAGTGATACGTATTTTATATGTGTAGTATAATACGACAATATATAGTTAAAATTATAAAATGCAAGCATTAGTTAATATGCATCAATTATATTGTAATGAGTTGGTATAAAAATTTATTTTATATATGGTTTAAATAATATATGTAACTTGAATAATTTAAGCAACATGTGTATTATTTCAGATAATTACAAAATTATTTTGTATTATATAATATATGTACTATCATATCATATTTAAAATGAACCATTTGGTCTTCCTGGTAACACCCGACTACTGAAAAGTATGGGATGTTACACAAGCTTAATCCACCAATTATTTCAGTTTAATACTTAACTAAATTCCGCCTTAATGATGATAGGATACGGTCCTCAGGTGATTCTGCCTGAGGTGGTACTCAGGTCCTTATACAGATTTTTCTGAGACTTACACTTAGCGAATAGGGAGAAATGGATGGTTCAAACCCAACCCCTTCCCAATCCAAAACTACCATATGAAATAAGTGACCCAAGCTCTTCAAATCAGATGGAGCAAGCCAAGTCTATCACCACTCTTAGGAGTAGGAAGATTTTTGACAAAACCATTCTGGCAAGGGCTAAAAAACCTAAGGACCCGAAAGAAATTGAGAATGATAGACCTAGCAATGCTCCATGTGGGTTAGAACCAGAACCTCAAAGTAAGCCGTTTCCGTTATTCCCTCAATGGTTGATTGCACCAAAACTTCTCTCTAACTATTAAGATATTCTAGAGGTGCTTAAGCAAGTTAAGGTCAATATTCCTCTACTAGATGTTTTAAACAAATACCTTCATATGCCAAATGGCGGCAAAACATAACAAAGAAAATATTTTTGACAGAAAAAGTGAGTGGCACCCTCAAGCATGATGTGCCAAAAAATACAAAGATCCCGATAGCCCAACCATCACTTGTGTAATTGGGAACCAACGGATTGAGCACGCACTTCTTGACTTGGGGGCGAGTGTTAACTTGATCCCTTAATTTGCAAACAATTGGGTCTAGGAGAATTGAAACCCACCTGGACCACATTACAACTTGCAGATCACTCAGTTCATATACCAAGAGGGATGATTAAGGATGTATTGGTTCAAGTTGATAGATTCTATTATCAAGTAGATTTTATTATCCTGGATACCCAACCCATCATAGATATGACCACTAAAATACTTATCATTCTTGGTCGCCTATTCCTTACTACATCAAATGCTATTATTAATTGTAAGAATGAAATTATGAATTTATCTTTTGGAAATATGACATTAGAGCTCAACATCTTTTTTAATGTGAACAAACAGTCAGAGGATGATGACGATACCCACAACATTAACATGATCGAGTCTTCCGTGGAAGATAGAGCACTTTTGACTCTATACTTTGACACTCTAAAGATATGTTTGGCCCACTTCCCTGATTTAGATGATGACATGATTAGGGAGATGGATGCCTTGCTTGATGCTATACCGGTAGTTGAAGTTAACCGGTGGAGGCCACAATTTGAGAAATTGCCCCAAACTGATGTAGTGCCTTCACCGTCTAGCCTCAAAACACTGAAGCTTGAACTAAAACTTTACCCGCTGATCTTAAATATGTCTGCTTAGGTCAAGATGAGACATACCCAGTGGTGATTTATTCACACCTAGAGAAAGAAAAAGAGAGTATGTTTATTTATACTCTCATTGAGCATAAAGTAGCCCTTGGATGGTCAATTGCGAACCTCAAGGGAATTGATCCTTTTATTTGAACGCATCGCATTCATCTTGAGGATAATGCAAAAACCTCTCGATAACAATAACGTTGACTTAATACAAATACGAAAGAAGTGGTTAAGGCTGAGGTACTTAAGTTGTTAGATGTGGGTATAATATACCCTATATCCGACAGTCAATGGGAACTAGAGTTACTACTAGTTGGAGAACGTGCATTGAATATAAAAAATTGAATATCGTCATAAGGAAGGACCACTATCCTTTGCCCTTTATTGATCAAATTTTGGAAAGGCTAGCTGGTCACTCTTACTATTGCTTCATTGACGTCTATTTGGGCTATAGCGAGATTGAGATAGCTCTTGAAGATCAAGAAAAGACAACGTTCACATGTCCATTTGACACCTTTACTTACCAAAAGATACCATTCGGACTGTGTAATGCCCCTGCCACTTTTCAGTGATACATGTTGAGTATTTTTTTCTAACATGGTGGGGCAATATTTAGACATCTTTATGGACGACTTCTCTGTGTTTGGTCAATCCTTCAGCGAGTGTTTGGAAAATCTTAAATGTGTGCTGAAGCAATGTGAGGAAAAGAATTTGGTTCCGAATTAGGAGAAATGTTATTTCATGGTTCCCAAGGGAATTATGCTTGGACACATAATTTTGTCCAAGGGAATTGAGGTAGACAAGACAAAAATTGATCTTATCTCTAACCTACCTCCACGCAAGAGTGTACATGACGTGCGATCCTTCCTAGGACATGCTGGATTCTATAGACGATTCATAAAAGGACTTTAGTCATCTCTCTCATCCTTTATGCAATCTAGTTCAAAATGATGTACCATACAAGTGGACTGAGCAATGTCAGAAGCTTTCACTAAGCTCAAGGGCATGTTGACTACCACTCCTATCATGCAGCCACCTGACTAGAACATACCTTTTGAGATTATGTGCGATGCATCTGACTATGCTATTAGGGCGGTATTAGGCCAAAGAATAGAGAAGAAGCCCTATGTGATTCACTATGCGAGTAGAACTCTATATTCTGCCCAAGTGAATTATTTTACTATGGAGAAGGAACTCTTAGCCGTAGTGTTCGCTTTGATAAGTTTAGGTCCTACTTAATCGGATCCAAGATCATCATTTGCACTGATCATGTGACGTTAAAATACCTTCTCTCTAAGAATGACGCCAAGCCTCGCCTGATAAGAAGGATACTCTTACTCCATGAATTCGACATAGAAATAAGAGACAAAAAGGATTAGAGAACGTAGTGGCTGCAAGACTTGATCTCCCCGATTCCCTTGAGCCGACACCGATAAATGACATGTTCCCTGATGAACAATTGTTTAAACTCTCCTAATTACCTTGGTTTGTTAACATTGTGAATAATCTTGCTAAAGGTTTCACGCCAACATATTAGACTACATAAGATAAGAAAAAATTCTTCGCCGAGGTATGTAAGTTTTTCTGGGATAATCCTTATTTGTTTAAATATTGCCCTTGACCAAATTCTAAGGAGATGTGTGTCAGACAATGAACATCAGAGTGTCATCTCCTTTTGTCATTCTCAGGCCTGTGGTGGTCACTTTTCTTCTAAAAAGATCATGATCAAAATTCTGCAGTGCGGCTTTTACTGGCTTACGATGTTTAGAGATACTCATGATTTTACAAAGCTTGTGAGCGTTGTCAGAAATTGAGAGGGTTATCTCGTCGAAATATGATGCCTCTGAACTCCATTCTTATCATTGAAGCATTTGATTGCTGGGGCATCGATTTCATGGGACCATTCCCCCAATCCTTTGAGAATATTTACATTTTGTTAATAGTAGACTATGTCACTAAGTGGGTCGAAGTGATCCCGTACCAAAATAATGATCATAAAATGGTTATTAGATTCTTAAAAGAAATATCTTTTCCCGGTTCGGAACGCCTCGAGCCATCATTAATGATGGAGGTTCACACTTTTGTAATAGGCCATTTGAGAACTTAATGAAGAAATATAGCATCTTTCATAAAGTGAGCACTTCATACCACCCGCAGACAAGAGGGCAAGCCGAGATTTTCAACAGAGAAATTAAACAAATTCTGAAAAAAATGGTTAACCCTGACCGTAAGGATTAGTCAATTTGCTTGACTGATGCCTTATGGGCTTACCATACAGTTTTTAAGACCCCTATTGGAATGTCTCCCTTTAAACTCATCTATAGGAAAGCTTGCCACCTACCCGTGGAACTGCAGCATAGAGCCTATTGGGCTATCAAAAATTTAAACTTTAATTTGGACGATGCTGGCTCGCTACGTAAACTTTAATTGAATGAACTCGAAGAAATCTGAAACGATGTGTAACGCTACGAACTTTCATGGCCAGAGTTTATACTCATGCCCGAGAAAACTGGGTGTTAATAATGTAACACTTGGATGCTTTAGAAGTAACATCTTATAATTTGTAAATATCACATTCAGATACATTCAAGAAGGTAACATTCACAAGAATAAAATTAAATATCTTTCTTGTTTTAAAATCAAATAAATTGTCAAATGCTCTCATAATGGGAGCTTGTTACAAGATCTAAGTTGCGTAGCGGAATTATAAAGAAAATAAACCATAAACTAATTCTCTTAGTCTATTTAATAAAGTCTTCTGTTGAGGTCTAGTCTTCTGGGTCTTCAACCTGTACATCACCTACAACATCTGTATGGTTGGGAGAGGGTCAACGCCCTACTCAAAGTGATGGTTATCCTTTAAGATTAACAATAATTTAACAGATTCATTAAGGCAATGTAAAGGTTCTGATACGTCCCGTACTTTGCAACTATAAGAGGTATCAATGCACAAGCAATCTATATGAGATGCATGCTTAGCAAAGTATATGCGGTTTATCACCCTTAGCGATCACCACAATGTGGAATATAATTATAGTTATCTGACTCGCCCCGCATCCCATACTATGGAGATTCACCGGCATGTCCCACATTTAACATGGATTTATGTGGTTATCTCAAGATAAACACAACACATGACCGAGTGAATCGCGTAACTCGGATTGGAGGGAATAATTGCGACATCCAACCCCCAAAAGAAAAGACTGGATTGGAGCAACTAAATACGACATCCAACTCCCAAAAAGAAAAGAATTGATGTAACATGTATATATAATGATTTACATACACCAATTTATGCACCATCACCCATGAAACGTGGAATTACTATCACCCCAGGGCTGCAACCGAAAACGCATTATGTCCACGATATTTAATCGATCGCTAGAAGAGGGATACCCAACATAGTACTTGCACCAAAAAGGAAATTCATTGAATCATGGAAGTTCAGGAATATCAAGACAAATGCCCAAGCCCTTTTAAAATAGATAGCACAAGGCTAATAACATAAAGAGTAGAGTCGTAATGGCCAACTTAGCAAAGGTAAAGGTGGCAATGGCCAATGTAATAAAGAGGACAGTGACAATGGTCAACTTAATAAATTGATAAAGGGCAAGGGCAAGGCTTATATTCATCACCCAAATAAATTCATAAAGATCATTTGTAATCAGCATTACACTATAATCTCAAACGACAAATAATTGATGGTAAAACATATAATTGTAAGAAAAAGTTAAAGTAACATGAAGGCATGTTAAAGGCAAGATAGAAATAATGCGAAGGCATATAAGGGTAAGATGAAACAACAGGATGGCATGTAAGGGCAAGTTAAATATAATAACTTAAATTAATGTAAGCCTAAAGGATAAAACCCTCACCTTTAATGCTATTCCTTTCCTGAACGTAGGTGAGTGTCAAAAGATTAGGTCTTTAATCTATCATTAGCAATTTCTTTTGAGTGGTTAGCTTGCTTTAAACTAATTGAGTTGGATCAACATGTTAGGAGGAAATGGGAGAGATGGAATCTTGGAAGGAAAGATTTGAATGTGGCCTACCTCAAATTACTTGACTTGGACTAAGCTGGCTTCTACTACTTGATTCCATGACCCCTCTTCCTCTCTCTTTCTCTTTCCTTCCTTTCCTTTCTCCTTCTTTCTTTCTCTTTCTCTTTCCTTTCTTTCTCTTTCTTGACTTTTCTCCCTCGCCGCTCTCTTTCTTTTATAGGTGTGTGGCTAGCAAGTCGGCTGGAATTTCTTGGCATTGACTCTGTTATGCAGTTCGGTGTGCAGTGAAAACCGGATGTAGCTCTTACGAGTGGAGCCTTGTCTGTTCGGTGGCCCTCATTTTTTACGTAGATCCGGTTGGATCTTAGAGTTGTCCATGGGCATTCACAGAATGGATGGTCTTGATCATGTATTATGGAATGCAATGATTAGGGACCGCCATCCTCGCAACTCTGTTGGTGCGGGATTCGTTCATTGAAGTGGCGTGGTGTAATTGAACTTCTCCGAACAAGTTTCTTTTAGAGTAGTTGGGGAAATGGTCAATGTATCTGATGGACGGATCTGATTAACTCTGTTTCCTTGGTAGTGGGTCCCATTGCATCCCTGAATGGGATCAATTTTGAATCCGCGACGTGGGAATAGTAGAATGTAAGAGTGTTTTCGAAAATGGTCAGGTCGCAGCCGGTCTTGGGTGCATGTGAGATAGTTCTTGTGTGTGAAATGGACTAGGGTGTGGTCGAACCCATCCCCTAAACGTGATGGATGGTCCTGATCATCGCAGATGATCACTGGGGTGAACCAAAATGTCAGTAACAGAACGCTGTTTGTTCGCGTGCACGGTGGAAACGGTGGAAAATCCTAATGGTTTTAGGATTTTCACGGATCGGCTTGTGTTTGACCAAGACTGGTGTAAGACCTGTACCCTAGTTCGTACCATTTCGTAGGTTTCCGCGATCCTACCGGTAAAATTTCGGCAACCCTCGACCCATTTCCGAGGTTTGCGAGTGATCCTAAGCCGAGTCCCGCATACCGAAGTCAGCTCGAATCGAAACCTACACCTTGGCGACCACACCGTCGCCGCGGTTCTAAGGCCATGACTCGTGCACTAACCCGATACCCAGGGTAGAAGATGTAGGCCCATGTTCAATTCAAAGAAAACACCGCGCATTACAAATTACGAGGAAATCTCTACGAGATGTCCCATCAATCAGTGTCAAGTACAAGCCTTACCCAAGTATATGCAACCCATCTCTCCCTTTTCAAAAGTTAACTCTCTCTCTCTCCTCTCACCATCCCTCCTTTATCAAATTTCAACTACAACCATTCCCTCTTTTACAAATTTTTAACCCAACCCATACCTCATTAATTACACCCACCACTTCATCCATCCATTTTATTATTTTTTTCTTCTCTCATTTCTCAAAACACTCTCCAACACCCCACGTCCAAGCTCTCTCCCTCCCAAATGCCAAGTGTGGCCCATTTTCCCTACTCTCTCATCTCCCATCTCAACCGTTGATCCATCATCTACTACCATCAAAAGTCAAGCAAAGGAGCATAGGAGGCTAAGGGAGCAAGGTGAAAGCCTAGAGGTGGGTGATCCTCCATTAAATTTTAATTTTTAAGGGCCCACTTGTTGTGGGACCCATTGATGTATGTGTTGTATCCATGAGGGACCCATAGTGGCGGGGTCCCTCTATCACCGTCTCTCTCTCTCTCTCTCTCTCTCTCTCTCTCTCTCTCTCTCTCTCTCTCTCCCTCTTTCATTAAATAGTGATGATGATGAAGGGGTAAGTGAGGCCCACCATGAATCATATTTTATGTGGGACCCATCAGATGATTGGGTTGGATCTACGCCATCCAGTCCATTAGCTGGCCCAGATGGAAGGAAAACAAAAATATTAGGTGGGCCACGTTCATGTGGGACCCACCTTGATGTGTGGGCCACGTGCATATGGGACCCACCACCATGATGTGTTTATCCATGCCATCTAGTGTCCCTGGACGCTGGATGGGTATGGCAAACATGGAGGGCGTGTATTAACAAGCTATATATATATATATATATATATATATATATAAAGAATGAGAATGAGCTTTGGGGTGGGATATGCATGCAGGCCCCACCTTAATGTAAACGTATAATCCACGTCGTCCATTTCGTTAAACAGCCCATTTTAAGCTTTGAGCTGAAAAATGAGGGTAATCTGATCATCGGGCGGACCATAGTTTAGCAAATAAGTTTTCCACCATTAAAATACTCCCTGATTTTTCGGTGTGCCAAAACCCATCCAATATTGGGATCGATCTGTTTGTATTGAACCATAAGATCCAATGGCTAGGTTGGATTTGCTTGAGGTGGGTCCCACTTACCAAAAACCACGGGATTTCCCGTTTTCAAAAAAAAAAAGAAAAAAAGAAGAAGAAGCAGGCGTGGCGAGTCCTGCTGCCATTGTCGATGGCGAAGCGACAGATGGACGGTGCACACCACATGGCCCCCGCTGTGGGCCCCTACCGTGATGCGTTTCGAACATCAACACCGTGCATTGGGTGGGTCTCCCCCTGGCTACGCGCCACCCAAAAATCAGCCGTATACGGAACTCAGGTGGGCCACACCGTCTAAAATCATGTGAAGACATGCCTAAAACATATAAAATCATTTGGTGGGGCCTACCTGAAATTTGGATGCGGCCGAAACTTGGTCTTAACCCTTAGCCAAGTGGGACACACATAATAGGTGGACTGGATTTGTGAACCACATTCTGGTGGGCCCTAAACCCACCCCCAGGTCCATGTGACCTTATGAACAGGTTGAATGGCAAGTAAACATTACAGTGGGCCCCATGGTCGTGACCCTATCAACAGGTTGTATGGAAAATAAACATTACAGTGGGCCCCATGGCCGTGACCCTATTAACAGGTTGTATGGAAAATAAACATTCCAGTGGGCCCCCTAGTCCACGTGGCCTTATGAATAGATTGGATGAAAATAAATATCACAGTGGGCCCTTGTAAGTGCTATAGTTTATATCCCTGTATGTTGTCAAGATTAGTGGTGACAAAAACACTGTTATATAACTTGCATTAGTGAAGCTCTTTCTAAAGTTCAACATTCATAACAAGCAAAGCTCACAACAAGTGAAGATTACTAGTACAAAGATCAACCTTGACTTCAAGTATTGCTCTCAAGACGTGACTCAAGAATGCAAGACTACAAGAAGAGTACAAGGCAGTTCTTATAGAACTCAAGACATTTTCAAGGTTGAGCTACATCAAGATTTTAAGGCTTAAACTTCAAGGTCACTTGTTCCTAATATTTTTAATGTCCTTACTTCTTTATTGAGGTTTGAATGACCATAGGTTGACCTTAGAAGTAGGCCATTTTGGATACATAAGTCATATGTATATGACACTTGTTTTTGGGCTGTTCAGGGACTTGTCCTAGGCTTTCTTCGACTAGTCCTAGCTCTGCTTCGACCAGTCCAAGAAGTTCTTCGATCGGTCGTAAGGTTGTTACAAATTTCGGATAAAATCAAGGCCTTCACCATCGAAGGAAGGCAATGGTCGACTTCTTCTCTACGACAAATGTAATTCTTCGACTCAAAGTTCAATGATAATTCTGAGGTCTTGACCAGTCGAAGGAGACCTTCGACATATCGAAGGTGACTCTACGACCCGGGCCGAAGGAGGCCTTCGACCAGTCGTAGAACTACGGCCAAAGCTTATCGCGCCCGATTTTTTCAAATTGTTATTTCTTCGACTAGTCGAAGAGCTCCTTAGACCAGTCGAAGATGCAATCTGCTCACCTATAAATAGAGTACGAAACTCAGAAGAATTCAAGCAATTTTATTATTCCATTTTAAGCCAATCTTCGTCGAACTTCTGAGAAATAATTTTGTGCTCCATCTAAGCTAAGTGTGCTTATTTTATATTCTCTTTCTTTAGCTTTGTTTAATTGATTTTGTTTCTACTATTCCAATCTAATTTGATACGAGGAATTGTTATTCCCTTTATTTGGAATCAAAATCAATTAAGGCAAGCCCTAGTTGGTCTAATTTTAAAATATATTAGAACTAGAACCATTATAATTGAGTAATCGGACATTGAACTTGAACATTCAATCATCTACTCGATTTGGTTCTACCGGGAGATGCTACAACGAAGGAGTTAATCGTATTTTACATTTAATTGTAAATTCCTTTCGAGCTTTTGGTTTCTTTCAAGATTTGTCGAAAAATCTTGTTGTATTGGTTATCCGAGGGAGCCAGAAAACTCGTAAGTGGGGTTTTTTTATTGTGTAAGCCCACGCACAAAGACATAATTGTAAAGGTTTTGGGTGAACCCGTGAAAACCTATTTTGTGAGTGAACGCTAGTATCCCCGTGTGAGGATATTAGGAGTGGAGTAGCATTTTGTGTGGTCAGTGTTTAACAGGTTGGTGAACACACAAAGCGAACCACTATAATCCCTTGTGTTATGGTTGAATGGTTTACATTTCTAATCTTTAATATTTATTTGTGGGATGTATGTGTGGTGGTGAATGTTGTAATCATTTAATTCAAGCATTGTGGGAATTTTGTAATAGTTTAGAATTTACTTTCACTATTACTTTATCTCGCTTAAAATTCAATTTCTTTTAAAGTTGTTCCAAAGAAGGTTGCCCCGCCATTTTTATGGTGTATGGTCATCCCTAGAACAATACATTTGTGATTACATTTATTTCAATTTGTGCTTAATTTCGTATTCCTCTTTGGTTTGAGATTTGATACAAAGATCTTTCTAGAAATAAGGTTGTCCTACCATAAACTCGGTTTTTGGTGAAAGGTTGTCCTTAGAACAACATTTGTATCAATCCCTCAAGATCAAATTTTTGAGGTTATTTTACTTTCCTGCATTGTGATTTATTTTGGCTATCATATTCATTTTAATTCCGCTGTTATAAGTTTTATTTGACATAGTCCTATTCACCCCCCCTCTAGGACTTATAGCTAGGCCTTTTCAAGTGGTATCAGAGCCTAATAGTTCGTTCTTATTGCTTTTTATTAGGATTTATTTCCTGAGCTAACGATCTAAGCTATTTAAAAAAGATGTCAAATTTTGATAGCCTTTCAGTCACGAGGCCTCCACCATTTGATGGCTCCAACTATGCCTATTGGAAAGCCAGAATGAGAATTTTTCTAAAAACCAATGGATAAGAGTGTGTGGCGAGCCACAGTGACCGAATGGAAAACTCCTACCATTGAAGTAACTGAATCTGACGGTTCAAAAACTATGTCTATACCTGCTTATTATTTATGGACCACTCTTCAGAAAAGTGAGTATAGTGCCAATGCTAAAGCACTAAATGCAATTACTATGCACTATCACCGGATGAGTTCAAAAGAATCATATCCTGTGATACTGCGAAACAAGCCTGGGATATACTAGAAATGACACACGAGGGTACTTCAATTGTCAAAAAGTCTAAAGTCCAACTCCTTACAACTAAATTTGAAGAAATTCATATGGAGGAAAATGAGATGTTTATGGACTTTTACACTAGACTAAATGACATTGTAAACTTAATGTGGGGTCTTGGCGATAAAATCCCAGAAAGTAAAGTGTGTGCAAAGATATTACGCTCACTTCCTGAACGGTTCAATTTTAAAGTAACCGCGATCCAGGAACTTCGTGATACGGATAATATGAGGGTAGAAGAACTAGTTGGTTCTTTACAAACCTATGAGTTAAACTTTAAAGCTCCTAAAAATAAATCGATTGCTCTAAAATCCTCTAAATGTAATTCAGAAGAAAATTCTGATTCTGAAGATGATATGGCTCTTTTGGCTAAGAAATTTTACAAGATTTTTAAAAGCAAGAAAAGGGTTGATTTCCAAAAATCAAACGATAAAAAGAAGTCTAGATCAAAATCTCGAAAATCTTTGAAAGATAGTCAATGTTACAACTGTCAAGAATGTGGGCATTTGGCAAATAGATGTCCCAAAAAGGACAAACCCAAGAAGAAGAATATGTTGGCTACGTGGGATGAATCATCCGATTCTGCTTTTCCGAATCAAGATTCTAAACCGAGTTAGGGAATGAAGTTAAAGCACTTATGACTCTAGCCAAATTCACATTTTCAGATAATGACTCAACAAGTGAAGAAAATCAATAGTGAATGTGAAAATGAAGATGATCTTCAAGATGCTTACAATGCCCTATATAAAGAAAGTTGTAAAATTGTTATTAAACTTAAACTTCAAAAAGAAAATTTTCTAAACTCAAAGAATGTTTTGAATCACTTGTCTTAGAAAAATCACAAATTTCAGATTGTTTTGAAAAAACAAAATGCGATTTGGAATTCAAAAATTCTTTAATTATTGATTTGAAATCTGAGATTGAAAATCTCAAAAAGGAAGTATCTTCTCTTCTAAGTCAAAGGACACATGGAAATATGCCCAAGGTGATCCAAAGTTAGAAAACTTTTATCCTGATCAAGAAAATGTGGCGATCTATCCGGGTTGGGCTATGATAAAATGTAACTCCTAAACAAAAGTATACTCCTCCTATGTTTATGAAAGGAGAGTCCTCAAACTCAAAAGGGAAAAATACTTATCAAGGTTTTTCAAAAAATTCAAAAACTTTTCAAAAATCTAGAAGCAGTCATATCAACTTTAACCAGAAACGAAATCCACTAGCTGAAAAGATAGTAGATTTACTCAAGGAGCTCCTAAAATCTAACTCTTTAGGTTATACTTATAACTATAAACAAAAGAAGACCAACTATGTTCCTAAACCCAAAATCATGCATGAAATGGGTTCCAAAAGTCACCTGCTTGGTTACTCACATTGCTTTCAAAGCAACAAGTTATTCAAAATGGTACCTAGACAGTGGATGCTCTAGACATATGACAGGTGACAAAGCTTTATTCACGGATCTAAAAGATATGACTGATGGTTCACCACATTTGGAGATGGTAGCAACTTTGCAAGATTATAGGCCAAGGTACGGTTCAACTTTTTAATCTTCCCGTATTTAAAAACGTTTTATATGTTGAAGGCCTAAAACATAACTTACTTAGCATATCTCAGATATGTGATAGTAACCATTGTGTTCGGTTCTCTAATCAAAATTGTGAGATACTGAATAATAAGGGTTCTGTAATATTAACTGGACGTAGAACGTCTGAAAATTGTTATATTATTAGCGAATCCAAATTCATCTAATCAAACATGTTACATGGTTCATACAGATTGAGACTGATTTATGGCACAAACGTCTTGGACATGTTCATTATCAAAATTTATATAGATTGAGCAATCAAGAACTTATAAGAGATTTACCCAAACTTCAGAAATTAGATAAAATATGTGGTGAATGCCAGATAGGCAAACAAACAAGGAACTCACACAAAAAGGTGAATTCAAATACCACATCAAAACCACTTGAACTTCTTCACATGGATCTAATTGGACCTACTAGAACGGAAAGTCGTGGTGGTAAAAAGTATATTCGGTAATAGTTGATGACTTTACCGATACATTGGGTAGTCTTCTTAAGGGATAAATTTCAAACCCTTGAAGAAGTAAGAAAAGTTCTCAAAAGGATTCAAATCAAAAATCTTCTCAAATCAAGGTAAGATTCGTAGTGATCATGGATCTGAATTTGAGAATAGCAATTTTGAGAAGTTCTCAGATCGATCATGGAATATTACATGAATTCTCGGCTCCCAAAACTCCACAACAAAATGGAATTGTGGAAAGAAAGAATAGAGTACTTCAAGAAATGGTGATGTCATGTTGAATAGCATGAAGCTCTCTAAAAATCTTTGGGTCAAGTCAGAATACACTTTTGCTATATTATTAACCGAGTTTATACTAGCAAAGATAATAATAAAACGACTTTACTTAATTATGGTTCAACAAAAAGCCTATCAAATACTTTCGAGTTTTTGGCAGCAAATGCTATATTTTACGTGATCGTGAAAATTTGAAAAAATTCGATACAAAGAGTGATGAAGGGATTTTTCTAGGATATTCTTTAAATAGTCGTGCTTATAGGGTTCTGAACAAAAGAACTGGCGTGATTCAAGAATCTATCAATGTAGTCATTGATGATCACTTAAATAAGCCAATCTCTAATTCAGATAATGATGAAGTTCTAATCATTAATAAACCCGATACTTCATCAAATCAAACCGAATCGATTTGAGGACTATTAAAGATCATCCAACCACTCAAATTCTTGAAACCCTCTAACTGGTGTTACACCAGTAGAAAACTTGAGGATTTATGTAATTATGTATGTTTTACATCCCAAATAGAACCATCCAATGTAAAAAAGCTCTTCTTTGATGAAAACTGGATTGTTGCTATGCAAGAAGAACTTAATCAATTTGTAAGAAATGATGTTTGGTATCTCTTACCAAGACCTAAAGATAAACACATCATCGGAACAAAATGGATTTTCAAAAATAAGTCGGATGAATGTGGAAATATTATTAGAAACAAGGCTAGACTAGTGGTACAAGGTTATACTCAAATAGAAGGAATTGATTTTGATGAAACTTTTGCACCAATAGTTACGTCTTGAATCTATCATGCTATTTATATCCATCGCATGTTTTAGAAAGATAAAAATATATCAAATGGATGTGAAAAGTGCTTTTCTAAATGGCGATTTACATGAAGAAGTATATGTTGAACAACCAATGGGTTTTGAAGATCCCAAAAATACTGATCATGTGTATCGGCTTAAAAAGGCACTTTATGGATTAAAACAAGCACCTAGGGCATGGTATGAGAAACTAACAAAAATTTTTTTAAGTCACAATTTTCAAATGGGATCTGTTGATAAAACTCTATTTGTTAAAAAATATAATGATCATATTTTAATAGTACAAATTTATGTTGATGATATCATCTATGGATCAACTTGTACTAACTTGACTACTGAGTTTGCAGACTTGATGAAATCTCAGTTTGAAATGAGCATGGTTGGGGAATTAACTTATTTCCTTGGTTTGCAAGTTAAGCAGCAACCTGAAGGAATATTCATCTCTCAATCTAAGTATGCCTTGAATCTAATTAAGAGATTTGGATTCGAGAATGGCAAGAATTTCGATACTCCTATGAGTACTACCCTGAAACTCTCAAAAGATACTAATGGTAAAAATGTTGATTCAAAACTTTATCGGAGTATGATTGGTAGTTTGCTATATTTAACTGCTAGTAGACCTGATATATCTCTAAGTGTTGGTATTTGCGCAAGATTTCAATCTGATCCAAAAGAATCTCACTTGATTGTTCTTTGTTAAGCATGATTATTAGATATGTTGCAAAGTACTATAAATCTTGGTCTCTGGTATCCTCATGAGACTAATGTTCAACTTCTTTGGGTACTCGATGTCTTGATTGGTGATAATCTAGATGATAGAAAATCAACCATGGTGGTTGCTTTTACATTGGAAATTGTTTAGTTTCCTGGTTTAGTAAGAAACAAAATTCTATATCACTTTCAATGAAGTGAGTTTAGTATATCGCATGGTGTAATGCATGTACACACTTGTTTGGATGCAACGAATGCTAAGTGATTATGGAATTAAACAGATTCTATGTTATTGCATTGTGATAATTCCAAGTCAATAAATATTTCAAAAATCCTATTCAAGATTCTCGTACTAAGCACATTGACATTAGATTTCATTATATTCGAACCTGGTAGAAGAAAAAGTTATATCTCTGGAATATATTCCTATCAAGATCGTAGAGTGATATTTTCACAAAACCTCTTGATAAAATCAGGTTTAATAAGATGAAATTTGATCTTGGCATGTGTATTTCAAAATGATTATTTATGCCTATATGTATCATAATGTATATATTTGGTAGATGTAAATCCATTTTCTTTAAAAAATTGTAAGAAATATGTAATTTTGGACTTCCTTCGACTGTCGAGTAGTATACTCGACCACGACCTTCGACCGATCGTAGATACCTACGACCAGTCGTAGATCTCGGAAATCACTTAAATTTGGGGATTTTTTGCCTTCTTCCTCATTTCATCTTTTCTTTCTAAGAAGCCGAGCGTCGACCTGTCGAATCCACCATTTTCGTTCTTCAAGGTTAGTGTTCCATTTATGTTTTTCTTACAAATCAGTGTCTAGATTGCTTTCTTGTCTATCTTGAAGCTTTCTATTTAGGATTTCATTGAGATTTGGGGATTTGATTTTAAAAAATCTGTTTTGAATAAACCCTTTTCTCAATCTCTTGCATTTCCTTATTTCCTTATTATTGTTATTGCATATGGCTTCTAGAAGTCGAAAATCTACTTCCCGTGGTCCTTCTTCTTCTTCAAGATTGACCAAACGTCATCTTCTTGAGCCTACTAATGATCCATCTGGTGTTATAGACCTTAGAGCTCGTAATGTTATTGTTGAACATCCTGTTGATGTTAATCATATTGCTCCTTTTGATATCCTTCCTTTGCTTGAAGTCAGTAGGTTGGGTTAACTTATTGCATTGGGGTGGGCACGCATACTGGTCCATTGCTATATCCATGTTTACATGTATTAGTGACTTCTCACTTGGATAATTTAACTTTTAAACTATCTACTAATGAAGGGCCATTTGAAATTGATCGTCATTTAATTTCACTTTTATGGATATTCCAAGAATGATGAGGGTATTCCTATTCATAATTTGACTGATAAACCCTCTGTATCTGAAAAAAGAATGCTCACTAGAGACTTGTGTAACATGGATGTTCATTGGACTAAAAAAGGGGATGCGCTTCCCTCAAGGTATTTGTTACCCAAATACGAGTACTTCACAATCTTTGTGTCTAATCAGTATCCTCGGTCGGGTAATAAACCGACTTGACCTCATTTATGGTACGTATTATTCATGCTATTTCCAAGTGGTACTCAGATTTGTCCGCCATCCTTAATCTGTCATTTCATTCTTCGGTTCGACTTCATCCTGGTCATAGTGACATCCCTTTTGGTTATTTAATGATCATGTATCGGCTTACATATGTTGGTCGATATGCCGACAATGAGGCACCTATCCATCATTTGATTTTCAACAACTCTAATTTCAATAAGATGAAGCTGGAATTACTTCCTGAACAAGGTGGTGATGGTAGAGGTGCTGGTCATGAAGAAGCAGGGGATGATATTAATATGGATGATATCTTTGAAGAACTGGATTCTGATTCAACAAATGATCCAGATTTTACACCATCTGATTTTGATGCACGTCTAAGTGCATTGGAGGGAAAAGTTGAGAATTTGAATGAAAAACTGGAAAACATGTCTCATTTTCTGTGATTCTCAATTCAAGTACATGCGGAAATACCTTAGGCGATTGAACAAGGGCATGCACCAACTTGATCCCTCTATTCCTGCTCCGTCTTCTAGTTCTAATTCTGACTAGTTTATATGTTTTTTTTTGGTTTGTAATAACTTTAAATCTTCGCACTTTGTCATCCAATTTGGAATTGGATTCTATTTTTCTTTTATGCTGGATTGTGACAAAAAATGCTTATTTTGAGTTGACAGTTTCTGTTTTACTGCTATTATCTCTTCTCTCATCATATTTCCTCTTTCATATCCCTTTATATTGTTCTTTTCCTTGTCATATTGTGACAAAAAGGGGGAGAATGGTTATGTTACTTAAGGGGAGTATGTTTGGTAGGGGGAGTAATGTTGATTTAATAACTTGCTAAATGTTACATGTTGATTTAACTTGCAGGTAAGCTTGAGTTAATTGGTTTATGTTGCTTTAACTACTTTGATTATATCTTGTTATGTGTTTTGTCACTAATTTGACAAAGGGGGAGATTGTAAGTGCTATAGTTTATATCCCTGTATATTGTCAAGATTAGTGGTGACAAAAACACTGTTATATAACTTGCATTAGTGAAGCTCTTTCTAAAGTTCAACATTCATAACAAGCAAAGCTCACAACAAGTGAAGATTACTAGTACAAAGATCAACCTTGACTTCAAGTATTGCTCTCAAGACGTTACTCAAGAATGCAAGACTACAAGAAGAGTACAAGGCAGTTCTTATAGAACTCAAGACATTTTCAAGGTTGAGCTACATCAAGACTTCAAGGCTTAAACTTCAAGGTCACTTGTTCCTAATATTTTCAATGTCCTTACTTCTTTATTGAGGTTTGAATGACCATAGGTTGACCTTAGAAGTAGGCCATTTTGGATACATAAGTCATATGTATATGACACTTGTTTTTGGACTATTCGGGGACTTGTCCTAGGCTTTCTTCGACTAGTCCTAGCTCTGCTTCGACCAGTCCAAGAAGTTTTTCGATCGGTCGTAAGGTTGTTACAAATTTCGGATAAAATCTGTTAGGCTTCGACCAGTCGAAGGAGGTCTTCGACCACCGAGGAACAAGTGTTGTCGACTTCTTCTACGACCCGGTCGTAATTCTTCGACTCAAAGTTCAAATGCCGATAATTTGAGGTCTTCGACCGGTCGAAGGAGACCTTCGGGCCGAAGGTGACTACGACTTGATCGAAGGAGGCCTTCGACCGGTCGTAGAACGGTCAAAGCTTATCGCGCCGATTTTTTCAAATCTGTTATTTCTTCGACTAGTCGAAGAGCTCCTTAGACCCGTCGAAGATGCGATCTGCTCACCTATAAATAGAGTACTGAAACTTCGGAAGAATTCAAGCAATTTTATTATTCCATTTTAAGCCAATCTTCGTCGAACTTCTCCGAGAAATAATTTTGTGCTCCATCTAAGCTAAGTGTGCTTATTTTATATTCTCTTTCTTTAGCTTTGTTTAATTGATTTTGTTTCTACTATTCCAATCTAATTTGATCACGAGGAATTGTTATTCCCTTTCTTTGGAATCAAAATCAATTAAGGCAAGCCCTAGTTGGTCTAATTTTAAAATATATTAGAACTAGAACCATTATAATTGAGTAATCGGACATTGAACTTGAACATTCAATCATCTACTCGATTTGGTTCTACCTGGAACACTACAACGAAGGAGTTAATCGTATTTTACATTTAATTGTAAATTCCTTTCGCTTTTGTTTCTTTCAAGATTTGCCGAAAAATCTTGTTGTATTGGTTATCTCGAGGGGAGCCAGAAAACTTCGAAGTGGGGTTTTTTATTGTGTAAGCCCACGACAAAGACACAATTGTAAAGGTTTTGGGTGAACTGTGAAAACCTATTTTGTGAGTGAACGCTAATATCCCTGTGTGAGGATATTAGGAGTGGAGTAGCATTTTGTGTGGTCATTGTTGTTTAACAGTTGGTGAACACACAAAGCGAACCACTATAATCCCTTGTGTTATGGTTGAATGGTTTACATTTCTAATCTTTAATATTTATTTGTGGGATGTATGTGTGGTGGTGAATGTTGTAATCATTTAATTCAAGCATTGTGGGAATTTTGTAATAGTTTAGAATTTACTTTCACTATTACTTTATCACTTAAAATTCAATTTCTTTTAAAGTTGTTCCAAAGAAGGTTGCCTTCGCCATTTTTATGGTGTATGGTCGTCCTAAACAATACATTTGTGATTACGATTTATTTCAATTTGTGCTTAATTAGTATTCCTCTTTGGTTTGAGATTTGATACAAAGATCTTTCTAGAAATAAGGTTGTCCTACCATAAACTCTGGTTTTTGGTGAAAGGTTGTCCTTAGAACAACATTTGTATCAATCCCTCAAGATCAAATTTTTGAGGTTATTTTACTTTCCTGCATTGTGATTTATTTTGGCTATCATATTCATTTTAATTCCGCTGTTATAAGTTTTATTTGGCATAGTCCTATTCACCCCCCCTCTAGGACTTATAGCTAGGCCTTTTCAGCCCTACCTTGGTCCACGTGACCTTATGAATAGTTAGATTGTAAATAAACATTACAGTGGGCCCTAGGCCCATGTGACCCTAAGAACAGTTTGGATGGAAAATAAACATTATGTTGGGCCCTAGATTGGGTGGAAAATAAACATTATGGTGGGTCCTACTTAGGACCCACTTATGTATGTATTGTGTCCACACCTTTCATCAGTGTGGACCTCCACCATGGAGTATGTGATTTATCTATGCCTTCCATCCCTATGGGACCTACCATGATGCATGAGTTTCATCCAAATCATCTAACCATTTTGGAGATTATTTCAAGGCCATGTGACGAGGCCCATCTTGGTGTATTTGTGGGCCGTCCATTGAGGCCCACCTTGATTTGTATAAGGCCCATTTTTTAGATCCATCTTGATGTATTGGTGGCCCGTTGTTGAGGCCCACTTTGACATATATAAGGCCCATGTTGTGAGGCCATTGTGATGTATGTGAGGCCCATGAGTTATGGCCCATTACAATGTACGTAAGGCCCATTGGTGTGGCCCATGGATGTGGCCTACTTGATGAATATAAGGCCCATATGATATGGCCAATTGATGTAGTTAAGGCCCAATGGGTGCAATTAGGTCCATTGCTATGTGTGATTCCTCCGTGGCGTATGTAAAAATGGGTAGTGTCTTGGGAACAATGATGGTTAGATGCCCACATTGTAAGGATGATGTTGGTTAAATGTTCGCATTGTCACTCTCCCGAAGGCCCACTAGTAGGCCCATACTTGTAGTGGGTAGGCCATCTAGGCCCATCTTCGCTTTGCTCAGAGCTCATCACTATATAACATGTTTAGTATAGATACATGATTCATGATCATACGCATCATATATATGCTTGGTATGAGGAGTGACTGATCATAGCATATGCCTTTGGGTAGATTGTTTATGGGCTCTCTGATAGATGAAGTTGCCCTACATGAGCGCGTGGTACGCGCAAGATTGTTGTAGGTTTGGTAGGGTGATTCATGCACTTGCATTTGTGTGATCATGATTATTACATGCCCTAGCGACATCAGGGCCATAGCCTCCATAGATACATCGTGGGTGGCTAGATTGGATACTAGAAATGTTTGGTTCTAGCATACGGGCGCCATAGATGTCCCTGGGTGAAAATCCCTAAACCCAATGGTACCAGAGGATGACTCCAACATCGAGACCGAGTGGATATATGAGCGCATGAGGGCCGAATACCAGGAGGCCGAGTCTCTCACTGTGTCGTGGTCGGTTGGAAAAGGGTGTGGCCTTACTCGCTCGAGGGTAGGGGGCAATACTAGGCTGAGTTTGACTAACTCATGAATGGATCCACTATCAATGTACCGGATAAGTATTGGCAGACTATTGGCCAGGCAGATAGTGAGGTTTCTTACGCTCACTTGGACTGTGCGGCTAGGAGAGTGGCAGTGTCATTTGGAGTGTACTAAACTCCGGTGATTATCCTGAATGAGAACTGTACTGATATATGATGATGATTGGCATGCTTGAGCTGCATCTTGCATCGCATGGTCTTGACATAACCGATAACATTCATATCTTGCACTGTATAACCTTGGTACGACTGATTACATTCATCAGCATGTTTTCGCATTACTCTGACCTTACATTCTGAGCACGCTCGTATTGCGCACACACTTACACCACCCTCTAAGCTTTCTATAAGCTTATGCACGATTGATGCGTGCAGGTGACGTCAGGACGCAGCCGTAGTTTTACTGCAGTTGAAGCATGCAGCCGAGCTTCTGGAGTTTTTGTTACATTGAATTTCCCTTCTGACGCATTATACTTAAAGTTTTTGATCATGATAAAATTTTGTGATGGTGTTCTTGTGGTTATTGTTCGTGGGTTATGCTCATTACAAATCAAATTGATAATTAAAAATCCTCCTTGTAGCATCCCAGGATCAGAACCTGGTGTATGGGTGCCGGGAACCGAGAATGGGGTACTACGAAGGTCGTCTTCGTCGGATTCAGGGATCGGGAAGTTTGTGAGCCCAGTTTCTGAGTTCGGGGCGTGACAACTGGGGTCCTGGTGTGTTATGGTGTACGCGCACCTTGTGTGCACACACCTGGACATGGGGTCCAGATGTGGTTTGGAGTAAATCCATTCCATTCATTTGCTTTAGTTGGCTCACTTTAGGGTTCATACCAGAGTGGAAAACGGATGACGATCCTAGGTGTGTCGTTTTAGTGAATGTCTTGTTTAGCCATTGAACTTGTTGATTCAATGGCTGAAATTTGTTACATACGGTTAACTTATGATACTAAGGCCTTATATAAAGTTTGGTGTGAAACGGATCATTTCAACCATATGATTTAAAATTTGAGGTCTAGCTCAATGGCAGTTTTGTAATTATCAATGGTTTAAGAGTTTTGTAAAATCTAAAGGTTCCACTTGTTTGTATGCACCTTTCTAAGCATTTCTTACAAGTGGTCTTATACTTGAATCTTTATGGGTGAAGAGTTATTTGTCGATTCTTTTAAGGTAAGGGACATACGTTGAATAACTTAATGGTTGGTTTTGTTTTAAAATCAACGATCAAATGGATCGGGCTGTGAATGGAGGCTTTTCCTAATGGTCAGATTTTCCTTCAGGTCGTAAGATTAGATTAGTTAGCTCGGTGCTGTATACATGTACATAGTAGGTTACGTCTTATGTTAACACATGAACAATTTCAACACTCAGGTATTGAAATGTTCGGGGTGTTACACGATGCTTATTATAACTCGAGAATTTACAAGGACAGGATGAAGGTGTTCCATGACAGGAACATTCTTCGAAAATCATTCATAACTAGTAAAAAAGTCTTTCTGTACAATTCTCAGTTACATCTTTTTCCGGGAAAACTTCGATCTCATTGGACCAACCCTTTCACTGTTACTAATGTCTATCCTCATGGGGCCATCGAGATAAAGAATCTGACAAATGGAATGTTTTCAAAGTGAATGGACATCGTCTCAAGCCATTTGTTGAGACGTTTGATTCAAAGGACATGTCTATGCTTATAATTGATCTTGTGTACCAGGATTGACCTCCTAGTCTGATGGAGGTGTAGTTAGGTTTATTGCTTTCATAGAATTTAGGATTAGGATAGTTTGATTTCAATTTGTTTAGTCTTTGTGCTAACCCATTTACATGTTAAGAACTTTGGAAAAGTTTCAATTCTCCGTCTTCAGGTATTATCTTCCCATCACTTCCCATTTCTTTTTGTTTTCTCATGTGCATTGCATGCTCATATCTTTTACATTGATGACAATGTAGGTTTTAGGTTAGGGGTGTGGATTAGGTAAACTAATTAGTGTTTTCTTAGTTTTGAGCAAAAATTGTGAAAAATTTTAATTTTTCAAGATAAAAACATGTTTGAGAAATGATAATTTGTGGAATTAAGAATGCTTTGAGAATGACGATAAGATAAGAGATCAAATTTAAAATTGTTGGAGTTTGATCAACTGAGTTCTTTCATTTAATCGATTAACAAAAAGTTTGAATATCATGTTAATCTAAGTCACAAGCCACATTCAAATTGCTTTTTATGAATAATACTAGAATTTCTTATTGTAAGTATGTATATCATTGAAAGATATTGAGAATTGAGTCTAGAGAATTTTATCCACCTTAAAAGAAATGAAAAGAACCAGTTAAAAAAATAGAGAGATCGACAAAAAGGTCATGTATGATGAAAAGACTAGAAAAGAATGAAAAGAATAAAAAAACTGAAAAGAATGAATAAATAAAAGTGACTGTCGATATAAAAAACTGGAAAGAGAAGAAAAAGGGGGATCAGTTCGAAATCAATACTTGATTATTCAATCAATCTTGAAGTGATGAGCATGGCTAACATTATGAAATGATAGTATTTTTATGGAAGGTAAGTTGAAATTCACAGCACATTGAGAAACTTGATATATGAACTTATGCTCTTAAGTGGTTGATAAAGAACCAATTTAATTGTGCTCGTGTTCTTCGGCTTTAAGTTTTCAAATTTTCACTCTCTCTTCTTTGGATTATACTCATTCATACTTGATTGCACAAAAGATTGTTTTCTAAAAGTGATTTAAACATTGAAAATTGAGAATTCTTTCACGAATGTTTTGCTCAGGACTAGCAAAATGCTTGTTGGGGGGTGTGTTGAGTGTGAAATATTGCATATCTCTCCCTATTTATACCTTGGTTTTATAAACATGATAGTGCTTAATCAATCTAATTATACACGTTTTCATGTGCGGGGTGATTTCGAGAGCTTAAGGTGAAATTGATGCCAAAAGGAAGATTTATGCTCAAAAGATTACTAAATGAACATTTGGAGATTTAGAAGTCATTATTAAAGAATTTATATGCCAAAGATTCAAGAAAACTAAGCGAGGAATGAAGAGAATCGAAGATTTGAAGTGAAGAATGTTGAGGGTTAAATATTGCATATTAGACCCCAGCTATTGCCTGGCTTTTTGTACATGATAATGCTTAATGCTCTATTTTAATCGTGTTTGTGTTGCAAGGTGAATTTAGAAGCATGGACTGAAAAATGGTGCTAAAAGCATGGATTTAATGCTCACAAATCATTAAGGCAAGGGACGGACCCCAGTGGACCAAGATCGAAGAATTTACACGATAGAAATCTGAAAAAATCAAGCAATTCATGTTAAAGAGGCCTGAAATTCATCTAGAATACAAGATCACAAGGTTCCCACCATCCATTGGGCAGGACCCTAAATTAACCGTACACATCAAATTTCAACCATTGGATCCTTGTAGAAGTGGCCCAACGGACAGATCGGCCCATAAAACACTGATATGGGCCCCCCTGATATCTAGATATGCTTCAATTTTTGTGTCAACCCCTTAAATGAGGTGGTAAAATGGATGGACGGAGTGGATTTCGTGTAAATGATGAGTGTCGAATGTTGCATACCAGACCCCAGTAATTACATAATTTTACGTACATGATAAGGATTAATGGAGTATATTACTCGTGTTTTTATTACAGGATGAAATCAGGAGTGTGGATTGGAAATTGACGTTAAAGACATGGTTTTGGCGCTCCGAAATTACCAGAGCACGGGATGGACTCCAGAAAACCAATAGTGAAGATTTTACATGCCTGGGATTTGAGGAAAGCAAGCCAAAGGGGCCTGAAAAGGGTCCAAAATGCAAGATCACATGGTTCCGGCCATCCGATCAATTCGAAACTTCATACGTGTGATGGGGGCCGTGAATTAACCATCCATATTAAATTTCAGCCTTGCAGATCTTGGGAAGTGGTCCAACGGACAGATCAGCCCATTAATTTACAATTTGGGACCCGCCTGATATCTGGAACTACCTCAAATCTGGTTTTGGCGGTTGAAAAAATATGAGAAAGAGGATGGACGGTGCAGATTTCTCAAAACATCACGGTGGGAGTGTCGAATGTTGCATACCAGACCCCAGTAATTGCATAATTTCTTGCGGCACTGAATTTTAATTATATTTTCAGCACATCATCGAGCGCTATATATATATATATATATATATATATATATATATATATATATATATATATATATTCAGAATGGTCATCTATGAAGGAAACATCTGTTGTCTGCTGCTTGGTCAATCAACTAATCAACCAAGGGCATCGAATATTCGTCCTTCGGTGTGGTCAGATTTAAATTCTTAAAATTAATGCATACTCACAACTTATATTTTTTTAATCACTAAGAGCATGTTTAAGATCCATTCGACATACTTAATAGGTCTAATGAAACCGACCTATAGTAATCATTCGATCTCTTCATTTATCTTCTAAGTTACCTCTATTGTCATTATCTTAGGCAGTTTCTTGTACGGTCGATACCATTCCCTTATTGGTAACGGCTTCGATCTAGTCGACACTCATGATAGTCCCTTATTGGCTTAGTTCAACTTTATTTTATGGTCCAATCTTCCCTTTTTGTTCCTAAGTTCACCTCGACCAAGGGATCCTGAACCTGAGCTTGGGAATCTTCTATCTTACCAGGGGCTTTCTTTAAGTCCATGTCTATTTAGTCTCCATCTACCTCATAAACTAGAACAGACGTATTGGTCAAATTTATGAAGAAACCATTATCAACATCTTTTAGGCTATTTTCAAGCTTTTTTTATTCTAGTCATGAAGTCAGTCATTCATTCCTCTTCTATTAGTGTACTAGTCATGGGATTTCTTTAATGGTGCGGTGTAGGACTGGCCGATAAGGTACAATATCCATCGACATGTTATTAATTGGGTGAATTATAACAGTAATATCTCGCACGATACTGCCTGAATTCTTCTTGATGGATATCCTGGTTAGACATCTGTACTTGTTCCTTTTGGAAAACCAAATCGGCCCTACTTCATCCTCGTAGTAGTAGGCCTCATTTGCATTTGATGTAGTCAAGAATAGCTTGTTATTGGCCAGTACCAACTTGACTTTATCTTGATTTCAAAATATTATAAACCGATGCAAGAATGATGGAATAAACGAAAAGGAGTGAATCCAATCTCTCTCGAGCAGAGTGTTGTAAGTGGATAAAGAGTCGACCACAAGGAAAGGAGCCATTACTCTTTTAGTTCTTATAGTCAAGTCGATCGGTAACACACCATTTGTATTTATGACATGCTCGGCAAAGTTATTGACTTAACTTCAGATGGAATCAAATTAATCAGTGTCTTTCCCAATTTTTGCATTATTCTCACTGGAAGAAGATTAATGGTAGCCCCATTATCGACCAAAATTCTAGTGACCAGGCAACCCTCAAGATGGGCGGATATGTACATCAGTTTCAGGTGCTACGTCATCACATGGGTGACCCTTTCAATAACCACTCTTTTAGATGATGCCTTTGACTCCACGGTGACAGTGTTTACCTATGGTGTTTCGCTCATTCTTGATGCTCCTTCAATTGCATCTTTTAGGGGAAAAGAAGTGTGCTGTCTCACTACAGGATGACCGAGCTCCTCCGCATCACCTGCCATCTTACTAGGCTGAGATGGCTTGGCTTGAAAACTAGATAGGAGAGTAAATACCATGTCGCAATTAAACACAATGGGTGACAATGATCCAAAAAAAATCTCTGAACCCAAACATTGCTCCCAAAGTGTTTTTGAACCTTGTTGCTCATTAGAGCATGAACCGGAACATTCGATGATTTTATTGGTCGTCGAAGTCGCCCCTATCTACTTGAAAGCAGGTGAAGACACTTCCAATACTTCCATTAGTTGTTCGATCAACAGATCATCGCTTGAGAACCACTCGTCACTGAGATAATCAGACAAATCATCGTGATTGTCAATGTTTCCCAATTCTATTGTACTGTTGTGCTGACATCTTCCATAACCAGATCGTGCATAAAGGGTTTTAAGATCGCTTCGACTATGTTTACGGTCAACTTATCCTCTGGTTGAAGAATTCTTTAGCATGGACGTAGTTGTATAGCTTCTGATCGAGATGCATTCTTTGTCTCTATCAATTCTCTTCGTTTGGTTGCTTGACGTCATTGCCAACAACATTTCTAGGTTCAAGTCATTGCTTCAGGGATGGTATGGAATTTGTGATGTCTGACGCTTTTTCAGACTTCCTCTTGAGTTGGTAGAGGGCTTAACCATTCTTTACCTCAGATTTATCTGCTGAGGCTAGCAGTCATTTGATGAAAATGCCTTCCATAGTCGATGGGGATCCCTCTTGGAGTTACATATCTAACCTACCTCGCTGGTTGAGGCGGAGCTTCTAAGTCCTGGACCATTCTGGCACATTGGTCGCCTAGTTACGAGTCTCGACCAATATGTTGTACTACTCTCGATCGCTCTGCGAAATCTGCAATCGCTGCATAGAACCGATATCGTCTTGATATCGGTCATCGTGACTCTCCATGGTAACTACCAGGACCAAGATCAACCATTTGTCATGGTCGATCCAATTTCTATAGAATCACCACGACCTATGTTGATGTTCGCATTAGGTGGGAATGGATCGATATCAATTAGCATGCTTCTTTGCCCTTCTTAGAGGATTTCACCAATTCTCGATTGATGTTATCTTGGACGATGTTCTTGAACACAACACACTTGTAGTTGAATGTGAATGTATCCCATGCCATTTGTAATATTCAACCTTTTTTAATTCCTCTGCTGTGGGTATTTTGTGATTATTGAAAACTTTAATAAACTTCTCAGCTAATAGTGTTTTAAATATTTCATCGACCTAGTTATTATAAAAAATGTATATCTTTTGAGACTTTTGCGTGGCCAATGTAGTTGTTTCCGCTTTGACCGATGCCAAGCATAAGAGTGGTTTTTTTGCCACTACCTTGACAATCACAAACTCGTATTTAGGGTCATGATAATATGTCCCGATTGTCGAGTTCTTTTACCTGGCTCCTTCCTGAAGAAGTTTTTCATATTTAGAAACATTCTTAGTTAGATTATGCAAATCCACAAACTTAGTTCTGATGAATTTATTTTGGATTTTGTATTCCAGACCATCTTGCGCAAGTTACGCAAACTTGGCCTTGGTTGTGATGACTTTACACTGGCTTTTCGCTCTCTTGAACCAGGTAATGTAACTCTCGTAAGATTCCCCTGATAATTGTCGGATGCATGCAAGATCGACCATGGACATATCCCCGTCCTTAAAAAAGAACCAAGCATGGAATTTTTCCTTTATCTCCTAACATGTATGAATTGAATTTGGCAGTAAGTTGGAGTACCACGCGAAGGCCACTGCAGTCAATAAATGACCGAATATTTGCAACTTGTGATAGTCATTATTAGCTAGTTCACCATATCGCATAGTGAATCGAACTACGTGTTTGATGGTCGATGGACCAGGATTGCTTAAGAATAGTGCAAAATTCGGTCGATAATTCCTCAGTAATGGGTGTTGTCAGTCGATCCATTTGGGATATGGCTTATGGTAGACCGGGATAATATTGCGGCCGAGGACTTGGCTTACCACCTCTTGGACCATTTGCATAATCTAGTCACAATCCACACGTTAAGGTTCAACCATCGATAGTGGATCAGGACCTACCCAGTTATGCCCCTCATGGAACAATGGATTTATGAGAAAATGTTGGAAAGGTTGTCCTCCCAGCATACCTTGATCTCGAGCTTCTAGGGTAAAATTTCTAACTTACTGCTCTGTTCACCTGAACTGAGTAGACAGTGGAGCATTCCATCCATCCTAGATTGGAACAGGAAGTGTATTCCACTGCAGGGGAGGTATTAATGGTGGCTGAGTCATGTTACCGACATAACTTCCTTCGGTATTATATTGTGTCGTCATAGGTGCTTTTTCGGTATTAATGGCCATCAATCGATGTATGGCCTCATTCTGGTTAGCCATCCTTTTGTTAACATTCTCAGTTTAAACACGAAATTGCTCATCTTGAGTGTATACCAACTCTGCTTGAGTTCTCCCATATTCCTGAACATGCTGGATGCTTAGTTGTACATCCCGAAGCTTGACCATTATCTCTTCAAGAGAAGGTCGATGCCCTTCCTATTTGACAGGACTAAGTGTCAGATTAGTATTTAAATTCAATAATTTGGGGGTCGTTTGAACCAACACGTCCTCGAATGGAGGTGGTACGGTTGGTGTTGAGGGTTTAGTCTCAATAATTCGATTGCTCATTCTATTCATATTACCGATTGGTCAATTCGCAATGTCGCACCAGTAAGTAAACCAGAGAAAGGGACCCATCGGACATGCCAAAGATGTTGCCTCTCAGTTTCAAATTTAGTTACGTGGTTTGTGCGAGTGTGCTAGAATCGAATGTGCCAATCAATTCAAACCAAACAACTAAGACCCAAAGCGGCAAGATAGGCAGATACGTCGGAATCGTTTATATATGACCGAGATCGAATAAGATCGGTAGCCTATTCAGCCACTCACACAATGTTGTTTAAGATTAGTAGGTGATTATTAGAGGGTGGGGTTCATCCTCTGAAGATGGGTTGCACCTTTGCCTTCCGTATGAAAGTACTTTTCAATATAGATAAAAAAGGAAATTCTTATAGTTAACTGCGGAGAACAACTATAAAGTACTTTTTGAATGAACAACTTACTTGATATTCAAACTGAATCCAACGTATGAACATTGATCAGAATTACAAGCTACTTGATTACTGCTACCGATTATACTAAGAAATGTAAATAACTGATAATTCTAAGGAGCACGAAGTAATTAAAAGATAAATTTGATTTGATTTGATTGGTATGAGATCCCTTTTTCTATTAAATTCCCTTCCTATTTGTAGCCTTAGATTGACCATCTGGATCCTTCTAATGTTATAATTGTTAGTGTAAACGTTTCAACACTACTGACTTTCTAAAGACTTTCTTCTAAGCTTACCACCTGTCCTAGTAACCACTCTAGGGTTCCTTATCGATTTGACCACATTCCGCTTGCCCACTCTTGCCTTGTGAAGGCTTGGCACCGCTCGATAGATGTTAGCTGTATTACCACAAAATCCTCTTCAGGTATCTCTGCATATCTTGAATACACTATGCAACTCTTATAAAATTACATGTATCCCTTTCTAATTGGCTCTGGTAAGAACGGGCAAAAATAGGTAGAACAGTGATACCTCCAAATTCTGTGCACTCATGTATATACACTAATACTTATTCTCGTGTACCTCCCGATTTGAATCCGTACTTCTCGGAGAATAACACTTAAACTTGCACTCATATACACAGACTTAAACCCTCGTACACCTTAAAATGATCTTTGAAATTTAATATACCTTTGTATACTTAATCACTTGTTATACCAACCGTTGAAATAGCTACCCATCTCTGGAGGAGGACATCCGATCGTCCACTTTGCTTTTGGATTGTCTGATCATGGTAAACCAACTTCAGAATCATTGCATCTGCTCATATACTTATCCACTTGGAAATTTTGACTCATGCATCTTATCTATCACCATGTATAAAACCATCTAGCTATCAAGATTGTGATATACCGACCCCTACTCTCAAATGCATCTATATACACACCCTCCTACACATCCCGAGCCTTATATAATTATCTACTTAATCTATCATCAATTTAAACCATTAAGATTATTTTTGGTGTACCTATTAAATTATCCAACCATTCAATTTTAATATGGACCATTACATTATCATCAAATATAGAAAGAACCAATTTGATCCTTCTACACCCGATCATCCATCATTCTAATCCCTCTTGCATGACCCTAATACTTTGATTAATATTCTATACTGTCAAAGTCAAATTCCAATGGCCACAAACACACTAATGATCATTTGACCTGAGTGAACTATACAATTAACCATTCATCTTGTAAACCATGTGATCATCCATTAGTTTATCCAATTAACCATCAACCCAACTCGATCTAGTCATCTCTGGTCGTCCATCTTTTAAATCCAACAAATCCATAGAAATTTCAACGAAGGGCCCTTCTATTCATGAGTACGGCCCCCATAAACTTCATATCTACCTCATTATTTTTAGCACATATCCAAGCATGACGGGACCAATTTCCCATGAACATCTTAGTCGACCCATGCCCATCATTTAAAAAAAGAAGCAAACAAACAAGAATCTGACTACTTGCCACAAGCAAGAAAATCTTGTTTTCCTGTACCGTGGTTGGTCCAAGTCATCACTAATGTTTTTAGCACTACTACATTAAATGCAACATGTGATGATGTGGCCCAATCAAATTGCAACAAGTAAGATTTTCTTGCTTATGGCAAGTAAAGGATCCAGATTCAACGAACAAAAAGGCAACGTGCATTGCCATGTGTGCACCGGAATGAAGACGCACCCCTATTTGTTTATAATCTCTTCCTCTCTCCATCACTGCCCATCATCTATGGGACTGACCAAGGCCATCCAAACCGCTCATCAGTCTCCCCTTCAATGGCTAGCGTTAGCCCACTGTTTTCTATCTTATGACCCACCCAAGTTAAGACATTTGCCTCATCTTTTTATTTCTAACCATGTTCAATCTAACAAACTTTAGACAGATTGGATTTCTAGCAAACATCATAGTGGACCCTAGTTAGCTTTCCCAGCCTTCCAAAGCAACCCCCATTACGCCACAAGTAAAACAACACTCCTACTCTTTCTTGTTTCGGAAGAGTCATAATGTGACACCCGAATCGGGCATCTTAACTGCTCATATGGGAAAATCCAGATCATCGACATCATTGAGAAGACCTACAACAAGATGCTACCAAGAACCTAATGCTTCCTCACTTTTAGTTATTGTTTCCTTTGCAAATCGAATGAGTGCGGAAACATGACCTCCAAGTTTGGAACCCACTAGATAAACTAATTCATACATTTAAAAAGTGGTCCCCATAAGCTTCTTATAACTTATCTAGACTGTCCACAATGACTAGAATGGAGAAAGACCCATCGCATGATAATCTTTCATCAACGACCATGACTTCCTCACCAAAAGTTGTCGACCGTGAGTTCATGAAACACATTGGATTCGAAATCCATTTTGACTGCTATGTGGCTCACCTTATCACCATCAAATTATAAACTGTAAGAATTCTATAAGATACGCCTTATTGATCAATGATCTTAGTCTCCCTAAGGAGTGGATAATGTGATTAAGCATACCAATGGACCCCACAAAGTTGTGATTCTTCTAAAATCCGGGTTAAGGGGTGGTCGGATTCTGGTTTATTGCTGGGGACAAAACCCATATGGAGGATTCTCGATGCTAGAGTAGTGATCGGTAACCCTCAAGGAACAATAGTCATTGATGTTGAAAGTCGAGCCACCCTCTGTTCTGGTATTGAGCCGTGGCATTAACCTGGGCTGCCATTAAAGTCGGTGGACAATAGGATTTTTGTAACCCATCTTCTCTGGTTCCGGCAGCCATTGCGGGAGTGGTAAGCGTTGCCATTATTGCTGGTATAAAGCTTATAAAAGCCTACTATAACCATGGTCGTGACCTTCACCTCTGTTTTCTACCCTTCATAGTTAGAGGGACTCGAACCCATCATGCCCATAACTATCGTATTCCATAAATGGTGGAGATCGTTGTGGCTGGATGAGACTGCATCACCTTTCTCATTCGCCATAACAGTCATCGACCACCATCGATTTCGTCTTTAGGCAGCTGTAAAGGGAGCGATGGCTAGGGTTTTCCACTGCTTGGTTGTTTAAGATGGAATGGTTGTTGTGTGACTTTCGGATTTCTAGTGGCGTGATTGACAATGGTGTTGGGGCCATGATAGGGCATAGGTGTAGGAGGAGGTGGGGTGAGAGGTTTAGGGTTAAGGTTTCATCCCATTTTCTGTTTATTTTGGCTATTGCATTTTTATTTTTATTTTTATTTTTTTGAAATAGAATGGGCCGATGCCCCTTTTCCTTCTCCCTTTTTTGGTCACCAGCAGGTCCTCTCATCGTGGTGAGCCCCCCTTTTTTGGTCACCAGCAGGTCCTCTCATCGTGGTGGGCCCTACCTGTGGTAGGCTAACGCCTGTTTTGTTTTTTTTTGTCCCTTGATGAGCCTTGGGCCTGAACCCATTCCAGACATAAGCTTTATATATATATATATATATATATATATATATATATATATATATATATATATATATATTAGGCATGCCATCTGGATTTTTCGCTAGGTGGACGACTAAGAACATAGATACACCATTATATGGACCATTTAATAAGATCATGGTCGTCCATCTATGTGGACTATGGAATATGATCTAACCGTCCATTTGAATTAGATTGATCATTCATCTTGTGAACATTTTGCCAAGATTAGGAATGCTTATGGATGATGTACAGATCATATAGATATAGCCTTGATCAGGCTCATTCATGGGCCTAGTATCCATTCTTTAGCAGCTGACATGGACGGTTAAAATGAAAAGCGAAACCTAACCATTTGTCTTTTTTTTTTTAATGGATTTTCTATCTTCAAACGGTTAATTCTAACTACTTACTAGGCCAAATCGAGCTATTTAAAATAATATGTTGAGAGCAGGATTAAAATCACGATCTTGAGTCTAAATTTGTGGAATTGAATCTGATTGTGGTAGCCATTATAGTGACCTCGATCGGTGAAATTTTTTATGAATTGGCACTTGTGATATTGGGATTCAAATATAGGATTGTGTGCAGCTACGTTTATGTTCAATGTGGATAGTGACGAAAATGTAGACGATCACCATTTGGCAGGGACATAGACGGTGTGGAGTAATCGGTGCTAGTGTGAAGGCTTAAACACTCATCTTACCCACAAGTGTTGAGTATCTTAGATTTACTTGATTGACATTACTTAGCTTCATGTTCAGGAGAGTCACTTGCATGTCATGACTTTCTCCCATTGGAGTAATGATGATGTGACTGATTCTCACTAGGATTAATTTGGTTGGACCATCATTATCCTGTATAATTCAAATAAAAGCCCCAATAAATTGAATTGATAAATTTGCTTGATGTTCAGTTTTATTTATGATTTTTTTTTAATGTAAATAATCTACTAATGAGAGTATATTTTGTAACCAGTTACAATTCTAACTCAAATGCATCATGTTTTCGCCTTTAACTGGATCCAATTATGTTTAATGGAAAGAGTCCATAGAGATAATCCTAGGGTGCTTACAACTGAACCTTGCTTTGAAAAAATTTGAACATCTAAAACCATCTAAAAATGCTACTAAATTAAAAGTTAATTATTATGAGGCATGGTCCAGATCCAATAGTATGTCTCTCAAAATCAAAAGGCACTCAATTTCTGAGATAATGAGGGGTGCCATGCCTAATGTGGATAAAGCCAAACTTTTCTTAACTAAGATGGAAAATCAATTCAAGAAATCGGATAAGACTGAAGTGGGTGTCTTACTGAACAAATTAACCTGCTCATCATATGATGGAAAAGAAAAAATTCGTGAGTATATTATAGAGCGGATCGAAGTTCTATTCAGGTCCTCTAGGTCCTCCGATTGGCCATCAACCTGGGAACCGATTGAGTCATAAGCGGGCTAAAAAGATTAACCACTTCTTTTAGAATAAGCTGAACCATCAGAAGAAAGACTACATAAAGTATAAGCAGTGACTCATAAGGAAAGGTAATAATTTTATTCTAATCTATTTTGAATCTAATCTAATTGATGTGTTAGTAGATTCTTGGTGGATAGATTTGAGAATAACAATTCACATTTGTACTTCTGTGCATGACTTGTTACAAAGTCGGACACCAACTGATGTGGAATGCTCAATATACATAGGCAATGCCGTTAAAGTTGACGTGAAGGCAATTAAAGTCTATAGCCTTAGGTTAGGGTTAAGTCTTTCATTGGATCTAATTGATACATTTTGTGTACCTTCTATAAGGCATAGTTTAATTTTTGTTTCTTGTTTGGACAAATTAGGATATTCCTTCATATTTGAGAATAAAAAATTGAATATTTACTTTTCTTCAATTATTCTCGGTACTCGCTTTATGGTAAACTATTCACAACCCAAGTATAGGGTCGCGATGTAGTAATAATCTCGGTGAGACCGAGGTCGAATCCACATGGACTAATCTTGTGTGTATTCTGAAAGTAACTAGAACTAGAACTAGAAAAAGATGTAAATTTAAATATGAATTAATTGAGAGAGTAATTATGATTAAAGTGATTAAAACTAATAAATTCCAAAGATCCACTTGTAGAGATCAGGGAGATCTATGCTTGATTCAAGGACACAACTGGAATCAGAGTCCCATCTTATCCAATTGGAAAATATCTCAGTAAAACCAAATATGAACTTCCTTCAACCTAATTCTCAATAGATGAGAGGTGTGAGAACTGGAAGTGATTCCATCACAAAACCATTCTCAAGAGACAAGGCAAACAACATGATTTACCAATCTCATAACCAATCATAAGAGAATTGGGAAGATTAGGTAAGATTCCATCACCCGACCATGCCCATGGGACGATGGTGATTAACATGATTTCCTAATTTCACAATCTCGATACATAATAAGAACATACTCAAAGTTATCGCAAATCTATTGTAATTTGAGTCACAACAAACCATTAAAAACTGAAAATATTTCTTAAATGCCAAACTAGAATCAAAGATAGTTCAACTTAAACATAAATTAAAGCAATAGAAAACATCTCATCATGGTACAAGCTTCACCTCTTAGCCTTACCTAAGAGGTTTAGCCAACCATAGACATGATTGAATTAAAATCTCTTAAGAAAAGCATAAAAACCACCAAGGAAAAGGAAGAAAAACTCTTGGCGACAACTTTTCCACACTTTTTCTCTACTCCTCAAACACTAGACAATGCCTAGGGATGCCCTGGGGACTCCTATTTATAGTTGTGCATCATCTCCTTTCACATCGACTTCGAAAAATCCAGAAATCGTCTCAAATTTACGCAGTCCGTGCAAACTCTACGTAATCCTCGACTAGTTAAGGACAACCTTCGATTGATCGAGGGTCTCCTTCGACTAGTCGAGGATGACTGGAATTTAGACGATTTTGTCGCTGGAGTTCGAGTTGAGGAATCTTCGACGATTTTGTCGCTGGAGTTCAAGTTGAGGAATCTTCGACTAGTCAAGCAGGGGCCTTCGATTGGTCGAAGATGGGCTTAGATTAGTCGAAGGATGCAGATTTTTAGGGTTCTTTTTCTTCACTTCAAGTCTTCAATACTCTTCATTCCTCACTTGGTTTTCTTGGATCTTTGGCATGTAAATTCTTCATTTTTAGTCTCATAAGATCCTTCCTTAGCTTTGGTGATTCTTAAGTGTTAAATTCATGCTTTTAGCATAATTTTCAATCCAAGCTCTTAAATTCACCTTGCAACACAAGCATGATTAAAATAGAACATTAAGCATTATTATGTTCATAAAACCAAGTAATAAATAGGGGATAATATGAAATATTTGACCCTCAACACAATCCTCAACCAATATTTTGCTAGTCCCGAGCAAAGTATGCGAAAATTATTTTAAGAACCACATGACAATTTCTATATGCTCAAGTGGTTTTAAAACAATCCAGATAATAAAGTTTCAAAATACATCAATGTTGAACATCACCTTCTCTTCAACTCTTGCACTCACTAAATTTCACAATCTAGTTCAAAGTATTAATCCTCCAATTAGAACAATTCTAAACATTAAGTTTCATGAGTGTATAATAAAGCTTAGACTTATCACACTCAAAGGTTCAATTCTCTATTTTCATGATAACATTGATAATTAAAAGAGTATTCAGGACAACCAAAACCTAAACCAAAACTTGTCTTACAGTTCATCTTTTTATTCTTCCAGCTTTTGATTTTTCCATTGATGGATTTCACGCTATGTCAACATTTTTAAAGATCTTTAATGGGTAGCCATTTTCGATGATAGCTGTTTTTTTTAGTTGGGTATTTATTTATTTTTCTTTCTTTTTAATTTTTCTCATTGAACATGATGAACAAATTCCCTAGGTTAGTTCCTTCCATGCTTAATAATAATCAAGTTAACAATTCAATATCAAACTGACACTTTATGTAACGCCCTGAAAATCGGGGGCTGAGTAGCAACTCAACACCCGAGTTCCAAAACATCACTTATGCAACATAAATGCTTATGATTGAATGTTGTCTGTGTTGTACAATAATCATGAGTAAGATTATACCAAAATAGTAATTCATACTCCAGATCAAGTTATAAAACGCAAGCGGAAGACTAAAAGATGTATATAAAACCAAAAATGTCATAATCGGTCTCTAGAGTATGAACACTTTACTGAGTTATCATATACATGTATTTGTTTCAAAAATCAAAATGCCAAAAATGGTACAACTATAATGGTACACCGTGTAGCCTCGTCATCTGAATGGCCTAAGCGTAGCCTCCAAAGAACTGCATGAAGGAGAACTCATCCTGATCATCATAGTAATCAGGCTCAGCCTCCTGCGTCTCGTCAATACCTGCATCGAAGACAGAGTCTGGTGGGTGTCCAGAACACCGTCCCGTAACGTGAGAGTGAGTAACTAACTCAGTGGAACAATAAAGCACAGGTTAAGATGTTATCAATTCAGTCAAGTAGTAATGATAAAGCAGTACAATCAAACACTCCTAAATACTCTTATTAATGCAAGCATGAAATGCAGTCATGATGCATGTCCTCACCAATGCTCCCTTGTGCGACAACATCTTACGTCCGCAGCATACGTTCATCACTCAGTGCTTCGCATCTTTCAGACACATGCAGTGTTATGTTATGAGCGTGATTACCGAGTTATTATTAATCCTTTTCATATAGAAGTATTGGGAAACTAAGGTACCTTCCTTATATCATTCCCAACAATGATCCATTCTAGGGTCGTCAGTCCTAGATAATCTCATACGATGATACGGTTCTAAGTCGCTGTAAAGGGCTGCTAGGGCTGTTACCGCACTCGTTACACCACTCCCCCATCACCTTATCAATACAGGCCTAATTTATACTTTGTTTACTACGGGAAGGCTCGTCGCCTTTCTGTAGATTCAGAGTATGCACGAGGTCACTACAAAGGGCTCGTCACCAATTAGTGTAGGCCGACAGCTCGAATACAGTGTCTCATACCACCGTATTCGGTTCACGAGTCTGAGTTGCTCACTGGTCACTACGGGGAGGCTTGTGGCCCCAACATAAGCCAACAGCTCGACCACGGTGTCCCATACCACCATGCCCGGCTCATGAGTCTTAGCGGATCGAGGTACCAAGGTTAACGGGGTTACACTGGTAAGTTTAGTACCCTAGGTTCAAGCAGTAACGTCTAAACATGGTGAACATACATTAGACAGATCGGGTTACTTGACAAGCTCGACTAGCACGAGAGCACAACTAGTTGAACGACATGAAGTGCATAAGCACTCGCGTGGCCTAACCACTGTCGGCAACCGAAGTACGACTCGGGTTCGTCAAACACATCCTACGTGGTGAAATGAATCTCAGCCACGACTTCAGCCTGTTACCGATTGTCTGGACTATCACATAGCCCCAATCACATTCAAATCGTAACCAGAAAGCATGTATAATAGTCAAAGCAAAATTAACAAAGTAATTCAAACATGTTAGCAAGCATATTATAAAGCACAATACAAATAGGAAATACAACACATACATTTCATGAGTAAGCGATTAACTTAAACAACGTACTGAAGGAAATCATACACATCACTAAGATAGTCGAGAATTCTATCTCAACACCTACCTAAAGCACAATCATCTAAGTACTTACTCTTACAAACATTTTCACAAACACTTAGAATACACTCTTTTAACATACATAGCGTATACTAGCAAAAACATGTATTAGGGCGAATCCTTTCGCCGAGTAAGTATTATACATATATATATAGCATGTTCATACAGTAATTAATCATGGCTAACATACTTTTAAAATTTTACGTATACGGTATTTTCTACAAATATATAGAATACACAATATACTATAATTTGCATACGTAACTGAAACGCAAAACGAACATCGCATTATGCATGTACCATAACACCCAAATCATGAATCTATCATTATCTGACATTGAAAGCATTAAAAACCATAACCTATACGTCTAAAGTCCGACCTTACGCCGATAAATGCGTAACGGAGTTAGTTTAAACACCAAGCCTTTATCAACAGTAGAATGACAACCTATGACATGAAATAGGTTAGCTATTTCATCACTTGTAACAATCATAACCCTATAATGGATTAGGGTTAGGGTTTCTTACCTAAGAACGAAACCGGAATCGCCGGAAAAGCGATTAGATCGTGATGGTTAAGTATGTAGGATAGCAAGGTAGACTATCAGGAAGAATCTCTCACTCTTCTCACACTTTCTCTCTCTTTTCTCTCCTCTCTCCTAGGGTTTCTCTCAAATTCGTATAGACTGAATAAGAGAGGGTTTAAGGTCCTTATATAGGCCTAAATTTGCCGAAATAGGCCCAGGGCCAAGGTATACTTAGGTTATGTCTAAAGGGCATCTGTTCCATCTCAATGGAGCACTTCCGGAGCCCCCCTTGAGCCAAAGGTCGGACTTAAGCTCACTGACCCTGGATCTAGGTCGAGTTAAGCTTTTCCTTCCAATCGGGTTTCCAGATCATGCGTGGCGGACCAGTTTCAGTTCAACGATCATAGGAACTCGATCAGGGTTACAAGTACACAGACATGCATGGGAAATGTTTCCTGTTAGATTCTAACGGTCTGATTGCTTATATTTGGCCCGCAAACATCAAGTCTCAGATTACTTAAATTTGATTTAATTTCTAAAGAAACCCAGGCTTCTCACACTCCTCGCTCCGGGCTCAAGCGAATAGCCGTGGGACACTATCTGGATTTAATTTCCAAGATGGTTGTCAAGCCCAGCAAGGCGGTCCAAATTCTATAACCTCATATCATTCAGACTTTCGATGTGCGGTCCAGATCTGATATGGAGTTTCAATGTGCTCCCAAGAGCAGTCGGGTAATAAGTTTGATCCTAGATTTTAGGGTAACTTATCGTCAATGATTCTACAAGTTTTGGGTCTTGCAGATCATATTTAAAGTGATTCAAGTGAATTTCATGGCTAATCTAGTTTAGCACTTAGTTAACTTTGTCTAATTTCTAAAGGATTTGATCCTAAGTGATTTCTGCCTGAGGTGGTACTCGAGCCTTTGTACTGAATTTTCCGAGTCGTTACAATTTAATATGTAAGCTGGATGTGATATGTGAAATCATGACTCAATCAATGTTTAAAACTTCAATTAATGATGAACTTCAAAACCACTCAAATTTACAAAATTTTCAGAAAAATTTGCACAATTTTTGCTCAAAGACTAAGAAAATATTAATTAGCTTGCCTCATCCACACCCTCAACATAAAATTTGCATTGTCCTCAATGTAAAAGATATAAGAATGCAATGCACATGAGACAACGAAAGTAAAGGAGAAGTGATGGAAAGGTAGTACCTGAAAAAAGAATCTAGAGGCTTTTCCAAGGGTCTCAAAGTGAAGATGGGTTAGCAGGAGGACTCAACAGACGATAAACAAACTATCCTAAAACAACAGAAGACAACTACCCTAGTCTTATGAAAGTAATAAACTAATCTTAAACTAGGAAAGCAAGAGAAAAGCTACTCAATTATGCCGCAAGGTTCCTCCTCCCTCCAATATCTTGATAAATTTCTCAGTAGGTTTATCAACAAGATCATCCAAAAGCCCTTTTTGCAATATGCTTGGATGCCTTGGAGCATAAATTTTTAGAGAAATTGATGGACCTCAGCATAAGGTTTCCTTTTAATCTCCTGACGTGTCCAAAGTATATATGATTCACCTGTAACAGAGAAAGTTCCAGAGTTAGTACCACATGGTGAATCAGAGACTTCAAGTAGATAAAATTTAAAAAAATCTCAGCAGATGATGTAGTCTCAACACATTCTAAAGTTTCAGACTTCGGTTCAATTGTCGGTTCTCCTTCCTGTGATAGTAAACATTCAAGATCTGTGGAGGGAAAGGTTTCAGATAAGGGTTCTCTCGGTCAATAACAACTATCAAGATGTTCTCTTGTAAGGCATTCACTACATCTTGTATCATGAAGTCATTTGAATCTGCAGAGCATGCCAAGCAATCTTCTGAAGAGTTGGGAAATTTAGTTGAGAGTGGCTTATTCTCCACATTGAAGTTTGTGATGATTTGCCCAAGGATTTCATCGTCTTTGAAAGTGGATGGATGCATGCTCTCTTACTCTTGCCCTTCACAGACAGATTGAGGATCAATAGGCGAAACATTAATGTAAAGACTCTGTTCATTGAAGCTTCTTAATAGAGGCATTGAATCGTCAAAAGTGTACAGCTCAGATGGTTGCTTCAACTGGGTGGTTTCAAATTTCAGAGTCATATCGAGCAACTCGTCCATCTCCTGAAGCATATCACCATTCAATTCAGGGAAGTGGTCTAAACATACCTCACAAAGGTTGAAAGGGTTAGTTGCAAGTGATTCATCCTCCACATTTAAATTGGTCATGTTAGATGGGTGGAGTAGATCACTATGGTCGACAACTTCATGAACCTCTTGATCATTGATATAGGCCAAACTTAAGATTGAATCCAGGGGGATTTGAGCTATACATTCATGATTGTCATCCCAATACTCATCATCTTCCAATTCAGTGCAGTACACACATGGAATGTGATCGCTTTCCTCATATTTTGTTCCTAGATTGGGTTGAGGTTTGAATAAACTAACCTCTTCCTCATCATTGGAACCAAGTGTGTCATGTGAGTGAAGTATGTCGTTATTGTTATATTTGAAAGACACCCACATCTTTTGAGCCTTCTTTTGGACTATCATCGAGATCGACTCTTCGAAAAATTGAACCATATGCATATTAACACAATCCAACTCTTCATTCTCAATTTCGGTATTCCCCATAATTGCATCATGTGAACTCCACCATTGCATATCTTTTATAAGTTCTTGAAATCTTTGGAGTGTGTTTTCCTGGGTGAGCTCTAGAGTTTGTGTGGAATTCTGAAGTGAATTCTCTTGGATCGTTTCTTGTTAGAACTCAGAGGTATAGGACCCAAGAGAATTGTCACTATGATGCATTGTTGATTCAACTTCCTAATCTCGATGTTTTCACTGATCAAAAGTAGGGAGTTGGGAATGAAGAATTTGATTGGGTTGAGGTTGGGGTGAACTAGCCTCAATTAGCTTATCGAGGCGCGATTCAAACACTTCTATCATTTTCTAATGTTAGCAAAATCATCTGTGTAACCCTGAAGTGAATCCTCTTGGATCGTTTCTGGTTGGATTTCAAAGGTAGAAGACCCAAGAGAATTGTCACTATGATGTATTCCTAGTTTATCTTCCCAACATTGATGTTTCCACTGATTGTAGTCATACGGGTCATAGGTGGGAGAATTTGATGGTTGTTGGTACATATTATTACCCATAATATAATCTCTTATTGTTTTCTTCTTGTCTGATGGGTGCTAATAATTCTCGTTCCATAGTTTTGATAACCCTAACACTCACATACTGTTTTCTTAATCCAGGGTGTAATTATTCTCCCGCATGTGATCGTGTAAGGACTTCTTAACCGGTGGAGCATTGTATTCCATTTGGTTCTCGATTATATTTCTAGAAAATTTTTTAGACATAGGTTATTTCCTATCATGATCATCATACATCCCTTCCCAATGTCTCTTAGCTATCTCAGCATACCGACGTTCCCACTCTTGCATGATGAAACCCTAACTCTGAATCTAATCTAAAAAAGAATAAAAGAAAATTCCTATAGCAATATGGAAAGTAAGTAGAGGAGAAGTTAGAAGGAAGTTACCAGATTAGAGGAGATCTATGTAAGGATCCAGCAAAAGAAAAAAAAAAGTGAATTAGTTTATATATATATATATATATATATATATATATATATATATATATATATATAAACCAACCTAGTTTCTAAAAATAAAAAATAAAAAATAAAATTTCCTAAAAATAAAAAATAAAAAGTTTTTAAAAACAGAGAAAGTTAGTTTCTAAAATCAAATTAAGAAAATTTCTAAACCTAGAATTAGGAAGCTAGGTTATTTTCTAAAATAAAACAGAAAAACCCTAATCCTAAAACTATAAAACAGAAAAACCCTAATCTTAAACTAATTCAAAACTAGTTAATCTCAGAAAAACACAATTGTTAGTCCCCCGCAACAGCGCCAAAAACTTATTCATAACCCCAAGTGTAGGGTCGCGATATAGTAATAATCTTGGTGAGACCGAGGTCGAATCTATAGGGACTAATCTTGTGTGTATTCTGAAAGTAGTTAGAACTAGAACTAGAAAAAGATGTAAACCTAAATCTGAATTAATTGAGAGAGTAATTGTGATTAAAGTGATTAAAACTAACAAATTCAAAGGTGGTAACTAGGATTTCCAAGGATCCACTTATAGAGATCAGGGAGATCTATGCTTGATTCAAGGACACAACTAGAATTAGAGTCCCATCTTATCTAATTAGAAGATATCTCAGTAAAACTAAATTTGAACTTCCTTTGACCAAATTCTCAATGGATGAGAGGTGTGAGAATTGGAAGTGATTCCTTCACAAAACCATGCCCGAGAGACAAGGCAAACAACATGATTTATCAATCTCACAACCATTCATAAGAGAATTTGGAAGATTAGGCAGGATTCCATCACCCAACCATGCCTATGGGACGATGGTGAACAACAGGATTTCCTAATTTCACAATCTCAATACATGAAAAGAACATACTCAAAGCTATTGCAATTATATTTTAATTTGAGTTACAATAAAGTATTAAAAATTGAAAGTATTTCTTAAATATCAAACTAAAATCAAAGATAGTTCAACTTAAACATGAATCAAAGCAATAGAAAACATCCCATCATGCTACAAGCTTCACCTCTTAGCCATACCTAAGAGGTTTAGCCAACCATAGACATGATTTAACTAAAATCTCTTAAGAAAAGCATAAAAACCACTAACGAAAAGGAAGAAAAACTCTTGGCGACGGCTTCTCCACACTTTTCTTCACTTCTCAAACCCTAGATGATGCCTAAGGATGCCTTGGGGACTCCTATTTGTAGTTGTGCATCACCTCCTTTTGCACCAACTTAGAAAAATTCATAAACCATCTCAAATTTACACAGTCTGTGCAAACTCTGCGTAACCCTCGACTGGTTGAGGATGACTAGAATTTAGAGGATTTTGTCGCTGGAGTTTGAGTTGAGGAATCTTCAAATAGTTGAGCAGGGGCCTTCGACTGGTCGAAGATGGGTTTAGACTAGTTGAAGGATGAAAATTTTTAGAGTTCTTTTTCTTCACTTCAAGTCTTCAATGCTCTTCATTTCTCACTTGGTTTTCTTGGATCTTTGGCATGTGAATTCTTTTTTTTTTTTGGTCTCATAAGATCCATCCTTGGCTTTGGTGATTTTTGAGCATTAAATCCATGCTTTTAGAATTCTTTTTAATCAAAGCTCTTAAATTCACCTTGCAATACAAACATGATTAAAATAGAACATTAAGCATTATCATGTTCATAAAACTAAGTAATAAATGGGGGATAATATGCAATATTTGACCTTCAACATAAACAACCTAGACCTGTTAGACTTTAATGCCTCAAACATATATAATATAAAATCCCTGCATAGAAATAAAGTAGGATCTAAGCGAAGATTAAACTTTGAAAATTTCTTCATGTTGTGGCATAAGGGATTATACCATATCTCTCATGAGAGATTAGAATGGCTAGTGAGGGAATGGATTCTTCATTCTTTATACTTCTCTAACTATAAATGTGCGGACTATATTAAGGGTAAACAAACTAGAACTAAAAAGAAATGTGTAACAAAGAGTGTAGGACTCTTAGAGGTGATACACACGGACATTTGTGGGCCATTACCTATAGTATCTTAGAGTGGGTACAAATATTTTATCACTTTTATAGATGAATACTCTCATTATGGGTACCTTTATCTCATAAATGAAAAATTGGATGCCTAATATGCCTTTAAAATATATAAAACCAAAGTTAAAAATTAACTTAATAGGAAAATTAAAGTCGCCAGGTCTGACCATGGTGGTGAATACTATGGAAGATATGATGAATCAAGTAGCAATCCAAGACCCTTCACTAGATACCTTTAAGATTGGGGCATTATCGGTCAGTACACCATGCCTAGAACTCTAAAGAAGAATGATGTGGTTGAAAAATGCAATCACACCCTTATGGATATAGTGCATAGCATGATAAGGAATTCGATATTGGCAGAATCTCTGTGGGGTGATACAATCAAAACTGTAGTTTATATCCTTAACAAGGTCCCTAGCAAAGCTGTAAGTAAAATTTCTTTTGAATTGTGGATTTTGAAAAAACCAAGTCTCCAATATCTAGACATTTGAGGATGCCCTGCTGAGGCCAAAGTTCATAAGCCACATGAAAGAAAGCTTAATCCCAGAACTATAATTTATTTTTTATAGAATACCAAGAAATGTCAAAAGGTTATCGATTCTACTGTCCTTCCCACTCTATCAGGATTATCAAGACTGAGAATGTCAGATTCATTGAAGATACTGAAAATAGTGGAAGCGCGAACATTAGGAATTTCGTATTCGATGAAGAAAAGACTGTGACACTCGTCGCGTTCATTCTGGACCACGCGGGTATGAATCCTGCAGTTAAGCCTATAGTTATTCTAGACCACCACAATGAACCTCCTATACAATCCACTAAGGAAGGAAATCAAGATTGCACTTAAGATGGTGAGCCATTGAGAAGTTCTGAAAGAGATAGTAGGTCGTGATTCGAGATGATTACATCGTATACTTGTAGTAGCACGAGTTTGACATAGAGTGGAAAAGGAACTTAAAGCATTTACACAAGCCAAATAAAGTGATAACCATTCTCGATAAATTGATGTCATGAAAGATAAGTTGAAATCTATGAAAGACAATAAAGTATGGAATGTTGTTGAGTTACCCTAAGGAATAAAGCTGATTGGTTGTAAATAGATATTTAAAACCAAATAAGACTTCAATGATAATATTGAAAGATATAAAGCCTGACTTGTTGGCAAGGGATTTATCCAACATGAAGGTATTGATTTTAAGGAGACTTTCTCACCGGTATCTAAGAAAGACTCATTCGGGATCATAATGGCTCTTGTGGCTTAGATGGATTTGGAGCTACATCAGATAAATGTAAAGACTGCATTTCTCAATGGAGATCTAAACGAGGATGTATATATGTTGCAACCTGAAGATTTTGTGGCCAATGACTTAGAACATATGCTTGTAAACTCAAAAAATTCATATATGGGTTGAAACTGGCACCACGACAGTGGTACCTGAAGTTTGATGAAGTTATTTTTTCATATGGTTTTGTGGAAAACATCGTGAATGAGTGTATCTATGTCAAAATTAGTGGGAGCAAGTTTGTTATATTACTTTTGTATGTTACATTTTATTGACTAGCAGTGACATTAGGATGATGAGCATTACCAAGAAATTTAAATCTTAAAGGTTTGGGATGAAGGATCTTGGTGATGCCTCTTATGCCATTGGCATTGAGATACGCCATGACAAATCACACGAACTACTTAGCTTATCACAATGGGCCTATATTGATAGGGTACTCAAAAGGTATGACATGTAAAACTGTGCTCATGGGCAATCGATCATTGTAAATGGTGATAAATTCGGCAAGCTCCAGTGTCCTAAGAATGATTTGGAAAAGAATCGAATGAAGGATTTTCCGTATGCATCAGTAGTAGGGAGCATCATATAAGTTCAAGTTTGTATGTGACTAGATATTTCCTTTGCAATTGAAATGTTGGGTAAGCATCTATTTATTCCAAGAATGCTTCATTAAATATACCTACAAAGAAGGCGTTGCACTACCTACAAAGGGTAAAGGACTTCAGACTCACATATAGAAGATCTGATCATTTAGAGTTGGTTGGATACTCAGATGAAGATTATGCTAGTTGCGTTAATACAAAGAAGTCCACCTCATGCTACGTCTTCATGATGGTTGGTTGGGCTATCTTGGAAAAGCGTGAAATAATTAACCACAACTTTATCCACTATGGAAGTAGAATTCATTACTTCTAATGAAGCATTAAATCGGGCATTATAGTTACAATGTTTCTTCTCATGTTTGCAAGTATTGGATCATATCCTGAAACTATTGAGAATCTTTTACGATAACTCAGCTGTGGTTTCCTTCTCTAACAATAAGTCAAAGCATATTGACATCAAGTATCTTATTGTGAAGGAAAGAATTCAAAATCATCTAGTGTCTGTGGAGTTCATCGGCATTAAGAGAATGATTGCGAATTCGTTCAGTAAAGGACTCCCTATCATATGCTATTTTAGAAGCATGTAAATCCATAGGAGTCATTGACCCCACAGATGTATTCGGTTAGTGAGAGTTGAGTGCGTTTTATTATTACATACATTGAAGAAATATCGGTTATAAAGTTTTGATGATTCTGATATAAAATTAATTTCTGCTTCTCTTTATATGTGTACAGTTTATTTTGAGAAAGCAAATTTATAGTAATATTTCATTGGAAACATATGAAAGCTCCTATAGCTCTTAAGGATAAATATATATCATCACAGTTTATGTGTATTCCTTATACCATACTTCCTCATTCCTAATTTATGTCATTAATGCTGGTAGTATTCGTGACTGTGTTTAGTCTCACTCCACCTTGATTAAATGTTATGATGGCTACCACGATCTGAACTAGTGGTCTTAATGGACCGAATTATAAAAACGTTTCCCATTTAGATATGTTTTAAAATTAGAACATATTTTTTAAAATGTTTTTAAAATTAAACATTGACATTAATCAATATGGCCCAGGTGGGAGAATGTAAGAATTCTATAAGGTGGGCCTTATTAATAAACGGTCTTAGTCTCCCTAAGGGTTGGATAATGTGATCAGGCATACTAGTGGAACCCATAGAGTTGTGATTCATCTAAAATTGTGTAAGGGGTGGTACGCTATAACTACGTCACACGCACATTGTTCTAGTTGAACTAGGATTATCAAATTTGTGTGGAGCTTAAGGCATATGAGTTTTGATGGGTTTCAAACTCCTCAATTCTGTAAATTATAAAAGCAAGGCAAGGTCACCAAGCCTACAAACGACTGAAGCTTTTATTCCGATCTCGGTGTTTCTCTATAGGGTGTAAGGTGCGGAAGATTGTGGTATCAAGCTTACAATGATGACATACTAATCATGTATGAATTTTAATTAAGTTTTTTCAATCTCCATCTTCTATGCATTGCACGGTCCTTTAATTCTGTAAATCTAGTTAGCATACCCATCCCAGCTAAGATCAGAGTTGTTTTCAAGATCTTATACACCCATGAAACCAACTTTTATTCTGAGACAAACCATAACAATTTACATAAGACCTCTGTGCAAACCCTAATTACATAAGCCATAATGAGATGGGGAAAGGCCTATGAAACCTTTTAAGCAATTAGAGAACTAGGGAGAAATAGCGAGAAAACAAAGAGAGAGAGAGAGAGAGAGAGAGAGAGAGGTCCAATCGAGACAAAGAGATCAAGAGGGAGATGAGACCCTGTGAGTTGCTGACTTGTTGAGTCATGCAGTTTCAGCCAGGTGCAGTGTCCATGTTGGACGTTGTTAGAATGAGAAGAAGAAATTGAAGAAAATAAAAGAAGAAAAGAGAGACGAAAGAAAGAAGAGAAATAAAAAATGAAAGAAGAGGAAGATTAAGTTGAACCGAATCGACTTAGCAAGTAGACCTGCTATGTTTTGCATCATATAATACCTCACTTCCAAATCTCGAGCTGCTTTGATCATCTACCAGCGAAGATGGGATGTGCATTGCATGTGAAAAGATATTAAGTAACATGTAAGACATGAGAAAGAGGAGACGAGAAGCAGTTGCAAAAAGTGGGCCACTCCCTGCCCAGCTTACTTACAACCCCACGTGTTTGCTTCTGATTGCGTGGGTGGAACGTGCCACCCATAAGTTAGGAATTAAAGAAGGGAACAAAGATAGACTTGGATCCTATATTATATATTTTTGTAATTAACTGAGTGGATCATCTGTAGCGAATTTCATAACCTCTCTCTCATACACCGGCCACATGGCTGGTGGAAAACCTCTATTAGCCCCACCATGATGTATGTGTTTTATCCACATTGTCCATATGACACAGGGAAAGATTTGAGGTTGAGCACCATCTTCCTTATGGGGGATAACTATTCTAAATCCATGGAACTTCTCTTGACTCCTCACATAGATGCCTCAAATCCACAAGGAAAAATAAGAAAATAGAATAATTCTAAAAAATTCATAATAAATTGATTAATGATGAAAAAAAACTTTACAACCTCTTAAATAATAAAATAAACCCTAGGAAGAAGTTTCGGACTCATACTATAACATAAACCCTAGAAATCGTGACTTACTATAACTTACTATTATAGACGGTCGTGATTTCAACTAGACCTCATGGTTTTCGGCTAAAAATAGTGTCCTATTTGGCATAACCATGCTATTCTCCTAATTATTCTAAGCACTTTTCATGTTGGACGCAACTCCTAAAACCCAACGGATGAAGAGTTACACTCAAACTAAAACTTACTGTAAATAGTAAAAACGAAACTAAAATAGGAATTCGATCGTCAATCTGATAGCATTTCGAAAATTCAGCATGCACAACCCATCCTAGATGGGTTAGGTGGCTAAATTAGCTCATCCTATCCCAAAATCATTTATGGTACTTACGTTAGCTCATTTTGTTTTGCCAGATACGTCCGTTTTAAGTTTTAATGATGCGGATCACTTCTGTCGTCGACCGGGCCTTTTCTGATCCATCTTGGCCATGAAAGTGTCTGCGACTCGCTTTACATCACCATACATATACATTTTGCCAGCTCATTTTAGGGCATGGGCCCAAATCTGAGGCAAATCCAAAGTTCAAGCAGATCACACCATAAGATACAGGGATTCAATGCCTACCATTGAAAACTTCTTGTGGCCATAGAAGTTTGATATGTGTATTTTTCCTTCATCCAGGATTATGTGACTTTATGAACGGGTTGGATGGAAAATAAACATTGTGGTGGGCCCCAAGAAGTTTTCAACAATAGATGTTGAATTCTCACTATTTCCTATACTGTGGTCCACTTGAGCTTTGGATCTTCCTCAATTTTTTGCTCACGCCATAAAATGACACTACACCAAAAATACTAATTTAAGAACGTATAGACACCCTACCCAGGCTAGCATCTCGAAAAGGCTAAGACAATCCGGGAACCATGATCATGTCCTAAACCGGCCCCTAACCCCAGCTTAAAACCTAAAACCCTCATCCCAAGTCCCCAAACTCTCAACTCGTAACCCAAAACCGCAATCCAAGCCATCCGGTATACACACAGCCTCGCCTATACCCTATACCCTAGCTAGAACCCCCTATCTATGCCTAAATCTGCCACTTTGAGTCCCAGAAACCCAAAATGAAGACCACTGGATGAACCAGAGCGTCACACGAAGCTCACACATGCGAAACCGGCCCGAACCAGGCCCAGGCGGTAGTCTGACTACCGCCTGCGACACTTTGACTGCCGCCGCTCGCGGCTCTCGTGTGGACAGCTGTCTCAGGGTCCAAAAGTCAACTTTCCCACGAATTTACCCCTCCTCCCCCCCTAAAAAAAATAAAAATAAAATTCACCATTTACCTTTTTACCAGCCCTAAAAACCAATGGGAATGTGCCACATGTCACCCCTCTCTCCTTAACCAATCACGACCCTCCATTCCAAGATTTTAACCCTTACCTACCCACTAATCACCATAATGCCATTGGAGAAGGCTATAAATAGCCCTCTCCTCTTCTCATTTCAACACACCAAACTAAGAGAGAGGGAAAGAGTGAGAGAGAGAGAGAGAGAGAGAGAGAGAGAGTGGGAAGAAAAAGAGAGTGAGTGAGGAAGAGAGTGAGGAAAAGGGAAGGAGCTCCTAAGCCTTCCAAGTCCAGATTTTTCCAGCCACCCCCTAGCCCTCATCTCAACCCATCCAACCTATAGGCCTGACCCAAATTGATCATGGTTCAGTCTATGTTTTAGCCTATTCAAAGAATCAAGCCAAGGATCCATCATCCTATAAGCATTCATCATGACATCTACTTCCTTCTCAACTCCTCTGCTTCTTTAGATCTCTAGTGAACGTATGCTCTGTGACTTGTCGTACGCTGGATCCTGTCACATCAGAAATTCCTAGGTGATCTAGTCCAGTTTTTCTTTACCTTTTTTACATAAGCATCATCATATCCGCCTTCTAGACGCATTGTCGGACGTATGCTGTGTGGCTTGCCGAAATCTTAGATCTTGCTACATCAGAAATCCATATGTGACTAGTCCCCATCATGACCACAGCATCATCATCATCCCTTGAGATTATTTTACCACACTAAGTAGAGACCGTACATTTGTACGGGCAGAGAGGGTGCCTAACACCTTCCCTCTTTGTAACTGAGGTCCCTTACCCAGAATTCTGGATCGCAGATCAAGAGTCACTCTAAGGTAGAAGAGTCTTTGGATTTCTCCAACCTTACATATTCCGCGAGTTCTAGCCGACTGTGAGATTTTGAGATTATACGGCTAGTGGTGACTCCAATATTCAACCTAATCAACCCCACCACAATCATAACCTTACAAATCAGCGTGGACACTGACATTCAGTGTTTATAGAATGGCGACTCCGTTGGGGATTTGCTAGCTGCACTAACTAAGACCCAACTCGAAAACGTGTGGTATCTCAATCTCAAAGAACATTCATCACTACATTCACAAAAAAAAAACTCTTTGGCTTATACTTTCTTAGGCATAGATTTGAACCATGACCACTCGACCCCGTGCAACCATGTCCTCTCAAGCAACCCATGAAGAAGAGCCGACAGTTTAGCTAACTCCCGAAACATCGGCACCCGCACCTGCACCAGTATCCGTGCTATTACCACGGTGGCTCAAACAGATCCACAAGTCGATACCACTATGCAAGAAATGGTCCAAAGCCTTCGAACAATGCAAGAGTTACTACTTCGCCTAGTGCCCAATGCATAGGCAACCCAGCCTAGTGTACAAATTAGTTCACTCCCTTAGACACCTTTTGCCTTCTCTCTCATTCCTCCAGCAAATCTCGTGCTCTCAACACAAGATCAACAACACCCAGCAATCGAGAGTAACCCTCCCACACATCTCTACTCAGCACATCACAATAATTCGGTTACAACACATGGCAACCACAGACAAGAACTGGCGGATGCCCAAGAAGGGGGCCAGTTTCAAGTCCAACTCACTCCCCCTAATGGGAGTAACATTTAGGAATTGGCAGATACCCTAGGTGGGAGCTATTTCCAAACATCACACCCTCCTCCGAAAGGGAACGGTGTTCAATTCCAACTACCTCCCGCTACCGAGAATCCACCGTCTTTCCAACAACCTCCCATGCTTGATCCATACGACGAAGAAGCTGCACAAGCCCTACAGCAAGGGGCAAGATACCATCCACAAGGCAAGTCAGAAATTGAGGAACTACGAGAGCAATTACAAATGGTGCAAAATCAACTCCAGAGGAAACAAGGAGTGGACCATCCATCCACCAAGTTCAGGGACCTCTGTCCCTTCCCAGATGCCTGAGTACCTCCAAACTTCGAGGTACCAAAATTCAAAAGGTATGACGGTAGTGGGTGCCCCACAGCACATCTAAAAGCATTTTGTGGGGAACTCAATGCGATAGCAAGGAATGATGGAGCCTTGATACGGCTCTTCCAGAAATCCCTTAAAGGTGACGCTTTGGACTGGTACACCTCACTAGACTGCTATTAAATCAGAACTTGGGAAAAACTCTCGCATGCATTCATTGACAGGTTCTCATACAACCTGAATATGGCCCCGAGAAGATCTGACCTGGCTGCCTTGAGACAAAAAAGTGATGAGTCTTTATCGGCATATGTAGGACGATGGCGAGCCATGGTGGCTCGAATGAGAAATCTCATCGATGATGAGGAACAAATATCCATGATCGTACATTCAGCAAATCCCAGCATTTCAGGGTATCTGATCTCATACCCATACGTCAATTTTTCTCAGCTCATTTGGGCTGGAGAACAAGTCGAAGCCAGGATCAGAGCTGGAACCATTTTCCCATGGCCACACCAGGCCTCCTCAATCAAAAGAAATAATGTCGAGGGGAAACCTGTGGGATATGTAAACGGAAACAGCACTGCTCCCACTCAGCGTACTACGGAAGTTAACAACATCATTGCTAACACTCAAGGTAATCAATACGCTCCACAACCGGAGCCACTACAAGACAGGCAACCACAGCTAAACAAGCAGTACTAACCACAGCAAACCCAGCAGGGAAATCAGGCACAACCGTCTCAACAATAATCGCAATAGTCTAGGGGGAATGCGTAAGGTCCGTATAAGCAGGGAATGTTAGGAAGGAAGTTCACCCCGTTAGTACAAACATACAGTCAGGTTCTGACTATGTTAATGTAAAAGAAACTTCTGACACCGCTCCAACCACGGCTTCCTCCTAACCCTCTGCCACTTGGTTACAATAAAATCAATTTTATGCATATCATCAGGCTCCTGGCCACTTAACGGACCGCTGCTTTGCTTTGAAACATGCGGTCCAAGATTTAATTGAGAGCCAGAAGATTGCAATCACCCCACAGGCCAACAATACAGGACAGGCCAATATTCTCCAAAATCTTCTGCCATCGCATCAAGCGGGACCCAGTATATCCGACACCTCTACCGTCAACCACATCGAAAGGGGGGAACTCGCATACTCCTTTCCACATCACTCCATATAAACAATCATACCCGATATAGCAAATCGGACATGGGGATACCAACAGGCGTCATCATCAGGACCACAGGTATTCCTCGAAGAAGCACCAGCAACATAACCTCTTGTATTCCTTGAAGTAGCACCAACAACCTAGCCTCTCGTAACCCTGGAAGCCGCACCCGACAGCTCATACCCTCAGTATCCTGTCCCCCAAGGGGCACGCTCAACTCCAGTACCTCCAAAAAGGTCGACTTCTAGACCTATCGTTCTCCCAATAGGTCTCCTTGATCTAATCCCGTTAACCTTGCAAGGGGCACCCCCGGTTCAAGCCCCAGAATTTTTTATGCCTCACCAATTGGCATATGCCCAGAGGACTTCCCCCACACATCAGGTGGAGGAAGAAAACCTCAATGTCAAATCTCACTAAGATTTGGTAACACCACAGGGAAAATCGTCAAGTCTATCACAAACTATTCCAGCCACAACCCTTCCACCTCAGGAACCCATGATATACCTGGAAGGAAGAGCGGTTCCTTCCTACAACCCGAAAGCAGTCCCATGACATTACCCAGAATGCGCTGAAGTGGGTAACAATGGGAGATATTTCAGGAGAGATAATCAAAACCCAAGAGAAACCAGGGGAACTTTGTCGGGAACCACTTGTAAAATCGACGCTGCTTACGACATAGCAGCCCAACTGAAAACCATTCCTGCCCAAATATCTATCTGGGAACTCTTATGCATATCAAGATTGCATCGAGAAATCTTTGTGAAAACCCTGAATGATGCACATATCTCTCCCGACGTACCCCCCAAAATGGTGGCAAGTATGATTGGACAGCTCCTCGCACCATAGGCTATCACTTTCTCTGATGAGGAATTGCCACCTGAAGGTCGCAAACATGGGCGCTCATTAAATATAGCTGTTCGTTATGAGAATTTCAAAGTTCCACTCGTACTCATTGACAACGGATCAAGCCTAAATGTTTGCCCTCTGAGGACTGCCGAACGGTTAGGGATAGAACCGTCTTCTTTCAGGCCTAGCACCATGAGCGTTAGAGCTTTCGATAACTCTCGAAGACAGGATGAGGCAGAAATCGACCTGGAATTGTAAATCGGACCAGACATGACCATTATCACATTTCAGGTCATCGACATTCCCGCCTCATTTAACCTTCTGCTGGGCCGGCCGTGGCTCCATGCTGTTGGAGCCATCCCATCTACACTCTATCAAAGGGTTAAATTTCCTTCGAGAAATCGAATCATTTCAGTATTGGCCGAGCCAGAAACGATCCTACCGGCGATGGTTAGTATCCTAGAAACTGACATTCCTGTGATTGACATTCAGCATGCAGAGGGTGACATATCATACCACAACTTTGAATTCGAAAATGTAAATGCAATCGCCAACCCACGCCCTCTTGCTACTGAATATGTCATTCCCCTTGCTGAACGATTAATCCTAAACTACTGTACCGAGTTCCATGAAAAAGGTATGGTGGTGAAACCAGCACCTACTAACTTGTAGAGACAGGGACTGGGGTATCAACCGACACCAGAGGATCAGGCTGAAAGGTCAAAGAAGGGTCAACCATTCAAATGCACACCCATCAAGTTCATCAAGGCTGGGACAGTTTGCGAGGATATGATGATGTCTTTTGAGGACCAACTCCAACAACTCAAACTCACAGAACATGCTAACCAGGAGTCTATCTGGCCACCAATAAGGTGGGATAAGATCCTCAGGGCATCAAAAGCACATCTAAAGCCAGAGGCAGAAACCACAAACCCATCACATGAGGCTAGGGGTAAGGAAACAGGGTCATCCATAGGAAACCCAGAACCAGGAGCGCCCTTTGAAGGGAACATGGGAAAGAATGGAGAGACACCCACTTCCACCCATGGTCAAGGAGACAAAGCCCCACCACCAGCTCAGCAACACAAGGGGCAGAAGCAGCCCATCCACTGGATCGACAAGGGAAAGTGGCCTGCCCTTGACTGGACAGACGTGAAAGTTCCATCACAAGAAGAGTCCGAGGAGCCCGAAGAGCTCTAACTTCTGAGCGAAGAGATCGAATCAGACTCCGACTCTGAGCCCAGCCTAGCAGACATCATCGTCATCAGGACAGGTGACCCTTAGGAACAGACGGAGCAGAGCAACAGGACCGAAAGGGGGAAAGAAACAAACTGGACAGCCATCCCCCTAACGATCGAATCAGCCGGTGAACTGCCCATGGATATCGGTCCCAAAAAAATGTCAATGTAAATAGTAGTTGGTACCCCGAACTAGGACAGGATCAATCATGGTTCACAACACCATCCTGTTCGGGATACCTTAGTGACATAAAAAAATTAAAAAATTTTCAAAACACAAAAATAATAGAAAAGCTTTCAAAAATCACTGTGCCAAACATTTTACGCACATTGCCGGAGTTTAAGGTCAGCTCGTATGATTTCGATCTAGAGTTAGACTTCAAACTCATGGGTTTGGATGAAGCCCCGGATGTGGGAAATGATGATACAGCTCTCGAATTCGAGGATTCTCTCGAAGAGTTCGAAACAAAGGCCAATGTTGTAGCAGAAGATTTCAAAATTGTGAACTTAGGGTCAGCAGAATCCCCCAGAGAGGTGTGCATCGGAAGGTTGCTGTCCCCGGAATACAAGCAGAGGATGATGGAGTTTCTGAAACTGAGGTTGTCTAACGTCGCCTTCACTTATGAAGACATGTCAGGGCTCGCTGAAGATTTGGTGGTGCACCATCTACCAACAAAGCCGGACATGAAGCCTGTTAAACAAAAGTTGCGAGGAATAAAGCCAGAATGGGCCCCGAAAATCCGTGATGAAGTCATCAAACAATACAACGCGGGATTCCTAATAGTCTTCAACTACCTGGAATGGCTCGCAAATATTGTACCAATACCAAAGAAAGATGGGAAAGTCAGAATGTGCATCGACTTCAGGGACCTCAACAAAGTAAGCCCTAAAGACGATTTCTCTCTGCCTCACATTGACACACTAGTAGATAATACTGCTGGACACAAGATTTTCTCTTTCATAGATGGCTTCTCAAGCTACAATCAAATCAAGATGGCTATCGAAGATCGAGAGAAGACTTCCTTCATCACACCTTGGGGAACTTTCTTCTACCGAGTCATGCCCTTCGGGCTGAAGAACGCAGGAGCTACATATTAGCGAGCCATGACTGCCTTGTTTCATGACATAATAAACAAGGAAATGGAAGTCTATGTAGACGACATGATCATCAAATCTCGCACGATCGAAGGACACTTTGAAGATCTCAAAAGGCTCTTCGACAGATCGAAAAGTTCAAGCTCTACCTAAACCCTCAAAAATGTGTCTTCGGTGCAACCGGGGGCAAGCTGTTAGGCTTCATCGTTAGTGAAAATGGTATCTGAGTGGATGAGGCCAAAACCAAGGCAATCATCAAAATGCCACCACCCAAGACTGAGAAAGAAATTCGAGGCTTCCTCGGGCGGATCCAGTATATCAGTCGATTCATCGCACAGCTCACACCCATCTGTGAGCCCATATTCAAGCTACTACGAAAAAACACGCCAAAGGAATGGAATGACGACTGTCAAGAGGCTTTCGACAAGATCAAAAAGTACCTGCTAAAACCTCCAGTACTCACGCCACCTACTTTGGGTAGGCCATTACTGCTATATATCTCTGTCACGGCAGATGCAATCGGATGTGTTCTTGGTCAATACGACGATACAGGAATAAAGGAGCAGGTGATCTACTATCTAAGCAGACGATTCACAAACTACGAAGCCAAATACTCTAGCTTAGAAAAGACGTGCCTCGCCCTAGTCTAGGCAACACAACGACTACGACAGTACATGATCGCTCACCCAATTCTTCTGCTCGCTCGCATGGACCCATTAAAGTACTTGTTCAAAAAGCCAGCGCTAACAGGAAGGATCACAAAATGGTAGCTGCTGCTTTCAGAATTCGACATCACCTATGTCACCCAGAAGGCAGTCAAGAGACAGGCATTGGCCGATCATCTAGCAGCCCACTCCTTGCCTGATTATCAACCACTGGAGACCTTCTTTCCCGACAAAGACATTCTACTTATCGAGGAAGAAGAAAGAAAAGCAGGAGAATGGACGCTCTTCTTCGACGGAGCTACAAACTCAAAAGGAAATGGAGTAGGCGTGGTACTCTACTCTCCGGATGACGTCCCAATTCCCATATCCAGAAGGCTAGCATTCCAGTGCACCAACAACATAGCCGAATATGAAGCATGCATGCCGGTCTAAGAGAAGCCATCATCCTTAACGTGAAGAGGTTACAAGTCTTCGGAGACTCATAACTCATCATTAATCAGATAAATGGCGATTGGAAGACCAAAGACAAAAAGTTGATCCCGTATCATGTCTATCTAGAGAACTTAATTGAAGAGTTTAAAGAAATCACTTTCTCTTACATACCCCGGATCACGAATCAATTTGCAGACGCTCTGGCTACCCTTGCCTCAATGTTGGAGATCCCAAAAGGAATTGCTGAATGGGAACTCACCGTCGAACTCCAGGAGGAACCTGCATTCTGCCTACAGATTGACGAAACTGAACCTTCCCCAAATGATCAACCATGGTATACAGACATTAAGGAATATCTTGAACATCAGAAGTACCTGAAAGGAGCAGCCCCAGCTAATCGAAGTACTATCCAACGACTACCAACACAATTCATGATTACTGGGGGCATCCTCTATAAGCGATCCTTCAACCAAGTCTTTCTCTATTGTGTGGATGAAGTAGAAGCGGCACAGATCATGTCCGAAATCCACGAAGGACTATGTGGCCCACACATGAATGGACACATGATGGCGAAGAAAATCTTACAACTCGGCTACTATTGGCTTACAATGGAGACAGATTACTGCAAACACGTCAGGAAATGCTTCAAGTGTTAGGAACATGCAAAATAGATTCATGCGCCCGCTTCCGAACTCTATAGCCTTACATCACCATGGCCCTTCTCTGTATGGGGATCGGACATCATTGGCAAAATCAGCCCCAAAGCATCAAACGGGCATGAGTACATCCTAGTGGCAATAGATTACTTCACTAAATGGATAGAGGCAACATCCTACACCACCATCGCAGCATCGCATGTAGTCAAGTTTATGAAGAACAACATCATCAGTCGATACGGGGTCCCTCATGCCATAATCACTGACAACGGAACCCCGTTCGTTAATAAAAGGATGGGCGAATTCCTCGACAAATGCAAAGTTCAACGTCATCAGTCAAACCCCTACCATCCCCAAATGAACGATGGGGTCGAAGCTGCAAACAAGACCATCATTCGTATACTGGAGAAGATGGTGAAGATATATCGTGATTGGTCAGAGATGCTTCCTTATGCACTCTGGGCTTATCGAACGTCTATATGGTTTGCTACAGGCACAACTCTATACGAATTAGTATACGGAATGAAAGCAGTACTACCAGTCAAAGTAGAAGTCCTATCAATACGGATACTACTAGAAAGCGAAGTCGAGGAAGGCGAGTGGCAACAAGCAAGGTACGACCAACTGCATCTGGCAGACGAAAAATGCATGCGTGCGTTAAGCCACTCCTAATGTTACCAAAGAAGGATCACTCGGGCCTACAACAAGAGGGTCCGAAAGAGAAGTTTTAAAGTTGGCAACATGGTCATGAAACGCATCCTACCACCACACTTGCCAGATCCTAGAGGGAAATTCAAACCTTCGTGGGATGGACCGTTGATCATTTAGGAGGTACTCTCAGGAGGCGCTCTTCGGCTCACCAATCTGAGAGGAGAGGATCTTCTTGAGACCATCAACGCCGATAATGTGAAAATCTATCACGGGTAGCCATACCTAACCTTGTCATTGATTACAATCACAAAACTGCACCCATCACATTTCTCACCAAAACCCAAAAAAAGGGGGGTGTATATATCCATTAAGAAACACCTACCATTTCTCTCACAAAAGAAGAAAGTCAAAAAGATGCAAGAAAGAAAAGAAAAAAAAAAATTGAAGAAAAAGAAGAAAATCCCAAAAAAAGAAGAAAACCTCAAAAAGATTGAAAAAGAAGAAGTCCATTCTAACATCATCAAATAACCCAACTAAAGGCAGCTTACGATTGTACCCAGAGACAAAGATAGGCAGGTAACCATTCGGCCGGCTATGAAGGAAGTCTCCCCTCCATCACTCCCAATACTTCATAAAAAAAAACAAGAAAAAAAGAAGAGAGGGCATGCCTAAGAAAAAAGGGGGAGTTGAAAACCCGAAAGGACGGCTCAAGTAAAAACAGCAGGCATGTGGTGGACTTGATGAAAACCTGAAAGAGCACCAAGGGTAAAAAATAGCACAGCTGCCAAGGGGCAGGCAAGATCAAAAACCCAGGACGTAGTGAAAACCTAAAAAGGTGCTACGGGTAAAAATGACGGGAAAAGCCAGATGTAGCGAAAACCTGAAAAGGCACTACGGGTAAGAATGACAAGAAATAAAAGAAGCAAATAAAAGTGCAGGTACAGAGGAAGTCAACCACCATCACAAGATACAAGGAAAAGTTAACTTTAGATCAATATTCTATCAAACTCTGCCCAAATCCGAGGATGCGATCTTCGACACCCTCTCATGGAACCAAGACTCTAAGGACACAATCCAGACTATTGCATACAACGTGGGATGAGCCCAAAATTCTGATCTCAATCATCTAAAACATAAATCCAAACCAAGGCAAACATTGGGCATATTTGGTACAAACAAAAATTTTCTTTCAAAATCTTTCTTACATGAACATTGTTTTCTTTCTTCACAAAAAGTCAAAAGCACAAAAGTAACAAAAAAAGAAAGAAGAAGTACGAAGTAGGTGATCAACATCGGGATCCACAGGTGAGCTCCTATCCCTCATACATCATCTCTGCCTGAGCCTTTCATTCTCCATATGTAGGTAAAAGATCTCATCCCTATCCAGGCGATGGGTTGCAAGCATACTCTCATCATACCGTCATCCCACTACCAAACGACGAGCCATATCCTCACATGTGTGCCGAAGGACAGCGATCTCAGAGATCAGGTGACCATGTGTGGCCAGCAAGAAGGAAGGATCAATGAAGGGTCGCTCCTCAAAAGCCTCGAACAAATCAATAACACATGAAGAGGATGAGGCAGTATCACCCACCATGTCCCGGTCCACAGCCTCGTCCTCCAAATGCCAATCAGGAATCTGGTGATACAGTGATTACTCTGCTACCCACCGCTGATATGATACCGTCGCTATGGGAGGAGCCCAGGACTCAAGATCCAACGCTACTGCATCTAGGGAACCCTGTTAAGAAATTCAGACTCACCTATACAGAGCAGTCAAATCAGATGGAAGAGGGGCGTGCCCAAATCCAGAAAAGGCAAAGTCTGGGATATCCTGCCAAAAGCCAAATTGTCGAAGAAAGCGCATAGGGTGATAGGAGCAGTATCCCCGAAGCCCCAGCAGCAGCAAAGGGGTATGAGCATCGCTACATATCAATGGGAACGATGGAGCCAAGGAGCCTCTCAGCTGACCTCCCACCCTCGCAATTGAGAAAGCATGCTGTGATACAACGGCTCTGTGGCCTCGGCACCAAGGGGAAGGCCATCGAGTAACAAAGATAGCACATCACTGTGGCGGGAATCGGGCCACATAAGTGAAGGAGTCATAAAGAGGTGCTCCCACAGCCACACCTGTAAGATGGCATGACTCAGGAGGCAAGCAAAAGAACAGCACTAGGCAAAGAAAGAGGATAAGAACAAAGAATAACTGGAGGAATGTGCAACAGCCCCGGTGGATGCCGATCCATCCCAATGAACACTCAGTTAGCCCTAGAAAAGCTCCGCCAGCACCACTGAAGTGATACTCCTACGATACAGAACACGGCGGAACACATCCAGCAGAATCGCCAATGAAGATTGTCGCCATCCAGAGAAAAGCAACTCGGCGAGAACGCAGAATATCAATGCATTTAGGCACTGAAGTTGGCGATCAGATCCAGGGGCACCTCGAGAGGTCCAACAAGATCATACAAGACCTCAAGCGAAAGCTCACCAGCTCTGCCCTCAGCGGCAGGAAGAGTGGTAAGGAATCTAAACCAGGAAATCAGGTCGGAAAAATAAACCATCTTAGATGAGGGAATGTAAGGCTCCTGAGTGAGAGGAAGACCCAACAAGCGTGAAAACTCCTCCAATGACAGGCCCAACTCCATGTCATTGAATGATAACAGGTTCAGGGAAGGAACCCAATCATATAACGCCACACTCAAAAGTCACTAGTCCAGGCGAACTCGGTGGAAGTGAAGAACCTCCCGGAAGCCCAAAGAACTCAACTTGAAGATCTCAGACTTAGTCAAGCTCTCAATCCAGATATGTAGTCGCTCGAAACAAGTACCCCGCAGCTGCAATTGACAAGTCCGAACAGGCACACCCTCAATAATCTAGATCCCTGGGTCAGTAAGAGAATCGTAAAAAATGGGCATCCCCTCATCTAGCAAGAAACCAGCATCGCCCATCACATCATACAAAGTGTCCTGAAAAGCCGCAACAGGCGGGCCCGAGCCGTCAATAACCATCACATCTGGAGCTGTCTGAAACATGCACGACCTAGGATCCGCAACACCCAAAATGTCCAAATGGCTGACAGGACATGTACCCTGATCCCCAATAGCAGGTGACTGCCCCATCATTGTCTCGAAGCCTGCGCCGAAGATCTGGCCCAATCCATCCGCTGGAACTCCATCACCTGTCAGATCCAAGCCATCCAAACCACTAAGATGGGGCCCGCCATCCATCCAAGCCTGCTCTACCATATCCACACCATCCATCATCACCATACTACCATCTCCACCACCCATCCAGGTCTAATCCATCCCATCCATACCATTCACTACCACAATGCTATCATCCACACCATCCATAGCAGTCCCTCCATCAATCAAGCCATCAGCTGCCATCATCACACCATCCCCACCATTCAAATCATTCATCCTCATCACATCAGCATCTACAAACCCTGGTGGCCCATCTGGTGTGGGCCCACCAAGAGCATCTAATCCCATCAACCCATCCTCATAACTATCATTGTTGGAGAACAGATCCAAGCCATAAATAGCGTTTATATCCTCCAAAGGACCCCTTACTCCACCAACCCTCATCAACCCGTCCATAAATAAATTCTCTCCACCATTTTATGGATCCACCAACCTCACCATCAATCATGAGCCCATCAATACATTCATCATGGCTAGCCATAATAAGCCCAAGAAGAAGAAAGGGCAAAAGAAAGAAGAGGACAAAGGAAAAGAATAAAAGACAAAAGGGATCGACAAAAGAGATGATTAGACGATCGAGGACAGATGGGAATATCAAAACAAGAACAAAAGGAATGAACAGAGAAGAGGAGTGGTCGCTGGAAGAAAAGATGAATGGAGGCGACGATCCAATTACCGCCTGCAGTACTCCAACCACCGTCGTCAAAACTGACATTCTTGTATCAATGCAGCACTGACAGAGCAGAACCGGAAGGCAAAAGTCAATGGGCGGTAATTCGACTACCGCCCGGGCCCACTTCGGAAGGCTGGGACTACAGAACGCACCTCCATATACCAGAATGGGATCGCAAAAATGATCAAAAGATAGTCCAAGAAGGCAACAGCCCGGGCCCATCTTCTAAGGCCCATTTCTAAAAAGGCCCATTTCCAAGACCCACTTCAAAGAGCCCATCTCAAAGCCTAATCCCGTTCTGAGGCCCAGGCCCATTTTTCGAGGCCTACTTCAAAAGGCCCATCTCAAAGCCCAAGCCTATATCAAGGCCTAGGCTCATCTTCCAAGCCCATGTCATAAAGCCCATCTCAAAGTTCTAGGCCCATTTCAAAAAAAAGTTCATGCCCATTTCAAAAAAAAAAAAAATCTTTCAAATAAAATCCCTACGGAGTCTAGCTCCAAAAGGGATAGTTTTCAAAAATTTTCAAAAAAAAAAAAAAAAATAAAGAAAAGAGAAGTTTTCAAAAAAAAAAAAATCCCCAGGGAGTCCAGCTCAACAAGAGCATCACCTTTTCACCAATATATATATCATCTGCCCCATTAATTTATTAGTAGAGGCCATCTGACTTTTCTTATAAAAATCGGACGACGTATGACGTCCACCCACGAGATCGAACGGATATTTTTCAAAAAATTTAAAAAATATTTTCAAATAAAATCCCCGAAGGGTCTAGCCCCAAGGGGAATAGCTTTCGAAAGTTTTCAAAAACGCACGTGGCGTGCAGTATACTAAGGAATCTTCCATATTCTCTAGTTGCGGTCAGTGCAAACAGCCAAATAAGATTCAATCTCTTCTGGTCTCCCCGGAGGATGATCGAATCCATACATGATATTTGTACTGTTGGCCAGATCATTATATCTAGACAATCGTACAAATTCTAGTAAGATGAGTGGATCTATCCCTAGAAAGAATAATCAAACTTGAAGTGAAGATAATCCATTGTAACCAAAGTATCAGACTCAGTAGACTGCATGAAAAATAAATTACCTGCACATACCTAGTCCAGGATATTCGTAAAATTTGATCGAGTCCAAGTCGGCGTAGTGAGTTCCCCATAAATCCATACCAACGCGCAGGGCAGCTAACCACTTTAACGATCAAATGGAACAAACACTCCTAGGGTGATTACATAGCAAAAGAACGATAGACCTAACAGTAAGAGAATCCTCGTAAAGTCGCACCAATGCGTAGAGGCCCTACTTTCAGACTTACCCTCCAATGTTATTAACAATCTGACGTGAAAGAGTTGTGATTGGTGATCCGTAAAGCCGTGACGAATGCGCAGGAGACAATCACAATGTTTTCGTTAACCCTCGTGATATGTGCAAGTCATCTTTTTTCTAGACAATTGACTGACAATGATATAATGACAGGCAATAGATTTGAATCACTATCCTTTCTGACCAGAAGGGTGGGGTGTCCACTTGCTTTGGCCTTCAGTTGCTTGCAACCGCGGCCAAATAGGGGTATCTTTAGACACCCCACCCAGGCTAGCATCTTGAAAAGGCTAAGACAATTCGGGAACCATGATCATGTCCTAAACCGGCCCCTAACCCTAGCTTAAAACCTAAAACCCTGGTCCCAAGTCCCCAAACTCCCAACACACAACCCAAAACCGCAATCCAAGCCGTCCGGTATACACACAGCCTCGCCTATACCCTATACCCTGGCTAGAACCCCCTATCCATGCCTAAATCTGACACTTTGAGTCCTAAAAACCCAAAATGGAGACCACCGGATGAACCAGAGCGTCACACGAAGCTCACACATGCGAAACAGGCCCAAACTAAGCCCGGGTGGTAATCTGACTGCCGCGGGCGATAGTCTGACTACCGCCTGTGGTACTTCGACTGCTGCCACTCGTGGCTCACATGTGGACAGCTGTCTCAGTATCCAAAAGTCAACTTTCCCACAATTCCCCCCCCCCCCCCAAAAAAAAAAAAACTCACCATTTACCTTTTTACCAACCTTAAAAATCAATGGAAATGTGCCACATGTCACCCCTCTCTCCTTAACCAATCACAACCCTCCATTCCAAGATTTTAACCCTTACCTACCCACTAATCACCACAATGCCATTGGAGAAGGCTATAAATAGCCCTCTCCTCTTCTCATTTCAACACACCAAACTAAGAGAGAGAGAGAGAGAGAGAGAGAGTAGGAAGAAAAAGAGAGTGAGTGAGGAAGAGAGTGAAGAAAAGGGAAGGAGCTCCTAAGCCTTTTAAGTCCAGATTTTTCCAGCCACCCCCTAGCCCTCATCTCAACCCATCCAACCTATAGGCCTGACCCAAATTGATCATGGTTCAGTCTATGTTTTAGTCTATTCAAAGAATCAAGCCAAGGATCCATCATCCTACAAGCATTCATAATGACATCTACTCCCTTCTCAACCCCCCTGCTTCTCTAGATCTTTAGTGAACGTATGCTCTATGACTTGCCGTACACCGGATCCTGTTACATCAGAAATTCCTAGATGATCTAGTCTAATTTTTCTTTACATTTTTTACATAAAAATCATCATATCCACCTTCTAGACGCATTGTCGGACGTATACTCTGTGGCTTGTCGAAATCTCGGATCTTGCTACATCAGAAATCCATATGTGACTAGTCCCCATCATGACCACAGCATCATCATCATCCCTTGAGATTATTTTACCACACTAATTAGAGACCATACATTTGTACGGGCAGAGAGGGTGCCTAACACCTTCCCTCTTTATAACTGAGGTCCCTTACCCAGAATTTCGGATCGCAGATCAGGAGTCACTCTAAGGTAAGAGAGTCTTCAGATTTCTCCAACCTTACATATTTTGCGAGTTCTAGCCGACTGCGGGATTTTGAAATTATTCAGCTAGTGGCGACTCCAATATTCAACCTAATCACCCCCACCATAATCATAACCTTACAAATCAGCATGGACGCCGACATTCAGTGTCTACAGAACGGTAACGCATTTAGTTCCAGAACGGTTGTAAATTATTAAGTCATTCTCAAACCCAAAAAAAAAACCTATTTCTACTTCCACCGCAGCTGTACCCATTCTCTCTCTCTCTCTCTCTCTCTCTCTCTCTCTCTCTCTCTCTCTCTCTCTCCCCACTCCCTCACTCCTTCACTCCTTCCCTCTTAATCTCTCTCCATCCCTCCCTCTCGATCCGTCTCCCTCCCGATCTCTCTCCTTCTCTCTCCTACTCCCTCACTCACTCCCTCCCTCTCGATCTCTCTCCCTCTCTCTCACCCACTCTCTCACTCCCGATCTCTATCCATCTCGATCTTTGTAGCTGTAGAAAATCATAGATCGATCGACCTTCGCTCCATCCACGTGTTCCCAAGCAGATTTTTTTGTTGTTTAACCTCTTTTGAGGTGATGAATCTTCGTTCAACCTCTTTTGAGGCGATGAATCTTCGATCTCGGATTCCATTGTCATGAAATAGGGTTTCGATTCTCGATCTCAGATCCCATTTTGGAGGTTAGTTTTGCTGAGATTTGTTTTCTGGATTAGTTTGATGATTTTCATATTAATGTCTGCATATCTAGTGTAATACTCTATCAGGAGTATCAAATAACTCCTCAAATGCGTGTGTAGAGAGAGGGTTAACATTTTCTATCTAGGAAGGAAGAATCTGATGTCGTTTGAATGGTAGTAAATGGGGCAAGTAGTAAGTGATTTACTAGCAAAAAATTTCAGGAATTTTATCTGCATCTTGATCGGTACGCAGTTCCTAATGCTTATACTTACAATATTTTGATAAATGCTTGTTGTTTGAATAAGTCGTTGTGTGATGCTTGGAACCTATTCGATGAAATGCGTAGGAGGGGAGTTTAGTCAAATGTCATTACTTACAGAACTTTGGATGACATGCTTGGAACCTGTTCGATGAAATGTGTAGGAGGGGACTTCAGTCAAATCTATCTCACAATGGTCACCATAAATTTTGTGCTTGTGGATTGTACAAGTGGGAAAGTGCAATGATATCATGGAATCCATGATTTTCTATGTAAGTCAAACTAGGGGAAACATTAATGATTACACTTTTCCTTCTTTTTATTATGGATTCCCATGCATCAAATAGGCCCCTTAGCATCCATATTGAGTGTCTCCAACTTTAGATCATGTTACTTTCAAGTTAGATAGTTCGAGAACAAGTCGCCAAGTCTTTTAACCATGTTTGGGAACTGTGGACACATCAATATTCTCATGAAACCATTGTTTTCTTACAATGATTCAATTTTCTGTCCTTGCATTGCTACTATGCTACGCTAGCGCATGTCTCTCTCAAATGTTGCACATGAACTTATATTTGTGATCAGTTAATCATTTTACCATAAACATCTCTTAAGAACTCATCATTGCCTTGTGATTGTTATTTTTTAGGGCTGCAGAGAAGATGAAACCCAAGGAATTGGAATCTTAGGTACTTGAGAAAGATGTTTCCAAAGACAAGCATTGAATTATCTTAGGCATGTAGTTTGTAATATTAACTTGCTACTTTACTTGTAAATCTTGAAACATCACCTTGGTCTAGAGCAGAGGAATTGTAGGATCTTCAACGCGAGGCAATTTCACATCTTACCTGGTGTGGATCCTTAGCTAGAATTTGTCATCACATCAAAAGACATCATTGTAACCTGCGCTTCCTCCACTCTCCTTATATTCAACAATGAAAGAGGCTTCTTCGAGGAGAACATCAACTTTATATATGCAACATTGGACAATCCACAAAGAAAGGGAAAAGACAATGTGGATATATTGGAGAGGAAGGTATTCCAATTCAGCAACAATTATTCTTCCCACTTCTTCTATTACTTACTTTTTTTTTGTATTTTTCTTGAAGTGGATACATTACAACATCTTTGGTGTTTTCTACTACAAAATTTTCAGTTCGGTTAAGTATTTCCTTGGTTGACAACAAAAATTAAAGCAGTCATCTATAAATTTTGCTATCGTCTAGATTTCCCACTAGAAATTGGAAATGTCACTAGATGGCCAATGTAATTGACTGTCCACTTGGATGAGTGGATCCTTCCATGGATCTGCAACTGGGACAAAATCTCACTATTCAGACAATCTTAATAGTTCGATGTTGAGACATACAAAAGGATGATGGAAAAGGATATAGGCAACTGTCAGCAATGAATGTGACAAGTTCCCCCAATTGTGCAGGTGAGGTTGCACATTGTGTCATTGGCAAACTGCAGTATCCTATCCATGGTGGGAACCACCTCATGAATGGTCTTGACAATGGATGGTCATGACACGTGTCCAACGTCAGAGCAGGTCATCAGATAAGAACTTGTTAAGCTCCCTAATTTCATCCATGGTGGGACCTGCCTAATGAATGGTCTTGACAATGGACACTTCCAACTTGAGAGTAGTGTAGCTGATGAGAACTTGCTCAGCTCTCCAGTTTCATCATCATCATATAGCTATTTGTGGTTATTTAAGTTTCAAAATTTGAAATTTCCATATGTCTTTGTTGTTTTCATCATGCATTCTCTTTTAGGTATTCTTATGTTCTAATGCATTATGGAAGTTGGTTCTGTTTTATGTTTTGATATTTGGAGCTTGAACAATGTATCTTCACTTGTTAAGCCTTCTATTCTTGTTTCATGCTCAAAGTTATTTATAACTATCTGAAACATGCTCTTGCATTTATCTTACTGTAAGCTTCTTATTTGTTTAATGAATCTTGATTTTGGTTGTGGTCTAAATGGGGAGTTTTTAAATACTCGGTAGCATATGACTCTTGATATGCTGACTAAATTGTTTCCACCAAGTCCAAAAGTCAGATTGTTGAACAATCCTAACCCTTGATATGTGGTCACTTGTTTGTTAAAATATGACCTAGGTGTTTTTACCTTCTAATCCAATAGTCAGATATCAAATAAACGTTTTCATGATGCATCTATACCAGGACCCATAATTGGACATTTTGATTTGAATTACTTATATTCCACCTATGCAATTTCTAAATAATCTCCAAGTGCTTTCATATCCCCCATCGCTGTACCAGCATCTTGAAGTTTTTTTTTATTTATTTATTCTTCTTGTGATTTATTAATGTAACCGTGTCTTCAGTTCACAAAAGCTCTAGTATATCCTAGGAGACCTAGCTGATCAGTAACTCATGAGCTTAGGTTGAAATTCAGATTAAGGTCGAATACAGAGGAATTCAGGTTGGTTTGGGTTAGGCAACTTGGGTTGAAATTCAGTTGGCTGACTCAGGTGTTCTTGCTATTGAGCCTTAACCTATCCTAACCAGATTAAAAAAACAACAAATATACCGTTGTTTTGTTTTGTTTTTTTTTTTTTTTTGGAGAAATTTCAATGATAGACAGATGGTAACTTTCATAATTACCTCTTGTGGAACAAGTCATTCACCCACGTCCTTTTAGGCCTTGCCTTGCCCTTCTGGATTAGCAAGTTGATAAGGAGTGTTCCTGATATGTTGTCTAGGTTCGTAAGGATAAAGTTCAATTGTAAGATGACATCCCTTACAAATTTAAATTTAGCTCATAGATCCAGATCTTGTTGGAGTAGCCAATGAACTTTGTAATTAAATATTAGTAGTTAAATGTATGCCAATATGATAAAATTTAAATGTCATTTGCGCTACAATGATATTCATCCAGAAGTTGAACGCTGCAGGGTATTAATGTCCATTTTTCAGAAATTGAGGAGCTTTGTTCAGAATTTCCATTGATTCCTATTATTATTGATCACGTGGGTTTCTGCAAACCACCAGAGTGAGCCCCTTCTTGTGATTTTGTCAATAACAACCTATTGATCTTTAATTCTTAGGGAAAACTGCATTTTCTGATCTAAGATGTGGTATCTTGACAGAAACAATGAAGAAAATGAGGCCTTTTCTGATCCACTGAAGCTTTATAAATTTCCACAGTATTATAAAACTAGTTCTTATGATCTATCATCAATAATGCCGCAAGATTAATACCTCAATTAAAACATTTGCATTGGTTTAGTGTAGTTTGGTCACTCGATTGGATTGAATTGCAATAATTTAATTTATAAAAAGAAATTTTCCAAAATGTATCTAGCACCACATTCCATTTATTGTTGGGACTAGCACCCATATTGTTCACTCCCCAAGTATAGGGTTATGATGTAGTAATAACTCGGTAAGACCGAGGTTGAATCCCAAGAGACTGAAACTTGTACGTAATCTGAAAAGTAACTAGATGTAGAACTAGAATGAGATGAAATCTAAATCAGGAAAAATCAAGGGAATAATGGTGAAAATATTAATCTAAAATTTTAGGAATTCAAAGGTGGAAAACTAGGGATTCAGAGGATCCACTTGGAGAGATCAGGGAGAACTATACTTGATTCATGAAAATCAACTGAACTTCCTTTGATGTAGTTTTGAAAAGATGAAAGGTATATGAATTAGAATGGATTCCATCACCAAACCATGCCCAGAAGACAAAGCAAACAACAGAATTAAACTAATTACCAACCAATCAATGAATGAAGGTTAGGAAGGGTACCGTCATCCGACCATGCCCAGGAGACGATGGTGAACAACAGGGCTTCCCGACGTCATAAACATAAAGAGGAAAAGAATATGCTCAAAGCCATCGCTGACCCATGGTAATTTCAGTCACAACAGACCATTAAAGACTGAAAACATTCCCTTAATTAACTAAAATCAACATTAGTTCAGTGTAAATAAAAATTAATTAATCGCAGAAAATAAAGTCTCCCATCACACTATAAGCTTCACCCCTTAGCCCTAGCTAAGGGGTTTTAGCTTGACATGGTTGGACTGATCTCCATGTAAGTCATAGAAAGAAAATAGAAAAAAATAAAAATTAAATAAATCCTAACTCTTTCTCTCTCTCCCTGTGCTCCACGTCCCAACTCCAGCCTCCAAGGTCAGATTTTCCTTTTTCTCCCCTTCTCCTTTCTCACTCTCTTTCTTATATAGACAACAGTGAACAGCGGCTGGGAGTGCCAAGACGTGCGTAAGAGATTAGCATCCGTAAAGAAACTCCTTACGCAGCATGCGCAGTAAAAAGACGTGATTGGCTTGCGTTTGGATTGTATTTGCGGCGAATGCATGGCCTGTCTTTGGGATCTGACTTCATGGCATGGGTAAAGATCCACTCCTCCATCGTTTGAACGGTCTGGATCATTGATCCGATCGTGATTGAAATCACATAAGAACCCACGGAAGACAGCAGCTTCCTAACTCTGCTGGGACGCTCGGCCTGCGTAAGTCCTGCGCTAGGATAATAGTGAGGCCCATTTTATGGTGTTACTCACAAGATCCAATCCGTTCATTGGATTTTTTACGAAAAACCGGTCGGACATGTCCATTTTTCCTCTGTTTTTGTGTGGCCCACCACATTTCTCCTTACACCGTCTATCCTCCGTTTGAATAGCCAGAGTTCGATCCTCATGATCTTCTGCAAATATACCACCTAGGCAGTGATAAGAAATTCGATGGGCGACCAATGGACGGTCTGGATCGGTCATGTAGATCAAGACCGTGGCCCACAAGAAAGGACCGCGGGTCCCTGTTTCGTTACCGAATTTTGAATTGAAGCCAGCGTCGGGTCAGCTGTTCACTCCCCAAGTATAGGGTTGTGATGTAGTAATAAACTCAGTAAGATCGAGGTCGAATCCCACGAGGACTGGTCGTCACAATTTAAATCTAAGACTCTCCTTAACTAATCCAACAAATAATGGTATGAACTACTAAGCACAATTCTAAGAAAAAAAATAAAAAAAATAAAAATAAATAAATAAAGCAATTAAGAACAGGGAAGAACATTCAATCAGAGAGAGAGCACTAGGACTTTCGAATCCACCCCTAATTATCATAACCCTTGTTTTGTCTGTTGATTCACCTTGACCTTGATTGATACCACTTAAATAGAGAAAGCACAATCTGTGTCCTGAATCGGACATACAGACTGTCTAATTCCTTTAAGCAATGCCATGAACAATACATCCCATGTCCTTGGTCGGGCACATGGTATGTAAAATTCATTAAAGCACCCTGTTCCTTCCTCTATAGGAAACCTGTTCTTGATCAGACCCAAGCACCTGTAATAAGCATCCATACAACGTCCATCTATATACTTTAGTCAAGTTGATAGATGGAGAAATATAAATTTAAACCCATAAAGCCCACTCGAAAGAAAGAAACAAATTAATTAAAATTCAAAGTAAATCATCCAATACAAGAGCTAATCAAATTAGGGGCTTCATCTCAGTCCTAGCTGAGAGATTAGTGACCCATAAAATCCATAAAAATATTAAATAAAATTCATAAATTAAAACTCCAAACCGAAAAATCTCTCTTTCTTTCTCCTCCTCTTTCTTCTCTCCCTGGCTCTGGATCTCCAATTCTCTGGATTTGAATGCCTCTCCCACGTCCAAAACTTCCCTTTTATAGCTGCTGGATGGCTGAAATCGGTGGCGAGTCGTGACGGACTCGAAGTGTAATTTTTCGCAGCCGTGATCGGTGGGCCCCACGGAGGTGTTTTCGAAAAATCCACCCCATCCATTGGATTCAGGACGAAATTTCAGTCAAGAATGGGTGGTTTTGAAGGTCCATTGGCGCGGCCCACAGAAGAAATCTCAAAAAGATCAGATTTGAACGTAGCCGGGTAGCCCTTTTGTGGCCTCCGTATCGCACACGTGTGTACGCATGGGAGTGGAATCTCAACATGGTTTTGTAGTATCCATGGCCCTCTACAAGATGGACGGGTCGGATCGACCGTACAGGCGACGTGTGGGGCCCACAACGCAGCAAAACGCCCGGCGGCCGGTCGTTACTATTCTGTGAACGTGGGCGCAGCATTTTCTGCGGAAATGGTGGGGCCCACCGTGATGTTTTGTTGGGAAATCCACTCGTCCATTTGATTTGGCTCGGAAAACCGTCCGACATATGCACGGTTTTCAATGAGCTTCGAGCGGCCCATTGAGTTTTAACTACACCGTCCATCTGATGTTTAAACGGCTAGGATCTTGTCTCCGCTTTTATTTGAAATACGGCCACCTATACCTTGGTAACATGGGCCTTAGAGAGCTAATGGACGGTCTGGATTGGCGTTTTAATGGATGTGTGGGGCCCACAACCACGAGCCGGCGTCGGCAGCGGGGACGCTGTTGGCGTTTTCTCGATGATCTTGAAGACGGGCGCGGGTCGGCGCCCCGCCCAGACCGAATGGATGGTGCGGTGCGCCGTGGCTACGCATGTGCATGGTGTACATGCATCATGTGCGGGCCCACTTGTAAGGTTTGTATGAAATCACACCGTTTATCCTTTTCCTCATATTATTTCAACCGCAGAAATCCAATTTGAGACAGCTTCCAAATATCAGGTGGGCCCCAAATTGGAGATTAACGGGCTGATCTGTCCGTTGGACCACTTCCCAAGATCTTGAGTGAAATTTAATATGTACGGTTAATTTATGGCCCCCATCACATGTATGAAGTTGTGAGTTGATTGGATGGCGGAAAATACACGATCTTGCATTCGGACCCTTTTAGGGTCCCTTTGGCGTCTTTCCTCAGATCCCGTGTGTAAAATCTTCACCATTGGTTCTCTGGAGTCCATCCTGAGCTTTGGTAATTTCGGAGCGTCAAATTCACGCTTTTATCATCAAATTCCAATTAACGCTCCTAATTTCGTCCTGTCATAAAATATAATTAAAATCCGGCATTAGACATGATCATGTATGTAAAATCAGGTAATTACTGGGTTTGATATGCAATATTCGACCCTGATCATCAGCTTTAACTGACCGGCTTTGCTAATTCGGTACATGGCAGATGCACACCTGCTCTGTACACCATCTACACGAAGTGGGGCCCACATTAATGTTTTGAGAAATTCGTTCCCTGCATATGTTCTATCTTATCATTTTAGGCGTTGATTCCAAAATAGAAGCAAATCCAGAGATCAGGTGGGCCCTGAATCAAGATTTTATGGGCTGATATGTCAGTTTAGCCACTTCCACAGGGATCCGGGAGCTGAAATTCGACGTGTACGGTTCATTTATGGTCCTCAGGTGATATATGAAGTTTCGAGCCAAATGGATGATGGGAACCTTGTGATCTTGCATTCTGGCTGACTTTCAGGCCACTTGAGCTTCAGTTTCTCGATTTTTACGGGCCTCTGGCATGTAAATTCGTCGATCTTAGTCTCATGGAGTCCGTCCCTTGCCTGTGGTGTCATCAGAGCATTAATTCCATGCTTTAAGCTCCTTTTTTCAGTCCCTGTTCACAAATACACTCTGCATCACAAATATGATTAAAGCGGACCATTAAACGGTATCATGTCTGTAAATCCAGGCAATAATCAGGGTCTGATATGCAATATTTGACCCTCAACACAATCCCCAACCAGCATTTTGCTAGTCCCGAGCAAAATATGTGAAAATTAAGTTGAGAATTACGAGACAATTCTTGTGAAGCCGAGTGATATTTTGAAAAATAATCCAGATATGAGAAATCTTTAAGATTCATGAATGTTGATTATCAATTTCTCCTGGCCTCTCATGCACTGTGAATTTCATAATTAAGATCAAATATTAGTCCATAAACTAGAATAATTTTAAACATTGAGTTCCATGGGTGTATAGTGAAATCTCAGCCTGTCATCATTAAGAGATCAAATTGTCGATTTCATGATGTCATTAGTAATCAATCAGAAAATTCACAACAACCATCACCTAAACCAGTACTTTGCCTCACAGATCATTCTTTCATTTTCTAGTTTTTTTTTTTTTTTTTTTTTTAAATTGTCAAGCTGGGAATCAAATTTTCACTTATAGGGAGCAAACCTATGGTGAAAATAATCGTCCAGCTCTGTCTAACTGTTAATCATTGAAAATCAAATCCACACCTATAGGGAGCAAACCCATGGTGTAATTCTCATTTTATACCCTGATGACCAAATCTTTTAGGCTGGTTTCTTTCACGCTCAGTGATTACCAAGTAAATCATTCAATATCAAACTGAAATCTCAATGTGTAGGTGAGATGTGGTATGTGAAATCATGACTCAATCAATGTTTACAACTTCTAATCATGGATTAACAATTCAAACTTAACTGTGAAATCTAACAGATACTGAATGTAAGAGTCATAAATTTCCAACATCACGTATCTTAGAAATTCTAAATCCAGGATATCCGTCAAAATCACTTCGAACTCACTAGAAAGTCCAAAAAAAAATTGAAAAATTTTCACAATTTTTGCTCAAGACGAAGAAAACACTGATTAGGTAACCTAATCTCCCACCCCCAACCTAAAATCTACATTGTCCTCAATGTAAAAGATATGAGCATGGAATGCACATGGGACAACGAAAGTAAAAGAGAAGTGATGGGAAGATAGTACCTGAATGATGAATCGTGAAAGACTTTCCAAGAGATCTCAACATGAGAGCGGGTGAGCACGAGAGAGAAAGCCACACAAAAATAACAAGAAATAAAATCCTACCTATACCACTTTCGCAAGTGCTCTCGATTGCATTTAACGCATGCAACAAGCCTTTAAACCCCTAGGTTGCCCCTAGCGGACGAGTTGTAGTCTCGTGAGGGTTTGCAGTAATGTTACCCACAAACATTGAACTAGCAAAATGAAATGAATTGAAAAGCTGGGTTGCCTCCCAGGAGCGCTAAGTTTAACGTCTTCAGCCAGACCAAAACAACAACCCTAATCCTATGAAAGCGATAAACCTACCTATACCTCCATCAGACTAGGAGATCAGTCCTGGTAAACAGGATCAGTCAGAGGCATGGACATGTCCTCTGAATCAAATTTCTTGATAAATGGCTTTAAACGATGTCCATTTACTTTAAACTCCTTGCCATTGTCAGGATCTCTTATCTCGACGGCCCCATGAGGATAAGCAGTAACAACAATGTAAGGGCCGGTCCAACGAGATCGAAGCTTACCCGGAAAGAGATGTAATCGAGAATTATACAAAAAGACTTTCTGGCCTGGCGTGAATGATTTTTGTAGAATATGTTAGTCATGAAACGCCTTCATCTTGTCCTTGTAAATTCTCGAGTTCTCGTATGCGTCATTCCGGATTTCTTCAAGTTCATTCAACTGAAGTTTGCGTAGCGAGCCAGCGTTGTTCAAATTAAAATTTAGATTTTTGATCGCCCAGTAGGCTCTATGTTCCAACTCCACAGGTAAGTGGCAAGCCTTCCCATAGATGAGTCTAAAGGGAGACATTTCAATAGGAGTTTTAAAAGCAGTACGGTATGCCCATAAGGCATCAGTCAATCGAATTGACCAATCCTTACGATCAGGGTTAAACGTTTTCTCCAAAATGTATTTGATCTCCCTATTAGAAATCTCAGCTTGCCCACTTGTCTGTGGGTGGTATGGGGTGCTCACCTTATAAGAGATACCGTATTTCTTCATTAAACTCTCGAATGGCCTATTACAAAAGTGTGAGCCCCCATCACTAATAATAGCTCGAGGCGCTCCAAATCGGGAAAGGATGTTCTCTTTTAGGAATTTAATGACCGTGCGATGGTCATTATTCCGACATGGAATCGCTTCGACCCATTTAGTGACATAGTCTACGACAAGCAAAATATATAAATTCCCAAAGGATTGGGAGAATGGCCCCATGAAATCGATGCTCCAACAATCAAATGCCTCTATGATAAGAATGGGATTCAAGGGCATCATATTTCGACGGGACAATGCTCCCAATTTCTGACAACGCTCACAAGCTTTGCAAAACTCATGAGTGTCCCTGAACATAGTGGGCCAATAGAAGCCACACTGCAGAATCTTGGCCGTGGTCTTTTTTTCGAGAAAAGTGACCACCACAGGCCTGTGAGTGACAGAAGGAGATGACACTCTGATGCTCATCGTCTGGCACACATCTCCTCAAGATTTGGTCTGGGCAATATTTAAACAAGTATGGATCATCCCAGAAGAAGTTGCACACCTCGGTGAAAAATTTCTTCTTATTTTGCGCAATCCAATGTGTCGGTATGGAACCTGTAGCAAGATAATTAGCAATATCAGCAAACCAAGGTGAATGGGAGACTCTGAACAGTTGTTCATCAGGGAACATGTCATTGATACGTGTTGTCTCAAGGGAATCAGAGGTATTAAGACGAGAAAGGTGATCGGCCACTACGTTCTCTACTCCCTTTTTATCTTTAATTTCTAAATCAAATTCTTGGAGTAGAAGGATCCATCGTATCAAGCGGGGCTTAGAATCATTCTTAGAAAGAAGATACTTCAGTGCCGCATGATCTGTATAGATAATGATCTTGGATCCGATCAGGTAAGACCTAAATTTGTCCAAGGCGAACACTACGGCTAAGAGTTCCTTTTCTGTAGTCGAGTAGTTCACTTGGGCAGGATTTAAAGTCCTACTCGCGTAATGGATGACGTAGGGCCTCTTATCTTTTCTCTGGCCTAGAACAGCTCCAAGAGCATAATCAGAGGCGTTGCACATAAGCTCAAATGGAAGGCTCCAGTCGGGTGGCTGCATGATGGGTGCAGTGGTTAACATGCCTTTAAGCTTGGTGAAAGCTTTCTGGCATTGCTCAGTCCACTCGTATGGAACATCCTTTTGAAGAAGATTACATAAAGGACGAGGGAGGAGACTAAAGTCCTTTATGAATCACCTGTAAAATCCTGCATGTCCTAAGAAAGATCGCATGTCCCTGATGTTCTTGGGTGGAGGTAGGTTAGAGATAAGATCGATTTTTGCCTTATCTACCTCAATTCCCTTGGACGAGATGATATGTCCAAGGACAATTCCCTTATGAACCATGAAATGGTACTTCTCCCAATTAAGTACCAGATTCTTTTCTTCACATCTTTTCAGCACACATTTAAGACTTTCCAATCACTTGCTAAAAGATGAACCATAGACAGAGAAATTGTCCATGAAGACCTCTAGATATTGCCCCACCATATCAGAAAAGATACTCAACATACATCGCTGAAAGGTGGTAGGGGCATTACATAGTCCAAATGGCATCCTTCGGTAAGCAAAAGTGCCGTAGGGACATGTAAATGTGGTCTTTTCCTTGTCCTCAGGGGCGATTTCAATCTGATTGTACCTCGAATACCCGTCAAGGAAACAGTAATAGGAATGACCAGCTAGCCTTTCTAAGATTTGATCAATGAAGGGCAAAGGAAAGTGATCTTTCCTTGTGACGGTATTCAACTTTCCGTAGTCAATGCACATCCTCCAACCAGTAGTGACTCTAGTTGGCACGAGTTCATTATTAGCATTGGCTACGATGGTGATTCCGGACTTCTTAGGAACCACCTGAGTTGGACTCACCCATTGACTATCAGATATAGGGTATATGATACCCACATCTAATAGTTTGAGAACCTCAGCCTTAACCACTTCCTTCATTTTGGATTTAGCCTACGTTGTGGTTGCCGAGCGGTCTTCGCATTTTCCTCAAGATATATGTGGTGAGTACAAATCGAGGGGTCGATTCCCTTGAGGTCCGTGATCGTCCATCCTAGGGCTCCTTTATGCTCAATGAGAGTAGATATGAGCATACTCTCCTGTTCTTTCTCCAGGTGGGCAGAGATCACCACCGGGTATGTCTCATCTTGACCTAAATAGGCATATTTCAAATCAGAGGGCAAAGGTTTTAGGTCAAGCTTCGGTGCCTTGAGGTTAGAGTGTAGAGGCACTACATCAGTTTATGGCAATTCTTCGAATTGTGGCCTCCACCGGTTAACTTCAATCTTGGTGCAGTATCAAGCAAGGCACACGTCTCCCTAATCATATCATCATCAAACTCATCGGAGTGGGCCAAGCACGTCTCTAGAGGATCAGAGGATAAGGTAAGGGGTGTCCTATCTTCCACGAAAGTATCGATCATGTTAATGTCGTGGACATCATCATCATCCTCTGCGTTGTTGCCGTTATTGAAAAAGATGTTTGACTCCAATGTCAAATTTCCAAAAGACATAGTCATGACACCATTCCTGCAATTGATGATTGCATTTGACGTGGCAAGGAATGGGCGACCAAGAATGACGGGAATCTGAGTGCTCATGTTGTTGATGGGTTCGGTTTCCAAGATGATAAAATTCACAGGGTAGTAAAATCTATTGACTTGGACTAACACATCCTCAATAATCCCTCTTGGCACACGAACAGTTCGATCGGCAAGTTGTAGTGTGGTTAGGGTAGGTTTTAACTCACCAAATCCTAACTGTTTGTATACCGAGTAGGGAATTAGATTGACGCTCGCTCCCAAGTCAAGAAGTGCATGATCAATTCGATGGTTCCCGATTACACATGATATGGTTGGGCTACCGGGATCCTTGAATTTCTGCGGCATGTCTTGCTTCAGGATGGCACTCACTTTCTCAGTCAAGAAGATCTTCTTTTGAATGCTTTGCCGTCTTTTGGTCGTGCATAGGTCTTTCAGAAATTTTGCATATAGAGGAACCTGTTTTACGACATCAAGTAGAGGAATGTTGACTTTCACTTGTTTCAACACCTCCAGAATATCCTGAGAGTTAGAAAGACGTTTTGGTGCAACCAACCATTGGGGGAATGGAGCAACTGGCTTCTCTAGAAGTTCTGGTTCTAAATTTTGTGGGACATCACGAGATCCATCATTATTGTCATCTTTTGGTTCTTGAGGCTTTTCGGGTCTAACCGTAAGGGTTTTATCAATGATCTTCCCACTCCTAAGAGTGGTGATGGATTTAGCGTGTTCCATTTGATTTGAAGAGCTGGGATCATTTATCTGGTATTGCGGTTTAGGATTGGGGAGCGGTTGTGCAGGAAGCATCCCCTTTTCTATAACCGTCATACGTGAATCTATTTTTTACATAAAGTTTGTAAGTCCACGCACTGCCTGAGTCACTCTTGTATGGAATTTTGAACCTGGTTCTTCTTGAGGTTTCCCATTTTGGATTTTGATTGAAGAAACTTTGAGGGGTAGCGGTTTGTCCATTCCTCCAACTAAAATTTGGATGATTTCTCCAACCAGATTGTATGTATTGGAGGTAGATCCATTGAAAGGTCTTTGATAGTTATTTACATTGGCTTGCTCATTCAACACTCCTCGAAAGGTAGATATGGTAGGACAATTTTCAGTTGTGTGAATGTTGCAATCACAGATGCCGCAAACAATTTCATTAACCTTCTCCTTCTTTCCTTCCATGGCCTCAACTCTTCGAGTGAGATTAGTCACTTTAAAATTTACATCGTCCTCTTCTTTCAGGAGATATACTCCACCTTTCTCCTTAGATTGAGTTGGCCTAGGCGTGGTGTTTGATTTTGGGTAATGGTCCCATGATTGTGCATTCTCGGCAAGTCTATCGAGGTAATCCCATACCTCATCGACTTCTTTATTCATGAATTCTCCATTACACATTATCTCGACCAATTGGCGCATGGAAGATGTCAGTCCATCATAGAAAAAATTTGTAATGCGCCACATTTCAAAACCGTGTTGTGGGCATGAACTGACAAGATCCTTGAACCTTTCCCAACATTGGTAGAATGTTTCATCTTCCTTTTGGGCAAAGTTCATGATTGCTTTTTTGAGAGTAATCGTTTTATGGTGTGGGAAAATTTTCTTTATGAATTCCCTCTGCAAATCATTCCATGTGCCAATGGATCTAGGACGCAGTGAATGTAACCACGTCTTAACCTTCTCTTTCAAGGAAAAAGGAAAGAGTTTCAGCCTGATTGTATCCTCGGATACATTGGGAAAGTATAAGGTAGCTATAATCTCATCGAACTCTTTCAAATGTAAGTATAAACTTTCTGATTCAAGCCCATGAAATTTAGGAAGGAGTTGGATAACTCCTGGCTTGATGTCCATCTGTCCTGTGTTTTCAGGAAAAATCATGCATGAGGGCGTACTCACCCCCGCCGGTTGTAAATAATCTCGTAAGGTACGAGGCGGGGTGCTTGAAGCACCTCATTCTCATCATGTACTTCCTCATCCAACTGTTGAGGTAGTGCTTGAGGTTGATTTGCAGCCATAACCTCAATTAACTCAGGGAAATTCGAGCGGTGTCTAATCCTGCGATGGATAGTCAACCCCTCAACTAATCCTCCTTCAGTCAAGAGACGTCGAGTGTCGTCATGGGCCCACTTGGGCATGAAACACTCGCAGCCCTCAATTAAATTCTAAACCTAATCCTAAGAAAGAAAATATGAATCTAGAAAGAAAGAGAGGGTTGGGAGGAAGTTACCAAATTGGAGTTCCTAAGCAAAAGACCTGCAAAACAAAACAAAATAAGTTAGTTTCTAAATAGAAGAAATTTCTAAAGTAAACCAAATCTAAAGAGTTAGAAAATCTAGAAAATCAGAAAGAGTTTACCAAATTAGAAGTTCTATCTTAACAACCTACAGAAGAGAAAATAAGTTAGTTCTATGAATCAAAATAGAAAACAAAATTAAAAATTAAAATTAGTAAAATCCTAATCTTAAACTAACTCTAAATCCAATTAATTTTAGAAAATCGTAGCCGTCAGTCCCCGGCAACGGCGCCAAAAACTTGTTCACTCCCCAAGTATAGGGTTGTGATGTAGTAATAACTCGGTAAGACCGAGGTCGAATCCCAAGAGACTGAAACTTGTACGTAATCTGAAAAGTAACTAGATGTAGAACTAGAATGAGATGAAATCTAAATCAGGAAAAATCAAGGGAATAATGGTGAAAATATTAATCTAAAATTTTAGGAATTCAAAGGTGGAAAACTAGGGATTCAGAGGATCCACTTGGAGAGATCAGGGAGAACTATACTTGATTCATGAAAATCAACTGAACTTCCTTTGATGTAGTTTTGAAAAGATGAAAGGTATATGAATTAGAATGGATTCCATCACCAAACCATGCCCAGAAGACAAAGCAAACAACAGAATTAAACTAATTACCAACCAATCAATGTATGAAGGTTAGGAAGGGTACCGTCATCCGACCATGCCCAGGAGACGATGGTGAACAACAGGGCTTCCTGACGTCATAAACATAAAGAGGAAAAGAATATGCTCAAAGCCATCGCAGACCCATTGTAATTTCAGTCACAACAGACCATTAAAGACTGAAAACATTCCCTTAATTAACTAAAATCAACATTAGTTCAGTGTAAATAAAAATTAATTAATCGCAGAAAACGAAGTCTCCCATCACACTACAAGCTTCACCCCTTAGCCCTAGCTAAGGGGTTTTAGCCTGACATGGTTGGACTGATCTCCATGTAAGTCATAGAAAGAAAATAGAAAAAAATAAAAATTAAATAAATCCTAACTCTTTCTCTCTCTCCCTGTGCTCCACGTCCCAACTCCAGCCTCCAAGGTCAGATTTTCCTTTTTCTCCGCTTCTCCTTTCTCACTCTCTTTCTTATATAGACAACAGTGAATAGCGGCTGGGAGTGCCAAGACGTGCGTAAGAGATTGGCATCCGTAAAGAAACTCCTTACGTAGCGTGCGCAGTAAAAAGACGTGATTGGCTTGCGTTTGGATTGTATTTGCGGCGAATGCATGGCTTGTCTTTGGGATCTGACTTCATGGCATGGGTAAAGATCCACTCCTCCATCGTTTGAACGGTCTGGATCATTGATCCGATCGTGATTGAAATCACATAAGAACCCACGGAGGACGGCAGCTTCCTAGCTCTGCTGGGACGCTCGGCCTGCGTAAGTCCTGCGCTAGGATAATAGTGGGGCCCATTTTTTGATGTTACTCACAAGATCCAATCCGTTCATTGGATTTTTTACGGAAAACCGATCGGACATGTCCATTTTTCCTCTGTTTTTGTGTGGCCCACCACATTTCTCCTTACACCGTCTATCCTCCGTTTGAACAGCCAGAGTTCGATCCTCGTGATCTTCTGCAAATATACCAACTAGGCAGTGACAAGAAATTCGATGGGCGACCAATGGACGGTCTGGATCGGTCATGTAGATCAAGACCGTGGCCCACAAGAAAGGACCACGGGTCCCTGTTTCGTTGCCGAACTTTGGATTGAAGCCAGCGTCGGGTCAGCTTTAACTGACCGGCTTTGCTAATTCGGTACATGGCAGATGCACACCTGCTCTGTACACCATCTACACGAAGTGGGGCCTACATTAATGTTTTGAGAAATCCGTTCCTTGCATATGTTCTATCTTATCATTTTAGGCATTGATTCCAAAATAGAAGCAAATCCAGAGATCAGGTGGGCCCTGAATCAAGATTTTACGGGCTGATATGTCAGTTTAGCCACTTCCACAGGGATCCGGGAGCTGAAATTCGACGTGTACGGTTCATTTATGGTCCTCAGGTGATGTATGAAGTTTCGAGCCAAATGGATGATGGGAACCTTGTGATCTTGCATTCTGGCTGACTTTCAGGCCACTTGAGCTTCAGTTTCTCGATTTTCACGGGCCTCTGGCATGTAAATTCATCGATCTTGGTCTCATGGAGTCCGTCCCTTGCCTGTGGTGTCATCAGAGCATTAATTTCATGCTTTAAGTTCCTTTTTTCAGTCCCTGTTCACAAATACACTCTGCATCACAAATATGATTAAAGCGGACCATTAAACGGTATCGTGTCTGTAAATCCAGGCAATAATCAGGGTTTGATATGCAATATTTGACCCTCAACACATATCGCAATCACTAACCTATAACATCCAACTTGCAATCACTAACCTACCATGTCCAACTTAAAAGGATAGACATATGCAATATAGGGGCCAGGCCATCACTACGAATCAGTTGGCACTAGCCCTAGTTTGGATAAAATCAGTGGAATGGAATGGTATTTATAGGCTTCTCAAATCTACCATGGAAATTCTAGAAATCTTCTCAAGCTTATCTAGAGAAATCCCGCGAGAGAAGTCTTTATCTTAAGAGATCCTAGAGAACTTTTGTCTTATCTAAAACAGCTATATAGCGTACTTGAACACCCTCTTATTACATTGAATTAACAAAGAATGACCTGTTTGGGTTGCAATTTATAGGTTAATGCACTTCAGCATGGTAAATGTTAATCCTAATTCATGAGTTTCTCATATGTAACATATGATCTGGGGTGAAACCACCACTCTCCATTAGAGTGGGCCATTTTAAAGCTACCTGATCTCATCTAGGTGAACGTGTAAGTTCATTGTGGTATTTCATGTTGGATATGTATGTGTGCGCACGCTTGTGTGTTTGCTACCAGTGCTTGTAATACCATGGCTGCTCTTTGCCATTTAAGCTCATGCGCTGTTCATGTTGCAGGATCGATGAAAACATAGAAGACACATTGGCAAATGTGGAGGGAGCACAAGGGGTGCTGCTAAAGTACCTTAATGGGATATCCTCCAACCGGTGGCTGATGATCAAGATATTCTTTGTATTGGTAGTATTCCTAATGATCTTCCTATTTTTTGTTGCATAAAGATGGACTACAAAGGTAACAATGTCTTCTATTTTTCATGTAAGTTTGCATTTATATAGTCTATGTTTTCTGGTTCCTTTTTAGGGCCTTTAGTAGCTGTGGCACTAAAGAAAGTTACCCACAACGTTGGTTTTGGGTGTGTTTGTTTGGTTGTACTGCCAAATCACAATTGGTGGGCATCTGCAGCAGCTCCTGTCAACTTGGTGTTTAGGGTTGCGAAAATGCAGCAAGTGCATTTGCCTGATTTTTCAGCTGCCAATTGTTAACATTCCATTAGGTTCCCTTGAGAGACCCCATGCCCTCTTCCGCCCTCTCCTCCTATACGCAATTAGCGGTGTCTTTGGGTTTTCTAAAGCTTGCTTAATTTCGTTTCTGCAGAAAAAGGTGCCGTTTAGTGTAGTGGATCTACATGGAGGACATGGGGCCTGCAAAAGTGATGTTCATGATGTTTGCTTATTTCATGACTTTAGAAATGTAGATTAGCTTATGTTTTTCTTTGGATTAATCTCTACTTTGATGGATGTAATAAACTTCTGTTAATTTATTTCCATTGACCCTAAATTTTGTGTGTTTATCAGGGTTTAAAATTGTTCCTAAAATTCCGTCCTAAAATTTGACCGTTGGCAACATTAAGAACGGTTTAAAATCGTTCCTAAAATTTTGTTCCTAACTGTTGGCACTAGAACAGTTTAAAACCGTTCCTAAACTTTAAAATGGTATCCAAAACGGTTCTGAATTGTTCTATTTTTCTGCGACGCTTCATTTAGGAACAGTTTTAAACCGTTCCTGAAGCATTTAGGAACGGTTTAAAACCGTTCCTAAATGACGATTTTGGTATAGTGTGAGTTGGAAAAATGGATGAACGACATAGATATAACACAAACCTCAGCCAATCCATCTAGGCGTGGCAATTCACCATTTTAGAAGGTGGTGATGGTTCATCTATCCGGGCCATCAAAGCCATTGGTCACATGATGGATGGAGCATACCTTGAGATTCATACTGATTAAGCAGTGCTAACACTCCAATTGGTGGCTATGGATAGTTGAATATAAGTTTGAATATAATATAATTGATGCTCCAAATTCAATAGGCAGAATCAGATTGGATGCTATCATCTTCTTAATATGACTTTTGGGTTACTCTCCGTCCACATGGACCACCAATTTGAGTGGTCTAGATTGCAGAACAAATATACCTTATGTACACTTGATGAGCTATTACCATTATAAGATGGTGGTGAAATATCATAACAGTCTAGCTCCACATGCTCTCTCTCAAATGCTCCTAAAGTAATTAAAGGCTTGGCCATTGTGTTAGATCCAGATTATAAACAAAAAGGCTGCACAAGTAAATAAGGGAGGAGTAGGTTTTGTAAAGGCCCCACCATGTGTTCACTCCTCGGTTTAGCTTTAGTTTGGTAAGACAAGTGACAAGGGTTGTCCTCGAGTAGAGATTGCCTAAATGCCGACGTTGCACACGTGCGAAACATCTAGGCCATTTTTTTAAAGCATCCGTCGATCGAATACAATTGGGCCACCCACATACGATAAAAGGGACGGTTCAGAAAAGAGTACAAACAATCTACATTTGGACGTTTACCTTGTCTTGATTTCTTAGCCAGGGATTGTCCACGTTGGACCCATTTGATGAGTGGCCTAGAAATCCTCTGCACACATTGGCCGTGATGGCCTTCTCATTGTCACGACGAGCAAATTGCCTCAGCATTTCTCATCTTTGAAGCCGGTCTAAGTACTTGCATATCATCTATGAAGTATTTTAGAATGATTAGTCATTCACCTTAGTTTCCGTGGCACTCCCAGGGCAGCAGAATTTGTAGGATTACTCTACAATATTTGTTTACATGGTAAAATGAATAGGTTGTGTGGGGTCTGTTGTGGGGGGAAATCCGGTTGGTATGTAGTGTCATGGAAGAACTTGAGCCGACCCCAACTGAGGTGAGCTTGGCTCGTCCAGTTGAGTGGCCTCGCTAAGGCAAGTCGGATGGCAGAGCTAGATAAATGGACCCGCGGTACAGTATTAGCTCGTCTACTCTGATTAAGTCCTGACAATTAGTGTCTAACTACCAAGTTCTTTTGTAGAGCTTTCACATCAGCTTGGAGCCCAGAAGAAGCCATTACACACCTCATCCGTTGACTCCGACCAGACCCTCGTTGACAAGCGACCAAACTCGAACCGCTTATGGGCTTGGACTATCATAGGCAAGACCCAGACTACAGGGTCGGCTCGAGGAAGATGTGGCCTACAATCACGCTCAAGGATCAACTCCAGTAACACATGTATGGAGTAACATCCGGCGCATGATCTCATGGTAACTGCCAACATCAGCGCATGCATTGCTCTCACTTAATGGTAGGAATCGTGTCGAGAATGACAAACACGTTCACTTCAAGTAGAAGGTATAAATAGGAGACATGTTTATAGGAACAGGTACGCAAAATCTCTCACCTAAACCCCATTTACATTACTTAGACCTAGATTCCAAGCCTGACTTTGGCATTGAAGGGTCCCTTGTACTATCCAAGTCTCCTTTATTTTCGTTCTGTGCAGGCCTACAGGACTTGGTACAGGCACTCGAAGCTTAGAGAAGGTGAGCCAGATTTCAGCATCAAAATTTTGGCGCCATCTGTAGGAATTTTCGCCTAAAAACCACTCCTACTTTACCAAGGAGAGACGATGAAAGGGAAGAAGAAAATGCATACACCAACTGTCGTGGCTAATCCTGAGCCGTCCAGGGCACGAAATTTGACCTATGGATTGTAGATAGAGTCTGCGCCTACAAAGCCTACTCAACAATCTAGGAATCTGATAAGGGTCAAATATTGCATATCAGACCCCAGATATTTCACGATTTTATGTAAATCATAACGCCTAATGTCAAAATTTAATTGTGTTTTATCGCAGGATGAAATAAAAAGCGTGGGTTGAAAAATGATATTAAAAGTGTGAATTTAACGCTCCGAAATTACCGAGCTCGGGATGGACTCCGAGAAAACCAATAATGAAGATTTTACATGCACGGATCCGGGGAAAGTACGACAAAGGGGCCCGAAAGGGGTCCGAGAATGCTAGATCACAGGTTTCCTATCCGATCGGTTCAAAACTTCATACATGTGATGGGGGCCATAAATTAACCGTACATATTAAATTTCACCCATTGGATCATTACTAAGTACCCCAATCGACAAATCAGCCCAAAAACCGTTGATTCTAGGCCACCTACAATCTGAACTGCCTCAAATTTGGTTTTAGTGGTTGAAATAATATGAAGAAAAGGATGGACGGTGCAGATTTTGCATGAACATTACGTTGGGTCCCATATGTGGTGAGTGTACACCATGCACAAGTGGGCAAGACGTGCACCGGACGGTGAGACGGTCGGCGCTTGGCCGTCATACCCGACCGACTCCGTCTCTTCAAAACTCAAAAAGCGGGCATCTTCCCGTCCGACCGACAGGTGGATCGAGTTGTGGGTCCCATTCGTTGTCCAAATGGACAATCAAAGCCCGTCCATCCGCTTCCTGAGGCCGACATACCCCTCGCCTAGATGACCATTTGATCTCATACATGTGTACAGACGTGGATTGATGAAAATCGTAGGTTGGACGGTGTAACAATATTTTTCGTGGCCCACAGAAAAATGGAGAAAAAATAGGTTTTTCTGACCGAACTTTCAAGCTGAAACTAATGAATGGAGTGGATTTCGCTGGAAACTTCGTTCGTGGGACCCACCATCATCACAGCCGTCGTCTGCGTCGGCCGAAACGGACGCCGTGTCCGTTTTGTGGAAATTTTGGGCTCCGTACGTCGCCCGTACGGCCAATCTGAGCCGTTCATCGTGTAGAGGGCCATGAATACTATAAAACCATGCTGATATTTCACTCCCATGCGTACACACGTGTGTGATACAGAGGCCACAAACAGGCTGCTCGACGACATTCAAAACTGATCTTTTCGAGATTTCTTCTGTGGGTCGCGCCAATGGACCTTCAAAACCATCCATTCTTGACTGAAATTTCATCCTGAATCCAATGGACGGGGTGGATTTTTCGAAAACACCTCTGTGGGGCCCACCGATCACGGCCAAAAAATTACACTTGAGTCCGTCTACGACTCGCCACTAATTCCACCATCCAGCGGCTATAAAAGGAAGTTTTGGACATGGGAGAGGCATTCAGATCCGTGGAATTTGAGATCCAGAGCAGGGAGAGAAGAAAGAAAGGAGGAGAAAGAGAGAGAGATTGTTCGGTTTGGAGTTTTAATTTATGAATTTTATTTAATATTTTTATGGATTTTATGGGTAACTAATCTCTCAGCTAGGTGAGATGAAGCCCTAATTTGATCACTCTTGTATTGGTTGATTTACTTTGAATTTTAATTAATTTGTTTTTTTCTCTAAGTGGGCTTTATGGGTTTAAATTCCATACTTCTCCATCTATGAACTTGATCAAAGTATATAGATGGATGTTGTTGGATGCATATTACAGTGCTTGTGTCGATCAAAACGGGTTTCCTATAGAGGAAGAAACGGATGCTTTAATGAATGTACATTCCATGTGCCCGACCAAGGACATGGAATTTGTTATTCATGGCATTGCTTAAAGGAATTAGGCAACATGTCTGTATGCCGATTTAGGACACAGATTGTGCTTTCTCTATTTAAGTGGTATCAATCTATTTCAAGGTGAATCAACAGACAAAACAAGGGTTAGGATAGTTAGGGGTGGATTCGAAAGTCCTAGTGCTCTCTCTCTGATTGAATTTTATTCCCTATTCTTAATTGTTTTTCCTAAAATTGTGCTTAATAGTTTAGTTCATTATTCATTGGATTAGTTAAGAAGAATCATAGATTTGAATTGTGACAACCAGTCCTCGTGGGATTCGACCTCGATCTTACCGAGTTTATTACTACATCACAACCCTATACTTGGGGAGTGAACAGAATCGAGGAGGCAAATACCAAACATTACAGAACCAAATGGAAATGCTGGTCAATGAAGTCAGTTAGATGAGACAACAAATGAATAGACAACATCCACCTCTTGATCAGGAGGAGAATGCTTCGACGGTTGCAGAATATCCAGCCCCTACAGTGTCCCGAGACATCTCACAAGGAGCATCTGGTCGGATCCCGACGCGAGCACGGGAGCCATCGAACCGAGCCCCAACGCATGTCTCTGAGACCTCAACACTGGCTCTGATTGACCTCCGTCATGAAATGGAACGAAGAAGATGCGAAAGGACTCTGAACTTGATCATGCTTAGGAAGCGTGGCCGAGAAGAAAGATCCCTGGGAGATTCAGTTAGAAGAACTGCGAGCGCAGATCGACACAATGCGTCGGACATACCAAACTAGACCCCGGCCACCATAGAAGCGATGATAGAGGAGACAGAGCCCCCATTCACCAGCGAAATAATGGGTGCGGTGATGATCGAGGTTCAGAATGCCTCCCATTACGCCTTATTAGGGTTCTGGGGATCCTACCGAGCACATAGAGTCCTATCGTTCATGGATGGAGTTTTAATCAGTCTCCGGAGCAATCATGTGCCGAGCATTTTCAATAACACTTACTGGAGTCGCACGAGATTGGTATCGACAGCTAAAGCCAAAGTTAATTGGCTCGTTTGTCGAGCTCAGTAAAGCATTCTTCACACAGTTCATCATAGGGAAGCAGCGTAGGAAACCCTCTGCACATCTACTCACCATCAAGTAGAAGGATGTGGAAGCGTTAAAGGACTACATCCTCTGATTCCATGGGGAGGCGATGCAGGTCGATGATTACTTCGACAAGATGGCTCTGGCTGCTACAATCTCTGGGCTCAAGGAGGGGAAGTTCCTATTCTTAATAAGGAAAAACCCTCTGACCACGTTGGGAGAATTCATGAATCAAGCCTAAAAATACTCAAATGTCGAGGACTTCTTCAGCTCTTAGAAGGGGGCTCAACACTCAAAAAACTCCTCCCGAGACAAAAAATGAAAAGATGCCCCATTCCAACTAAGCACGGGCAGAACGCACCTAAAGGCCGAGCAGAAATCTTGAAAGCCGATTCACCTCATACACCCCTCTCAATACATCCCCGGAACAGATCCTCTTAGAGATCCGAGACAAGAAACTGTTGATGTGGCCGAGCTGCATGAAAACAAATGTAGACCAGTGGGACAAGTGCAAATACTGTCGCTTCCACCGCAACCATGGGCACAACACCAGTGACTGTGTCGACCTAAAAGAAGAGATTGAGACTCCCATTTACAAGGGATACTTGCATCAGTACATAAAGGAAGAAAAACTAGCTCGGAAGGATGAGCCGCCGAGCAGAGCAGCGGACGACGGCACCAAGATCCGGACAATATGTGGGGGACCGTTAGGAGGTGGGGACTCAAACCATGCCCGAAAGGCTCATGTTCGAAGTACTGATCCCAAGCACTACATCCACTTAGCTAATAGGCTGAGTAAGGAACCTTGGATGAGTCCATGTAGCTTAACGTTCACAGAGGATGATGCACATGGAATTTAGCACGCTCATGACGATGCCTTGGTGGCAACCATGATGATAGCCAATCGGAAGGTTACTACATCCTGATCGATACAGGAAGCTCAATCGACATCTTGTACTCTGAGGCATTCTACAAGATGAATATCGACAGGTCTCGCCTTCGACCTGTTCGAACCTCGCTGCACGGCTTCGTGGGCAATAAAGTTATCTTAAAAGGGGCGATCTCTCTCTCGGTCACTACAGGAGAGGGACAGAACCAAGTCACCTTGTTGGTAGATTTTTTGGTGGTGAACACACCATCGGCATACAACGTCATCCTCGGACGCCCATCACCTAACTCCATGAGGGTAATGGTATCCACATACCATCTGATGATGAAGTTTCCCGTTGTTGGAGGAATCGGCTACCTCCGAGGAAATCAGTGGAAGGCTCGATGTTTTTACTCTATAGCTGTTAGAAAAGGCTTGGTGAAACAAGTACAATCGATGCGCTTAACCCTAGAAAAGACACATCGGAGGGAAGTTTCCCTATGGAGGATCTCCTGACCGTTCCGCTTGACGATGTCGATACGACTAAAACAGTCCAGCTCGGATCATCATTAACCACCGATCAATGAGCACAAACGTTGGAGTTTCTACGCCAACACAAGGACGTCTTCGTGTGGTCCCACCAGCATATGCCGGGCATCACTCCTGAAGTAATGGTTCACAGGCTAAAAGTGAACCCAGAGCATAGACCGATCAAGCAGAAGAGAAGAGCCTTCGAGCCCGAGAGGTACGCAACAATCGTCAAGGAGGTCACCAAACTACTCGACGCAGGTTTCATTGAGGAAGTCCATTACCCGGACTGGATTACAAACATTGTTCTCGTAAAAAAGGCCAACGAAAAATGGCGGGTTTGTGTCGACTACTCGAACCTAAACAAAGCCTGTCTCAAACTAGCTAGTCAACAATACAGCCTGGCATGAGCTTCTCATGTTCATGGATGCATACTCTGGCTACAATCAGATAGCAATGCACCCCCCGGACAAGTAGAAGTTGATGTTCATCACAGACAAAGGGCTTTACAATTATTGAGTCATGCCCTTCGGCTTGAAGAATATTGGGGCCACATATCAACAACTAGTAAACAAGATGTTCGCCCGTCAAATTGGCCGAACCATGGAAGTCTACATCGATGACATGCTAGTGAGGATCATTAAAGCAGCCAACCACATATCAGACCTTGGTGAAACTTTATCCATACTATGGAAGTATCAAATGAGGTTGAACCTGACCAAATGTGAGTTTGGTGTGGGCTCGGGTAAATTCCTCGGCTTTCAAGTTAGCCAGAGGAGCATTGAGGCAAATCCATATAAAATCAAGGCCCTCCTTGACCTAAGCTCGCCTTGAACTTTGAAAGAGATTTAGTGCCTCACTGGAAGAGTTGTCTCCATCAGACAGTTCATCTCCAGAGCAACAGACAAGTGCCTCCCCTTCTTCTAACAACTGAAAGGTAATAAGAAGGCAGAGACCTTAGACTGTGAGCAGGCGTTCTAGCAATTAAAGCAATATCTAGGGTCACCCCCATTGCTGCCTAATCCAGAAAAAATGGGAACCACTATTCCTCTACTTGGAGATCTCAGCCTCGGCTGTAAGCTCGGCACTCATTAGAGAATTCAGAGGGAAACAACACCCTATATATTATGTCAACAAAGTACTGGTCCGAGCGGAGACAAGATATCCAGGCATGGAGAAGCTCACCTTGGCTCTGGTCGTGTCTGCATGATGGCTACCCCATACTTTTAGGTACACTCGATAATCGTCCTCACTGATTAACCACTTTGACAGGTACTCTAGAAGCCTGAAGTATCTGAGCGCTTGACCAAGTGGGCTATAGAGCTCGGCAAATTCGACATTGAATATCGACCGAGGACTATCATCAAGGGCCAAGTGGTGGCCAATTTCATAGCGGAGTTCATTTTCCAAAATAGTAAAGCCAAAACATTCAATTCAGGCACTCCGGCCTGCTCGGTAGTGAACCTCATAATCCTCCAAACTTCTACACCTGCCAAGGATCCCAAAGTGGAGACGAAGACAGCAGACAACTGGACCCTATTCATAAATGTATTACCAAACTCGAAATGAGGGGGAGTAGGAATTGTCCTAATCATGCCTGACTCGACCACTGTTCAGTACGCCATACCATAAGTCTCTGTTTCCGAGCCTCAAATAATGAAGCAAGCACGAGGCATTATTAGTTGGACTTAGGTTAGAAATTGCCTTAAGAGTCTGATTCCTTAAGGTCTAGTGCGACTCTCAGCTCGTCATGAACCAAGTATCAGTAGAATATGAAGCTAAGGAAGCTAGGATGATAGCCTATCTAGGTAAGGCACAAAAACTCATGAATAAGTTTCGGGAATGCGACATCAGTCAAATGTCGAGGGCTAAGAATCCCGGGCTGTCGCTCTCAGAAAACTGGCCTTGGTGACTGAAGGGAACATTCCGAGGATTATCCTAGTAGAATTCCTCAATGAGCCGAGCATCGATCACCTTGACCAAGAAATCGTTCACCCTGTGCAGACAACCACAAGCTAGATGGATCCTATAGTTGAATACCTCAAGGATGGCAAGACCCCTGAGGATAAGTTGGAGGCTCGGCATCTGAGGCTCAGAGCAGCATGATATACAATCATAGGAGATACATTATATAAGAAAGGTTTTTCCTTGCCATATATGAGGTGTCTCCGACCAAACGAGGCAGAGTACGTGATCCGAGAGACCCATGAAGGGATCTGTGGGAATCATTCTGGTGGCCAAGCTCTGGCCTAGAAGATTATTCGTCAAGGATACTTCTGGCTGACAATTCGAGAAGACTCCAGAGGCTTCACCCAGAAATGTGACAAATGCCAAAGGTTCGCAGTCGTCCCGAGGCAACCAGCAGAGGAACTGACTCTCATGAGCGGGTCGTGGCCATTTGCCCAATGAGGGATTGATATTATCGGACCACTGCCCCAGGGTAAAGGACAAACTAAGTACGCAATCGTGGCCGTCGATTACTTCACCAAGTGGGATGAAGCCGAGCCTGTTGTCAGGATCACCGAGCAGAAAGTGACAGACTTTGTCTGGAAGAATATTGTCTACTGGTTTGGCATTCCTCACACCATTGTGTCAGACAATATAAAATAGTTCGACAACGATAGGTTCAAGGGCATGGGTCAAGGACTCGGTATCAAAAACACATACTCATCACCTTGGCATCCTCAATCCAACGGTCAAGTGGAGGCGGTGTACAAGATCATAAAAAATCATCTCAAGACCAAGCTCAAGAGAGTAAAAGGCGCCTCGGCCAAGGAACTCTCGTTCGTACAGTGGACATATCGACCTACTGCTTGGTTAACAACAAGAGAAACCCCTTTCTCCCTTTCTTATGGTGCTGAGGCGGTTGTCCCCATCCAGATAAGACTCCTCACTACTCGGGTACGATCTTATCAAGATGGAGATAACACTAACCAGATGATGATGAGCCTCGACTTGAGGAATTGAGGAATATGACTGATCTACGGATCGCGGCTCAGCATCAATAGGTCGCTCATTTTTACAATTTCAGGGTCAAGATGAGGCGGTTCCAAAGGGGAGACCTTGTCCTTCACTGGGTATTACAAAACACTACGGAACCCAGACTAGGATCCATGGGACCAAACTGGGAGGGACCCTACCGAGTGTCCAGCTCAGCTAGACCTGGCTCATATTATCTCGAGGACCTGAAAGGGCGTCCACTACCGCACCTATGGAATATCGAACACCTAAAGATCTACTACTCCTAAGGGAAATGATGTAAGGGTCGGCCCTATTTGTAGTAAATTTACACCTTAAATAAAAGTGCATTTTTTTATGACATTTTACATATTTTACATGGAACCCCAAATGCAGGTGAAATAATCTCGTGGACGAGCTGATCACGTAAAGAAGTAGTCGGCTCACCACCCATGCATGCTATGAAGGACCATCTCTCATATGCATAAATAGAACCCTTCGATGAGCTGACCCTTAAAGAAGAGGTCGGCTCGTCATTCGACACACATCATAAACAACACATAAATCGACCAAAAACTAAGTATATTAATTAAAATGGTGCCGAAGCACCGTAATATCCAGTTATAAAAAAAGGAGGGTAAATGAGATATGATTAACAAAAATTAATCAGCGCGAGTTGGAGGAGCATCTGCGCTAGGATGCTGGTCAGCAAGAGGAGTAGCATACTGGGGGCTAGTTAGCAGGAGCGTCCACAGCCTCCTCGGTAGCTAAAGCGTTGAGGTCAAGGTCTGGATAAAGGTCCTTAACATCATCTAGATAGGCATTATATCTATAGAAGTAGACCCTATTGATCTCGACGGCCCTCTCTGTTAAAGACTTGAACTCCTCAACAACAACAACAGCTCTTAAAACAGCTAAGGCTTCGAGCTTGGCACGCTGTACAGCCATGGCCTCCTCCATAGTTGCCTTTAACTTAGCAACAACGTCAAGCTTGGCCTCCCCTAATTCAACCACCAACTGTGCATTGTCGTCCTCCACCCTTCCAAGATGGGCCTACGTGTCCACCATATCAGACTCAGCTAAGTCTAAGCGGGACTGGAGCTCGTTGACCTCTCCCTGGATCATTAGCTCCCGAAATTGGCCCTCTGCCACCAGGCCCTTCAGCTTCTCTTGTTCCTCGATCAAGGCCTTTAGGAGCGTCTCCAGCTCGGCTTTCTCCGCCTCCATCTAGGTTATCACCTGCAACCTATCCTGAACCGATATGAAGATCGGCAACACCTAAAATATAGATAAAAGTTAGAAATAATGTAAAGCCAGAATGAACAGATCGAATAAGGCTAAGAGTCTACCATGTAACAAACCGAAGTGAACTCTGTGATGAATGATTTAGGGCGACGGGATAGGGTGTTGGTGATCCCCGCCTTGGGCGCATGCTCCGCCGCCCAATCGACCAGGAGGGACATGTGGTAGCCAGGAGGATATACCCCAATTCCATGGGGGGAATTGGTCTAGCAGCTACCCCAACGCTGCTAGCAGCCGAGGCTCGAGGCTCAATCTTGGGCACGTCATCACCTATGGTTAGAGTGTGGGTCTTGCCAACCAGGTAATCAAATTCAGCGGGCGTGAGCTCAACGCCTTCAGCCTTCATCATGATCTCTCTCCTAAGCCTAGTGCGGGAGGGACTTATAGAAATAGTCTCTCCAACTACTTCCCCCTCCATCCCTTGCGGATGAGAAGGAATAGCTTGAGGGATTTCTAGAACAGTGGCAGGAGCCACGACGGGTTCAGCCACGGTAGGAAGAACTTTCTTCTTCTTCGTCATGATCTTCACACGCAGCTCGACACTCATCATCACACTAAGGGCCTGTTTGGTTTTCCGAAATACCAGCTTTTGAATGTAAAGAAGTCATCATGACTTTTGATGTGCGTTTAGTTTTCAACGTAAATACATGCTTTACCGTAGTAGCTAAAATGGCGATATTTAGATGTAAAATAGCCGCCTGAAACATTACGTCGCTGCTGGTAATCGAAATGAAATATGTCTGCGGCAGACCTGATAGCCGAATGAAGCCGTGGTCTGCAGGAGCATTGGATCATGATCATGTGCAACAGAGGCCCTTTAAAATAGATTTTCCACTTGACGTATTCTTCACTGAGGAACCAAACCGGGTTTTCTACCATTTCACTCCAATAAGGTAGGACGAAGACAATCGGTATCTTGCATTCTCTTTAGATTAGGGATTAGTGATTATACTTCTTCTTATATATTAGTGGTTATCAAAAATCCCTTCATTCATTCCGTGTTTATTCTCTATTTCCATGGTTCACAGTATACGACTTCAGAGAAGGTCTACGTGGTGGTCATCGGACGTTTCCGCAGCACTCATCTATAAGTGATATGCTTCCAAGTTGAGGTAGACCCCGATATAGGGTAACCAAAGTCTAAATAGAAGGGCCATCGACAAATGACAAGCAGTTCCTCTGACTTAGAGATGAGTCGCTGAGCTGAGCTGTTGGACGACAGATCTCGATGGGAGGGGACTCGCCTCAATAGGAATGTCTAAAACCTGAGTAAGGGACCCATGGGGAAGGAGCACGAGCCCCGATCTACTCAGCACCTTGAGTTGACCAGGTCGACCACCGCCAGAGGCAGTACGAGGAACCTGAAGGGGATCTAGACTTGGAAGATGAGGACCGGTCCTAATCTCAGCCGAAGATTACACCGACAGATGCGAGCTGGATGACATATTCAGAGAAAATTTCCCATTAGAATAGAGACTCTCCAACGTATCACATTAATACGCGACAGTCTCAGAACCGCCTCCGGAACCCTATATATACAACCATCCTAAATCGGCAGAAAATGAGAATGAGGTGAGATCTAAATCCTAATATACACAGCTAAGATTATCACATACAATCCATACTTAGGCATTGGAGGGTCCATGGCCAGCCAACGGCACCCCCTGTTATCTATATATTCCTAGTTATTTGCAAGTCCATCGGAGGCGCAGTTATACATTGATTGTATATGTTGGCCAAAATCTGCCAACAACAAGGTCCATCGCTTTGTATGCGTAAAATCTTTTCCATCCATTAGTGAGTAACATTATTTGGATCACATGTTTAGAAGAGAAACCGGATTAGGAGCTCATATGGGCCTCACCAAGGGAAAAAACTAATTTTCTTTCGAAACTGATAAGCTCACGAGGTATGGCCTGCCTGAGCTCTCTACCAGACTTATGTTCGCACATTCACTTCATCCTGGTAAGTTACCGCTGATTGATGGACGGGTTTGATAAAAGATAAACACACAAATACCTATGGTTGCCATCCCACCGATGTTCCATGTGGTGTAGATCGAGCTGATGTTTTTTAGCCTAAGGAGCTGACATCAAGGATCAAACATGCTGGATGGAGTCGATTTTACGTGACGAATCTGGTGGGAACCACCGACTAGGGTGTTTTAGTAACTGTTTAAAACAGGTGTTGCGGTGGATTCCAGTCCTTCCCAGAAGGGGCATCACATGACGCCATAGTAGAGAAATATCACAAAAACCATTTGCTTTCATGCTGAAATCTCAATCATCCAACGGCAGAGAGCTAAGATGTATCGGAGCTTTCATGGACACGAGTGTATGGGATCATTTCCCAGATTAGAGACGCTAGACCACATCAGATTTGGTAGAAATATTCCCGTGGGTTGGTTTGAATTTTCAACTTTTGTCCTAATATTTGGCAGATCTTAAATTATAATATCTAATAAAGACCTAATCACCTGTACATCCTTCCTCCCACCACTCCATTTGAGTAGGACAGTCTAAACATTAAAACAGTAGGCCCCACATCTCAAATATCAGTTACGTTCGCTCCGTAGTGGGAGACACTTGTACGTTAACTTATTGGTTGTCTATTAATTATTAAAATTAATGTGTTGAAAATAATAGATAATATTTAAAAATAAATAAAAATTAGATAATAAAATAAAATAAGAAAATGTTATTTATTTGTTTGTGTTGAAGTGTGACCGGGTCACTTAGCAGTACTCATCAAAACCTACACGCACGTTCAGACCTGGCCCAGCCCGCGCATGTGTTCAATGGCATAGGTCCAATCTAATGACATGGCTCCCACTTAAACAAATTCACGTGCCCTTTAAAATGGCGCTCAAGTACCATGCAAAAGTAAACTTTTATATATTCCATTTTTATTTTTATTTTTATTATTTCCGATGTGGGCAAGAAATACATTAAAAACAAAATACTTTTCAAAAAAAGAAACAAATAAAAATTTTGAAATTTTGTAACACTTTATTTTAAAATACAACACCAATTTTGATGGCGTACCTACTTGAGAAAGTGCTTAGTCTAATTTTTATGTCTGTTAATCTTTATGTTTGGGCCGCCGAATATGTTTTGCACGGTAAGTACGAGTACAGGGGATATGAATTGTGTAATGAGTAACTAATCTCGCTACAGTGTGGTGAGCAAACTCCACGAGACCACTGTGATGTATGTGTCATTATCAACACTGTTCATTCATTTTTCCATCTAATTTTTAAGCATGAACTCAAAATTGAAGCATATCGAAAGCTAAAGTGTAGTACAAGCATGAGTTAAACGCCTACTATTGAAAACATCATGGGAGCCACAAAAGTTTTGTATCAAAATCGTATTTGTGTTTTACTTTCATCTAGATGTATGTGACCTTATGAATAGGTTGGATGACAAATAAACATAAGTGGGATTTAGGAAGGTTGTTTTCTATGGTACGATCCACTTGAGCTCAGTCTTAAAATGATATGTAAGATGGACGTACAGTGCATAAGATGCTATCTACAGGTGTATATGTACGCCAAGATGTCCCACTCAAATGACATGTTGGTGGAAATGAGGCGGTTGCCTGACGATAGAAATTTTTACTGAAATTCTATGGAAATTGTGATTTTTACCAAACGACGACTCCATTTTAAAGCACAGAAGAGTTTTTTTTTTTTTTTTTCCGTGAGTAGAGTGACTACAATGACCACTGTTATAAGTTGGCCTAAGGTCCATATGGTCGTTGTATGACATTCAACAACTATACCATCATACAAACAACAAAATCAGGCAAATAAGACCAACAGGAGGGGCACACCATGGAGAGAAATATATAACAGTCAAAACCCTTCAACTTTATGTGTGGCCTACCCAATTATTAGATTATATGTGCATCATGACAGGGTGACCTGTCGGAGAGGTCGAATGTCATAAACACACCAGTTCAGCCCCACAGTATCTGATTATATCACTTTTCTTTTAAAGAAAAAATAATAGGTCAGAAGGTCTATATTTCAGATGCCCAAAAGAGCTCTTCAAAACTCAAAAAAAGGTAGAGGCTTCATTTAGAAGTCTCGAGAATCTCTCTGCTAAAAATTCCTTTTTAATAACTCTAACGTATCCATACCATTATAAAGCAATTCTAATTATTATTATTATTACTGTTGTGGGTCTACATCTTTCTTATCGTACCAAATAAGAAAAACATAAATTAGATAAGCCAATAAATGTATAGAAAAGGGAAGAAGAGACACCTTGATAAGAATTAGTGTCCCAGTGCACTTGAGCACATGGTTTGACAATTGGAGCCCATGCTTTAGTGATTTATCGGGACGTGGATTGCGTCCTACCCCCGCCTGGACGGTAATCCGTCCGGGTAGGGCTCTGTGGGGCCCACTGTGATGTAAGTGTTTCATCCACGCCATTCAATGCTGTTTTCAGATAATTTTAATATATGAATCAAAAAATGAGGCGCGTCTAAGGCTTAAGTGGACCACACCAAAGGAACCTACACTGATAATGACGCCCACCATTGAAACCTTTCTAAAGGCCAACGTGTTGTTTTTTTTTTTTACCCTGTAACCTATTAATAAGGTCATGTAGACGTGGATGAAGTGAAAACACAAATATCAGCTTCATCCGAAACTTGTCCAGCTCCTAAGAAGCTTTTAATGGTGGACGTTCAATCCCCACTTTGTGGTCCACTTAAGCCTTGGATGTGCCTCATTTTTTGGTTTATACATTAAAGTTATCTAAAAAAAGCGTTGAACGGCGTGGATAAAACACTTACATCACGATGGCCCCACAGAGCTAATCCGTCCGGGCGGGGTAGGACGCAATCCGCGTCCGATTTATCGGGGTGTTTGGCCGGGTGCATTAGGTGGTATTAGACAGGATGGAATTACGTAGAAGCTCATTATATCACTGGTCAGTGATTGTCGTGGATTTGTCGTGGATTTGGGAATGCAAGAATATCACCAAATGTTGTTTGGATACTGATGGAATTTGGCCAAATATTTGAGATACTGTTTGGGAACGCAAGGATTTACACCATGGGCGTGTTTACTGTACGGTCGTATGAGAGGGCACGGATAAACTACGGAGAAGTTGAGTCCCGGGACTCATATGTAATTGACATCGCCAAGTTCTGTGGTCCCATCTTGATGTATGTTTTGTATCTACACCCACCATCCATTTCCAGAGATCGTTTTAGGACATGAGACAAAGTAAGAGTCCCATCTAAATCTCAAGTGGACCGCACCACTGAATAGTGGAGAGAGTGACTCCCACCATTAAAAAATTTTAAGGGCCACAAAAGTTTATTTCCCTCCATGTGGCCCATTCAAAACTCGGATCTGCATCATTTTTCGCTCCATGGCCTGAACTAATTATGAGAAACAGGTGGACGGTGTTGATTTGGATAGATCATGGGGTCACGAGTGGGGACACCCCACCCACGCCCGCGGTGACGTGAGGGAGTTTTCCAAACCACCGTCACCTGTAGTGTGGTCCACCTGATGGTTGGATCAACTTGGTTTTTTGGTTCAAGGGTTAAAATGACCGAAGTAAAGAGGTGAATGGTGTGGATTTAACCGCTACCTCATGATGAGTCCTACGAGTAGAAACTCACTCCAAAACTCTGTGCATGCAAGCGAAGCATCATTGACACTATAGGCTTTTAAGTCCCTTTGCACCTCACGGTGTGACCCACCTTAGATAAGAATTGACTTTATTGTTGGGTTCAAAGGCTAAAATTGGATCGAGAATCGGATGGACGACTTGGATGAAACATATACACCATGTTAGGACCCACGAGTGGAGCCCCCACCCTTCCCCAGTAAATCCGGGCGTCAGATTCAGAGAATCAAGGAAAGGGATGGAGAAATCCTACCCACAACCCACGGTTTGGGTGTGAAACTCAAAATGATTATCATTTACCTATTCCATAGTTCTTCCAAACGTGCCAACACATGTATTAGATGGAATTAGGAATACAATTTTGTCTAATACCATCTAATACACCCGACCAAATAGGCCCTATATGAACTAATGGGCCTTACTCTAGATGGGAATACCCTTATTACAAAATAAATGACTTAAGAGAAATTGGTTCAAATTCTTCATGCTATGTGGCCCACTGAATAATTGTATTTTCTTGAATTTTGACGAAAGAAATAGACACCATTAGGATAGCCTTATAAGTGGTCCGATTTTACACAAGTATGCCTCATACGTGTGAGTAGGGCATTTTAAGTGCATCAATTATCATTTCTCTTGTATTATTCGTTGTTGTTAACAAATGTCTTAAATCTGAGGAAATTCGATTAGCCCGAGAAAGTTCAGCTGGAAGTCCACCAACAATGCATTATGGAACTTTCGAAATATTCGACCAATCAAAGGACAGGCTCCACTAGTCGAAGGGCACCCTTCAACTAGCCCAAGCTCTTGTTTGACTAGACAAAGGTTACACAGACTGCGTAAATTTAAGGAGGTTTTCGGACTATTCCAAGTCAGTGCAAAAGTAGGGTTTCCTAATCTATAAATAGGAATTCCTAAGGCTATTCTAAATCATGCTAAGGCTTTCTAAATTATTCCAAAAGGTTTCTAAAAGGGGTTCTAGGGTTTTAAAGGGAGTAAAAGGGGTGAGATTCGATGTTGTTCGAATCGGGTAAGTCTTTTTTATTTGTAATTTATACCTTCATAATGGATTTCTGTTACTTTGTGCTGTAGTTTTTTCCTGAAAGGGTTTTCCATGTTAAATCTTTGTGTTCTCTTATATTTGCTTGGTGCTCTTGGATTGCTATCCTAGATTATCTCCGTGTGATTCTGCGACTCAATCCCCAACAAGTGGTATCAGAGCAATCGTTGGGGTACAAATCTGGATATGTAGGATTATCATCAATGGGAAACGCCAACTTTGATATTAAGAAGTACTCATGCAAAAATAATTTTGAGATATGGAAGATTAAGATGATTAGTCTATTAACTAAGTAAGGCGAAGGTAAGGCTCTTGAGGAGAGAAAATCTACAATGAATGACGAAGACTGAAATATTCTTGATATAAATGCTTTATTTTTCATCCATTTATGTCTCATGGATGAGGTTCTCTATAATGTTTTCAGGGAGAAAATTGCGCTAGTTTATGGGCGAAGTTAGAGGATATCTATACAAAAAAATCTTTTGAAAATCACCTACACTTGAAGCTACAGTGGTATGTCTTCAAGATAGTGGAGGGTGAAGACCTAGAGGCCCATATCAGCAATTTTAATAAATTAGTTTGCAAACTGTTAGATATGGAGGAAGTGATCAAAGATGAGGAACAAGCATGTATGTTATTGAATTCTCTTCCGGTATCGAATTAGTCATTCAGGAACTCAATTTGCACCGCAAACAAAACCCTAAGTGTCGACACTATTATCTCAACCCTTCAAGAGAAGGCCATGAGAAAGTTAAACGGTGACATGGGGACATCTTCCGATGCACTGATTACGAGAAGCACGAATACTGATCGAGGTACAGGATCTCCAAGACCTAAATCCAAATCCAAAGGCAAGGGCAAAGGAAAATTAAAGTGCTGGAACTGTGGGATGACCAGACACATAAAAAAGGATTGTACTAATCCTAAAGCAAAGAAAAAAAAAACTCAGAGGCTTCTTCCAGGGAGGCCAATATTGTCACATCTGATGAAAAGACAAGTGGAGGTGATGTTCTGTCTATGTACATGATCGGACACTTACACGACAATCATAGAGATGAGTGGATCTTTGACACAGGAGCGTCATATCACATGGCTCCTTATCGGAATTGGTTTGCCAGTTACAAAGAATGCGATGGTGGATAGGTCTTTATGAGCAATGACAATGCCTGCAATATTGTGGCTATTGGTACGGTGAGCATCAAGATGTTTGATGGGATGTAGCATACCTTAACTAATGCCAGGCATGTTACTGATATGAAAAAAAAGTCTAATTTCTCTTGGTGCACTCGAGGCTATAAGGTGCAAGTTCATTGGTCTTAATGGTGTCCTTAAAGCTTCAAAAGGGTCACTCGTGGTTATGAGAGTGCAAAGACACGAAAACCTTTATGGGTTGATTGGAAGCACTTCAGCAGGTGGATCGGCAGTAGCTGTTGTAGATTCCACATCTGTACGTATGTGACATGCACGTTTGGGCCACATAAGCGAGCGGGGCATGAAGGTACTATCTGATTGTTGTTTGATTCCCGCTTTTAAGAATTCTGATTTAGATATATGCGAGCATTGTATATATGGTAAACAATCTAGATTATCTTTTAAATCTAAAAAATATGTACGTAAGGGAGTGCTTGATTATGTGCACTTTGACGTATGGGGGTCTTTGCCAAAAGTTTCCATTGGGGGGTCGTCATGGTTTGGTTCATTCATTGATGACTACTCTAAGAAAGTTTTAGTTTACTTCATGAAAAGTAAATCCGAAGTTTACATCATATTCAAACAATGGAAGGCAATGGTGGAAAAACAGTCATGGTGAAAAATAAAGGTTTTAAGGACTGACATTGGTGGAGAATTCACTTCAACTGAGTTTAATGAATATTGAAAAGATGAAGAGATCATTAGGCACAACACAGTTGTAAGACCCGTATCTTAGTTCGTACTGTTCCATAGGCTTCTGCGGTCATCCCGGTCGAATTTTGGCAACTTGCGATATGTAACCGGCGTCTGTGCGCGATCCTGAGACGAATCCTGTCGGTCTGAGTCAGCTCAACTTGAGACTTGTACTAGTGTGATCGCGCCGTCGTCGCGTCTCACGCGCCAAGGCGATACCTAGGCCAGGAGATGTGGGCCCGCGTTTAGTTCGAAGAAAATGCCGCGCGTTGTAAATATTGAGGGAATCTCTACAAAATGTCACATCAATCAATCTCATCCATCACTTCACATGTCAAGTACAACCACTCCATCTCCAAGTATAAGCAACCCATAACTCTCTTACAACCAAGTACCCTAAAGTCAACTCTCCCCATCACCCATCACTCACTCACCATTCCTCTCTCTTATCATCTCTCTCTCTCATCCTCCCAAGCAATCCAAGCCCCCAACGTCCATGGCTTCCATGGAGAACAAGTGTGGCCCACCTTCCTATCTCCCATCTCCACCGTCCTAAGTCGATCTCAACTGTTGAAGTGCATCCATTGGATCTCTAGTATGCATTAATGGAATAAAAAGTCCAAGAAGATCAAAGGTGGGTGCTTTTATCTCTCTCTTTTTCTCATTTTGTGTGATGTGTGGCCCACTCAAATGGACCCCACCTTGATGTATGCCTTATCTAGACCATCCAAGCCTTGTGGGCCCTATCCTTGGGATGATGTGAAAACACACATATCAAATTGATTTAACTTAAGTGGGCCGGATTCGCATAGGACCCACAAACCGTGGTCCCCATACGTGGGATCCACCTTGATGAAATATGGGCCACATCCGTGTGGGACCCCACGAGTTTTGTGTTATATCCATGCGGTCCAGTGTCCCTGAACGCTGGACAAGGCGTGGTTAACGTAGAGAGCGTGTCCTGTCATCAGACGAGTTGGCAAAAAAAAAAGAAAAAGAAAAAAAAAAGAAAGGGGCAAGAGAGTTTTGGATGGGCCACTTCTATAGGTCTCACCTAGGATCAAATCCACACCGTTTATTCCACTCCCCAGCTTATCTTAGGCGTTGAGTTGAAAAATGGAGCCAATCTAAGGTTCTGACGTGCCATAACATAACAAATGGTTGTTTTTACCGTTGAAACCCACCTGATGGTTTTATACGCAGAAATATATTGAGTATTGGGCTTGTTTGGTACATCTCAACTCCTAGGATCCAATGGCACCTGATGCAGACCCCGTATACGAAAAACCACAAAATTTCTTTTTAAAAAAATAAATTTACAATGCAACAGCAGCAGACGCTGCTGTCGCTGACAACGCAAGGACGTAACAGCATCCTGCGCTGGCCGTGGGCAGACGGGCAGGGACCACGGTTCCCAGTCGTGGGCCTCACCTTGATGCATTTGTATTATCCACGCCGTCCAGTTTGTAGGTTCTTAGGGTAGCAGGCCACCCTCCAAATTTCAGGCATGCACGTGGCTCAGGTGGCCCACATCATAGGAAACAATGGAAACAATGGTGATTGGATGGTAGGCCAGCCACCAGATGTATGTGTTTCGCTGGCTGCCCATTAGATGGACGTGTTGGATCGACGTCTAGCAGCCTGCGACCAACATGATGTATATATTTTATCTAAACCGTCCATCCACGCGTAGTGGGACCCAGCCTTGATGTATTTGTTGTATCCTCACTGTCCATCAGGCACGGTGGGAGCCACCATGCTGTACGTGCTTTATTCACGCCGTCCATCTCATGCAGCGTGTTGCAGTCCAGCAGCTGCAGGACGCTGATATGATTTAGTGTAAAATAATAATAATAATAATATAATATCATATTATAAGTATTTGTTTTTAATTTTTTTTTCTTATATCTGTCGTCCATACAGCAGATGTGTGGGGCCATCCTACACGTGTGGAACGTGTGGGATAGAACCACCTTGAAGTATGTCTTACATATCCACCGTCCGTCCACCTATCTAGACGGTGGACTACACCTTATATACATGTTGTACTCACACCATCCATCTCTGGACGGTTTGCCTTGTGAGGCCCATGTGTCATATCCACTCCATAGTACAGGGATGTGGGGCCCACCTTCGTATGTGTTTTATCTCGACCGTCCATATGTGTGGCCATTTGTTAGGTGCAGGGCCCACTTGTTGCTTGTGTAGAGCCACCTTATATGTATGTGTTGAACACACACCGTCCCTCCATGGGACCCCCTTGATGTATGGGTTTTATCCATCCTGTCCAACCAGATGGGCTGAACGTGGGTCCATCATGATGTTCATGTCTAATCCGAGCCGTCCACATGGGACATGGGGCCAACGTGATGTATTTATTTCACTCACACCGTCCAAACCATCTGGACGATGATGAACAATGCTTGGACCATGCTAGTCATCATTAGTGGACCATGTGCCCCATGGAGTGATGTGTACAGTGATACACATGCTGCACCCGCAACCACTGAAATAATCTTAGATGTGATCCCAGCTCCCATTCGTCAGGCTCACCTTTTTACTGTACCCTCATCGTCCATCCTTGGACGTGGGGCCCGCCTTGGCTATGTATCTGCCGCACCATCCGGCATAGGACGGTGGGTCTGCCTTGATGTACGTGTCTTATTCCATGCTATCCATCTGTTTGATAAGTGGGAACCACCTTGATGGATGTGTTTCATTTCATGTCGTCCATGGAACGTGGGCCTCACGTGATGTATGTGTTTGATCCAAACGGCCCAATCTGATTTGTATAAGGCCCGATGTGACATATGTATGGTCCATGGGATGTGGCCTACTTGATGTGTATATAGGCCCACGTGTAATGCAGCTCATTATGATGTATTTGAGGCCCATGGGCAAGGCCATGTGATGTGTTTACGGCCCATGAGATGTATGTGTGGCCAATTAATCAATTACCGATCGAGGCCGATTATCGTGACTGATTACCGATAGTGGCCGAATGTCAATTCTGCTTGTCGTGGCCAATTGACCGATTACTGATCGAGGCCGATTATCGTGACTGATTACCGATCGTGGCCGAATGTCAGTTACCCTAAAATCTATGATCGAACTCATTACTTTGTCGTGGCCAATCCGATCGATTACCGATCGAGGCCGAATATCATGACAATCATTCACCGATCGTGGCCAAATGCTATTTCCTCTACCGCTTGTTGTGGCCAGTTAACCAATTACACCATCGGATTAAGAAAAATTTCAGAACATTTACATGATCGAGGCCGATTATCGTGACTAATTACCGATGATGAGCTTAAGTCGACGTGGCCACCAAAAACAATGTCGATTCTGCCTTGTCGTGACCAATTGAACCACCAAAACACTCTTTTATAGAAATAAATAGTAGTAACCCTCGACATCGATCGAGTGCGCATTATCATGACCGATTACCGATCGTGGCCGATTGCCGATTTTGATTTGTCGAGACCTATATGATGTATATGCAACCCGTAGTTGAGGCCCATTGTGGTGTGTATTCGGTCTGTGTGATGTATATACGGCCAGTATTTGAGGCCCATTGCGATGTGTATTCAGGCTGTGTGTAAGGGCTAGCATGATGTATATTAGGCCCATGTGAGAGGCTCATCGTGATGTATAGTAAGCTCTTGAGAGAGGCCCATGGTGTTGTATAATTGGCCCTTGTGTGAGGTCATGGGTTCACTATATGTTGGGATTCATGAGGGCCATTCCTTGGGGGCAATGTTGGTTAAATGTCCACATTGTCGAGGTCGATTGTCGATGCCGGTTATTGATACCGATTATGAGTATGTGACAGCATAACAACATGATACATGCCCATACAGATCATCTACATGTTTGTTATGAGACATGGTTGATCATTGCATATGTCATTGATCGTGTTGTTATAAGACTCCCTGATAGGAGGAGGTTATCTCACATGAGCACACGGTATGCGCAGGATTGATGCATGACTGGATTGTATGACTCATGCATCTTGCATTGTATGCTGTGATTACCATACGCCCTAGCGACATCAGGGTCGTAGCCTCCACAGGCATATCGTGGATGGCCAGAGGGGACACCGGAAATATTTGGTTCTAGCATACGAGCGCCATAGATATCCCTGGGTGAAAATTCCTAAACCTCCGTGGCCAGAAGACGCCCCAACGTCGAGACCGAGTGGATATATATGACTGCATGAGGGCCGTATACCAGTAGGCCGCATCTCCCACTGTGTCGTAGTCAGTTGGGAGGGGGTGTGACCTTACCCGCCTGAGTAAGGGGGCAATATCTAGGTTGAGTTTGACCAACTTGAGGAATGGATCCGCTATCGACGAGCCGGGCCCGATATTGGCAGGCGGATAGTGAGGTCACTTCGATAACATGTCAATGCCTATGGTGATGCTAACAACTCCTCGACCGGACGATGTTCCCTAGATGTAACTCACCTGATGGCGGATTAACTGCCCGGTGAGACCCATATGCGACTGGGGAGGTATCGGATTCCGTAAGTAGGCCATTGTATTACAGTTGTGCGCTCGGATAGGGGCGGCAAGCTGACGTAGAGTATAATAGACCCCAGTGATGATCCCAGAGATGAACCGTACTATATGTGGACTTATTGAGCAGAAATTGCATACTCTTTCATTCATTCATCCACTCTCCACTCGAGCTGGTGGTGTGCAACTATTTGTTACGTGTACCTTCGTATGGCCAGAATTTCTGTTGGGTGCGCAACTAACCTGAGATCAGGAGTTTACCACATTAAGCCTGACTATCCAAATTTAGGTATGGGACTAGTTTGGATAGAAGTCCCTTATGATGGACACCATAGCCTGCGATACTACGTACTATCGTCCCGACCTCACACTCCAGCATGGTCATTCCATTCACACAGCATACTGTATTACATCCACAACATATGATATTTTGGGTTACTGTGTTTCTGCATTTATATGGTCTAAATACGATTGACGTTATTTGTGGACTCATCAGGAATTACATATTGCATCGCATCCTCGACATTTGATATTTGGTTCTTTATAACTCCTCATTTGCATAGCTGTTCTATATTGCGTATTTTGATATTGATTGACTCATGGACTTATCTGTATTTCCGCTTACTCTGTTATTGCATAATTTATGATCTTGCTAGTATTTCTGTTTACTCTGATAATTCCTACTCTTGTCAGTGTTTCTGCTTACTCTGGTAATTCATGATCTTGTTAGTAATTGTGCTTATTCCGATATTGTACGATTTATGGATTACCAGTATTTTCGGTACTGTATGATGATGACATTGTATTGAATACTTGACACTTACCTTGGGCACACACTTACACCACCCTCTAAGCTTTCTATAAGCTTATGTACGATAGATGCATGCAGGCGATGTTAGGTTACAATAGTGTTGAGCTTGGAGCGTACAGGGGCTTTCTGAAGCTTGATTTTCGATTTACGTATTTCCCTTCAGTATTGTAATCAAATGATTATATTAGTGGATATGTGATGATGATGTTGCCTTTGTGATTTGGGTATACTTGTGGTTATGCTTATTACGAGTTAAATGTCAAAAAAAAAATCTCCTTGTAGGATCCCAGGATCGGAATCTGGCGTATGGATGCTAGGAGCCGAGAATGGGGTACTACGGAGACTGTCGGCACCAGATTCGGCGATCAAAATTCTTGTGAATCCGATTTCCGGATTTGGGGTGTGACAACAGTGTGCCACACGCCCGAACAAAACCATGTGGCTAAGCGGATGAATCAGACTCTCTTGAAGAGGGCCTCATACATGTTAAGTAATGCTGCGTTGGGTAAGGACTTATAGACTGTGTAACGCCCTGAAAATCGGGGGTCGAGCATAAACTCAACTCCCGAGTTCCAACGCATCACTTATGCAACATAATGAATGATGATTGAATATTTTCTGTATTAGTGCATTGAACATGAGTGAGATTAAGCCAAAACAGCATATCATACTCCGGAGACAAGTGAGATAGCAAGCGGAAGACTGTGATAGATATATAAACTATATAAACTAAGGTGAGTCTCCAGAGTGTGATAATGTTACCAGGTTAACTATTTACAAGTACAATTTTAAATTATACCAAGTTGTGTAAGGTCATCTAGTCAATATCCCAGAAAGTCCCGTCGATTAGGACACGGCTCACAGGAACCCGTCTGAAACTGCATAAAGGAGGAATTCTTCTCATCCTTATAAAAGTCCGGTTCCACTTCGCAGCATCGCCATCATCTGAAATTCAAATAAGTCTTGTTGGTGTGTACAACACTATCCCGTAATGTGGGAGTGAGTGATCAACTCAGTGGAACAATAAAGCATAGGTTAACATGTTATCAAAATAGTTAAGCAGTAACGATAAAGCAGTACAATCAACAATTATAAATACTCTAATTAATGCAAGTATGAATGCAGTCATGATGGATGCCCTCACCACCCTTTCCCTCGTGCGACACTATCTTACATTCGGGGCATGCTTTCATCCATCAGTGCTCCACATTTTCCATGCACATGCAATGTGATGATGAGCATGATTACCGAGTTGTTTATTAGTCAATTTCAAATAGCGGTATTGGGAAACTAAGGTACCTCCCTTGTATCATTCCCAAACATGATCCATTTTAGGGTCATCAAGCCTAGATAATCTCATATCATAGTGTGGTTCTAGGGCGTTCCAAAGGCTGTCAGGGCTGTTACGCACAATGGTTACACCACTCCCCCATCACCTTTTTAACGGTTCATCACTAAATTGATACAGGCCTAGTTCATACTCTATACACCACGACAAAACTCGTCGCCTCACCGCAAATTCAGAGTATGCTCGAGGTCACTACAAAGGGCTGTCAGGGCTGTTACACACAATGGTTACAGCACTCCCCCATCACCTTATCAATGTAGGCCGACAACACGAATATAATGTCTCATACCACCATAATCAGCTCACGAGTCTAGTTACTCACTGGTCACTATGGGGAGGCACGTGGCCCCAGCGTAGGCCAACAGCTCGACCACGGTTTCCCATACCACCATGCCCGGCTCATGAGTCTTAGCGGATCGAGGTACCATAGTTAACGAGATTTCACTGGTAAGTTTGGTATCCTAGGTTCAAGTAATAGCGTCCAAATATGGTGAACATACATTAGACAGATCGGGTTACTTGACGAGCTCGGCTAGCTCGAGCGCACAAGTTGAACGATATGAAGCGCATAAGCACTTCGTGTGGCCAACCACCATCGCCAACCGAAGTACGACTCGGGTTCGTCGAACACATCTAACGTGGCAAATGAATCGCAGCCACGAATTCAATCCCGTTACCGATTACCTGGACTATACAATAGCCCTAAACACAATTAATCCATGACCAGAAACATGTAGAGTAAAGCAGAATAAATAAAATAATTCAAGTATGTTGAGAAGCATGTCATAAAGCATGTAATTAAGCACAATATAAATAGGAAATACAAACGCATATATTTCATAAGTAAGCGGTTAAATTAAACAACCAACATGGAGGACATCATATACATCTTTAAGGTAGTTAAGAATCCCATCTCAACACCCCTATTAATTTTAGTTCATCACACAATTTCTCACACAGGCATTTTATCAAACACTTAAACTATACCACTCCAACATACATGACGTGTGTTGATTTCAACATAGATTAGGACAAATCCTTATAGCAAGGAGTTATCGCATACACATCAATCATGTTCTTACATTCAATACATATGGCAGGCATAAATCATAGATCCATATTTATTTAGTCATTTCAGCAAACACTTAGACTACACACATCAACATACATGACGTATGTTGATCACATAGGTATAAGGCCAAATCCATTAACTAGGGAGTTGCCCCAATTATAACACGCGTGCACCCACGAAGGATAGTCATGGCAAGCAAGAATTCAAGTTCCATGTTCATTCAGTCATTTCCACAAACACTTGGGCTACACGTTTTAATGTATATAGTGTATATTGGCCGTGGCGTGATTTAGGGCAAATCCTTTTGTCAAAGGGGTGTCGCCTATACAACAATCATGTATCCATGACAATCAGTCATGGTGAGCACGAATGCAAATTCTATATTCATTCGGTCATTTTCACAAACACTTAGAATATACTATTTCAACATACATAGTGTACATTAGCAAAACATGTATTAGGGTGAGTCCTTTCGCCAAACAAGTATTTTATCCATATATAATATATTCATACAACAAATAATCATGGCAAACACATTTCCAAAATTTATATATATACGGTACTTTCTACAAATACCTAGAATATGTAAACTTTCATATTCTTCATCTTTAATCGAAACGGAAAACAGATAGTACTTTGTACATGTGCAATTGCATGCAGATCATGAATCTATCATTATCTGACATTGAAAGCATTGAAAACCATAACCTATACATCTAAAGTCCGCACCTTATACTGTAGAATCGTAACGAATCCGATAGGTTTGCTAAGCTTTCGTATTCGGTAGTTTGGTAACCTATAGAACGAAATAGGTTAGCTATTTCATAACCTACAACTATCAAAACCCTAAAACAGATTAAGGTTAGGGTTTCTTACCTATAAACGACGCCGGAATCACCGGAAAAGCGATTAGAAGGAAGCGGTGGAGCTTGTAGAGTGGCAGGGAAGAATGGCAGGAAGAATCTCCCACATCTCTCTCACTTTCTCTCTCTTTTCTCTCTCTTTTTCTAGGGTTTTTTCTCAAATTCGTCTGGCTGAAATGAGAGAGGATTTAAGGTCCTTATAAAGCCCCAAAACTCACTAAAACAGACTCAGGACCAAGATATACTTGGGTTTTGTCAAAAGGGCATCTGTTTCAGCTTAACGGAGCATTTCTGGAGGCCCCCCTTGAGCCAAAGGTCAGACTTAAGCTCACTGACATTGGATCTAGGTCGAGTTACGTTTTCGTTTTAGTCAAATTTATAGATCGCCTGTGGCGGACCAGTTTCAATTCAACAGTCAGTAGATCTCGATCGGAGATTTCGAGTACATAGATATGTTTGGGAAAATATCCCTGATCCGAGGGTGTAATTTGGCCTGATTCCGACGGTTTGGTTGCTTAATACTGATCCGCAAGCGACAAATCTCAGATTTCACTATTTTAAATTTAATTTAGAATTATTTTCACATTTCTCATACTCCCCGCTCCGAGCTCAAGCGAATAGCGCTAGGACACTATCTGGAATTGATTTCCGAGATGGTTGTCAAGCCCAGTAAGGCGGTCCTAATTCCTTAACTTCATGTTAATCGGACTTCCGACGTGCGGTCCAGATCTGATACGGAGTTTCGATGTGCTCTTGAAAGCAATTGGGTAATGAGATTGATCCTAGATTTTAGGGTAACTTCGCGTCAATGATTATACAAGTTTTGGGTCTTGCAGATCGTATTTAAAGCGATTGATGCTAATTTCACAAGTACTCTAGTTTAACACTGGCTAATTCTCGCCAATTTCCAAAGGATTTAGTCCTAAGTAATTTCTGTCTGACGTGGTCCTGGGCCTTTGTAGTTGGTACATACAGTGATTCAAGTTATCAATACTTACTAAAGCACGCCCTAATTACAACAGAAGGAAATCCTAAGGCAGGAGAAGCGGATGTTCTAAATAACCTATTCGTTTTGTGAAATTCCATAAGGGTATTGGTTAAAAGCCCATTTTATTTCTGTATTTACTAATTACATCAATTTATAGTTTAAGTATTGTTCTTCATCACCTAAACCTTAAGATTAGTGTCTAATGTGAAAGTACTTAGAAGGATTTAAAGAACGAGGTGGTGAAAGGTGAGATTTGTGAAGGAAATGGGTTAGGAAGCGATTTTAGACTGTGGGATTGAATTCTGACAAATTAATAAGGTGTCAGGAATGACCCATTACCTAAGGACGTCTAATTCCAGGTTGACAAAAATCCGAGATGTTACAGACTGAGGCCGTTAACACGGCTTACTACTTGGTGAACCAATCCATGTCTACGACAATTGAATGTAAAATTCCAAAGGAAGTATGAAGTGGTCATACGCCTGACTACTCATATTTGTGCATATTCAGTTGTGAGGCTTACTCTCATGTATCGTCATTTGAGAAAGTAAGATAGACCATAGAGGCAAAAAGTATATCTTTATTAGCTATGGTATTTGTGTGAAAGGTTACAGGTTATTCGACAAGGTCACACACAATGTCATCACTAGCCGTGACGTCATATTTAATGAAAGCTCCCTATTCTACAAGAATGATCAGGAGGAGCAAGAGGAACCAGAAAGGTTTATCGTAAATGTCCAGATTAACATAGATGATACGTAGGTAGAGACAGATACGCAGACAAAGGTATGGGAGCAGGTGGAGGAGCCACCTGTGAAAAGAAATACACTGCATGATCACAGGTTACCGACAAGATATAGGGATGGCTCTAATATTGCATATGCCCTCATTACAGATGAGGGAGACCCATCTACTATTCAGGAGGCTCTTAATGAGTCTAATGTAGAAAAGTGGAAAGCGGATATAGATGATGAGATGGACTCATTGCACAAAAACCACACATGGGAGCTAGTGGTGCTTCTAGTGGGCCAAAAAGTAATCGAATGTAAGTGGTTATTTAAAAGAAAATAGGATAGATACAAAACAAGGCTACTAATGAAGAGGTATGCTCATAGAGCAGGAATTGACTTCACAAAAATATTCGCACTGGTGGTAAAACAAGTATCCATCAGATTCGTGTTGGCGCTAGTTGCCTAATACGATCTTAAGTTGGAACAAATGGATGTCAAGACTGCATTCCTACACGGAGAATTGGAAGAGCAGATTTACATGAAGCAACCAGAGGGCTACGAAGTTAAAGGGGCAGAGAAAAAGTTTTCAAGTTAATGAGGTCGTTGTACGGCCTGAAACAGTCGCCTAGGCAGTGGTATAAAAAAATTTGATTCTTTCAAGTTGAGTCAGAAATTTATTCGGAGTGAATACGATCACTGTGTTTATTACAAGATACTGAGTGATGACAAATTCATCATCCTAGTATTGTATGTTGAGGATATGTTGATCACCTGTCATGATATGTATGAAATTAACGTACTGAAGACTCAGTTAAGATCTCGTGGCTGCAAAAAGGGTTCCTGGCATAGATATTTATAGAGACAGGAAGAGGAGTAGATTTTGGTTATCATGGACAGAATACCTTGAAAAGGTGCTGATCAAGTATGGGATGGACCAGGCAAAGCCAATGAGCATTCCCTATGGGGCTCATCTCAACCTTTCCTCAGAACAATGTCTTAAATCAAATGAGAAAAAGTAGGTTATGTCTCATGTGTCTTATTCGAACGCGGTTGGCAGTTTAATGTATGTCATGGTCTGTACGAGACCAGATATTTCACAGGCAGTCAGTGTTGTGAGCAGATACATGTCAAACCCCAGCAAGCAACATTGGGAAGCAGTGAAATGGCTACTTCGATACATTCGAGGTACAAATGACTACGTCTTAACTTTTGAGAAGACATTAGCAAAGTTGGTAAGGTATGTGGATTCAGATTACGCAGGCAGTGTGGATTCCAGAAAGTCGACTTTTGGTTACTCGTTTGTACTAGCGGGTGGAGTAATTAGTTGGATATCGAGGCTTCAGTCCATGGTGGCTCTTTCCATGACTGAAGCATAATATATGGCAGTGACGGAAGCATTTAAAGAAAGTGTTTGGTTAAGAGGAATGATAAATCAATTGAGACTTCAGCAGGAGGTCGTGCCAGTTAATTGTGATAGCGAGAGCGCTATCAATTTGGCTAAAAATTCACTTTATCACTCACATACTAAATGCATTGATGTTCGTCATCATTTTATCTGACAGGTGCTTGAGGAAGGAGGCGTAACACTGGAAAAGATTTACACCAGTGTGAATCCAACAGACATGCCCACCAAAGTCGTTCCTACAGAGAAGTTTAAGTTTTGTGCAACTTCTTTGGGCTTGGTGATGGCATAAAAGAATGACGGAGTGTACATGAGAAGTATTGTTGAAGTTATGATGTGATGCAAAGATAAGAGAAGAGGTCAATAAGCTACATGGTTGAAGATTGAAGACATGATGGATATTATTGTTAACAGATGTCTTAAATCAGATGAGAATGACTCATTCTCCACATTGAAGTTTGTGATGATCTACTCAAGTACTCCATCGTCTTTGAAAGTAGAGGGAAACATGCTCTCTTGCTCTTCATATCGGTGAGAGTAAGTGGTCACTAGATGTGTCTTGTCTTGCCCTGCATAGATGGACTGAGGATCAGCAGGCGAAACATTGATGTGAAGACTCTGTTCATTAATACTACTCAGTAGAGGCATTGTATCGTCAAGGGTCGACGGGTCAAATGGTGGCCTCGACTAGATGGTTTCAAATTCCAGAGTCATATCGAGCAACTCATCCATCTCCTAAATCATATCATCATTTAATTCATGGGAGTAGTCTAAACACACCTCACAAGAGTTGGAAGGGTCAGTTGAAAGGGGCTCATTCTCCATATTTAAATTAGACATGTCAGATGGGTGGAGTATATCATTATGGTTGACAACTTCCTGTGCCTCTTGATCATTGACCCAGACCAAACTTGAAGTCGATTCCCGAGAAATTTTGGTTGTACATTCATGATTGTCATCCAAATACTCATCATCTTCTAATTTAGTGCAGTGCACAAGTGGCATGGGATCGAGTTCCCCACATTGTGTTTCTAGGTTGGGTTGAAGCCAAGTGTGTCATGTGAGTGAAGTATGTCAGTATCATTATATTTGAAAGACACATATGTCTCTTGATCATTCCTTTGGACAGTCATCGACATCGACTCTTTGAAAAATTGAACCATATGCTCATTAACACAATCCAACTCTTCATTCTCAATTTCAGTACCCTCTGCAAGAGAGTTAGGATCAGTTTCCTCGCATTGTATTTCTGGATTAGATTAAGGCTAGGATAAACTAGCAACTTTCCCCTCATTGAGGTGTGATTGACATTCTATCCTGGTTAATTTAATCAATTCGATAAAATTTTCAAGGGCTACGAATGATTGCATGAGATATTAATTGAATTGCTCTTGTGCATTCATGAGTTTTTGAAGTGAATCTTTTTGGATCGTTTCTGGTTGGATTTTAAAGGTAGGGGATCCAAGAGAATAATCACTATAATCTCTTGTGAGTTCATCTTTCCAATGTTGATGTTTCCATTGATTATAATCATACGGGTCATAGGTGTGAGAGTTTAGTGGTTGTTGATACATATTATCAGCCATAATACATTCACGTATAGTTCTCTTCTTGCTGGATGGATGATAATTATCCACATTCTCTTCTTGCAGGATGGCTGATAATTATCCACATTCCAATAATCACGATGACCCTAATAATCGCGTACTATTTTCTTAATCCTTAAAGTGCAATTATTCTCCCACCTATAATCACCGAAGGACTTCTTAACCGGTGGAGCATCATATTCTGGTTGGTTCTCGATGATATTTTTGAAAGTGCCCTGGTTTATCAATTAGCGTGAGTGTTGAGTCAGTTCATCTATAGATCCTGATAGGAAGATCAATTTAAGCGTCTACCTCAACCGGATGTGTACAAGCTCGCCACAGGTAAATCTGAGCCTCACATCCCTTGTCCCAAATCACCAGGTATATTAAAACCCTTAAAAATAAAATAGTTTTTAGGTTAGAAAATGTTTTTCAAAATAGGAAAATTCTCAAAGTTTTCTTGCCCTATCGATTATATCGATACATATCTCAATATGATCAACTTGCGCTGTCGAGTCCTCGATGCTCCATCGATACCATCGAAAAGAGGACCAAATATGTCCAGCAACCTCATAACATATCTGGACGAATTATCGATGTATCGATACACCTATCGATATCATCGATATTCAAATCTCGAGTCTATCAAAGTCGACTCGATATTATCGACAGACAAATTTCTGGCGGCCCTCTTTTTTAAAGAAAATTTTAAATTCCTTCAATATATCTATGCTTCTTCCGATATGATCTGAAATCAAATATCGATAAGATCAGAAGTCTATCGATGACATCGATCGAGTGCGCGCATTTCTTCCAGCAAATATTTCAGGTTGATTTTTACTTTGATCAGGGGCCATTCGAGGAAATCGATATTCATATGTCGATGATATCGAGGCCGAGTCGATTAGATCGAGACTAGACACAATCTGTCCAGCGAGCTTATTGGTAAATCTATAGGATTTATCGATCCTATCGACACTGCCTTCGATAGCATCGATATGCAAATTCCGATGATATCGGCTGACCCTCGATCATGTCTTAAAAACCTAAAATATTTCAAGTCAAGTCTCTCTCATTTTTCAAGTGTCGATGGATCGAACCTTTTATCGATGGAATCAAAGTTTGAAATCTGATGACATCGACAATTGGTTTCGATTCATCGACTAGCTGGCAAAAGGTTTCAAAAGCGTATGACTTTGAGTTCGAGTCATCGAGTAGACCATCGATGCTATCGAGAGTATACGCTCGATGATAACGAACCTACTCGATGATATCGAACTTAGTCATAAATGTGACCGTTTTATATCCGTTGGAACCTTTTGCCTCTTTATAGAGGACTTGTCTATTGTTGCTGGGAGAGAAAGTAGAGAGTGCTTTTGAGTGTTTAACCTTAGATCATATACCCAAAGCCCCTTTTCTCAGGGAAGTTCATCCTCCAATCCACCCTCACCATTGATATTCAAAAGAGTGGATTGGGGAATGAACTTCCGCATTCAAGGATCCTCCGGCTACTACCTTAATGGCAAATCATTAAGCTGTGATGCCTTGAATGCTTAGATGATTGGAACCACTCTATCTTCCTTATAGGAAAACCTTTTGAGAGTTGAATTCCATCATAACCTTGACCCAACCCGTCACCATATATCGGTACATCTTTTTATGTTGCAGATCAAGGGAGCAGAAGACTCTTCATCAATAAGGAGGAGGAGATCTTCGGCATTGTGCTAATCGGGACTCATCAAATTATTTGTAAGTATTTAGAGTTCAAGAGGACACTTGTGATCATTCCTTTTTAGGATTGGGTCTTAAGTGGTTCTCACCCTTTGAAGCCCTCAAGGAGGCCTCCGGTGAGAGTGTACGTGGTGGGTGCGTTGTGTGAACCCTTGCTCTATGGAGAGCATAAATATCTGGTTGAAGGTGAACTAGTAAAACCTTAGGTTTGAGGTCAACCGCTGTGAAACCTCGGGTTTGAGGTGAACCGTGTAGAAACCTCCGGTAGGGTCTTATGGAAGATCCTTAGCCAGTGTGCCTAAAAGTGGGTGCGTTGTGTTGACCCTTGCTCGTGAGAGCAAAAACAGTCAGCCTTAATGTAGGTTGTAAAGGTTGAAGGCGAACCTGATTTATAACCTTAGGTTTGAGGTGAACCACTGTGAAACTTCCTTAGTGAAATCAGGCACACTCAAGGGTTGAGTGCGTCTGCCAGGAGTGGAGTAGACTTATCGTCAAACCACTATAAAAATGACTGTGTTTGAGTTGTTAGTCTTCTGATTGTGTGATTTGTTTCAATATTTACATATCTGAATATCTGAGATCACACCTCATACACTTACATAGTTATATCCATCATAAACTAGTTTGCATATTGTTTACTTCTAAAAAGGTTTATGATTGGATCCTCTACTATGCTTGAAAGCCAATAGAGTTATTTTTTAGTTATCCTAATATATGTCTGTTGTTAGGATTAGTGTAATAGGATTTTAAAATAAATCATAAAAACTTTTAAAAGTCCTATCTCAACTTCCTCTAGACATAACATATCTCAACTTCAACTAAAGCGGTCTTCACTGCAATTTCAATTAGAATCAAAGCGGGTCTCTCTTTAAGGGCTTCACCGCCTAGAGAGTGATCTTGACTGAAGTTGGGAATATGGCTAAAGGAGAGGGCTCATCAGTGACTAGACCTCCAGTATTTGATGAATCAAATTATGTATACTGGAAGGCTAGGATGCACTACTTTCTGAGATCTTTGGATCATGATGTTTGGGATATAGTTGAAAGTGGATACGTGTCACCAACTGAACAAATTGTACTTGATAGTGGCACAACCATCACAAAATCTAAATCCAAAGAAAAGTGGACGGCGTTTGACAAAGAAAAACAAATGGCTGAAGCTAAAACTATGAACGTCATCTACTATGCCGTGTCCCAAGTCATCTTTAATCAAATAAGTATGTGTGAGACATCTAAGGAAGCATAAGACTTATTAGAAACAACCCATGAAGGCACAAGCATTGTGAAGATATCCAAACTTCAACTCCTGACTTCATAGTTCGAAAGTCTCAGAATAGAAGAGTATGAGACCTTTATGGAGTTTTTCACAAAATTGAATATCATCTGTAACTCCATGGGTGGATTGGGAGAAAAAGTTCCGGTTCCAAAAATCTATAGAAAAATCCTAAGATCACTGCCGCAACGGTTTAATCCCAAAGTAACAACAATTGAGGAGTGTAAGAACATAGATGAAATGAAAGTAAAAGAACTAGTAGGTTCTCTACAAACTTTTGAACTACACTTCAAACAAACCTAAAAATCCAAAACAGCTGTCCTAAAAACCTCTAAGAAAATAATACATGAGGATAGTCAGAGTAAAAAGGAAAATGAAGATGAGGAAGTGACTTTGTTGGCACAAAGATTCAGAAGATTCTTTCAAAAGAATCGTGGTCGTCTTTCCAAGGGAAGAAAGGTGAACAACAAACCTTCTGCAGGCAAATTTGGTAGAAGAACCAAAGAACCACAATGCTATGCCTATCAGGAGTATGGACACCTATCAACTGAATGCCCAAACAGAAAAACTAAGGGCAAGATAATGGCTGCCACATGAGATGATACTGAAGAGTCAAATTCAGAATCTAGTGATTCAGAAAACGATAGAGATCAGAAATCATTGAAAATACTCATGGTCTCCACTGCTTCAATCATTCCCTTTGAATCTGAGAACGAGAAAGAACAGTTAACCACTGAATCATTTCCATCTGATAATGAGGAAACTAAAGAAGAAGAAAAAGAAAAGGATAATTTACAAGATGCTTATAATCAATTGTATATCCATAGCATCAAAGTGGTTAAAAGACCTGGAATATCTGAGAACAAATTGGAATTGCTGCAAAAAGATTTAGATAAAACTCTAGAAATCAATACACATTTAATCAATGATTTACAACAATATCACTCTGACAATGATAGACTAAAGAGAATTAACGTCTTCCTAAAATCCGAGTCCGAGAAATTGAACAAATAGGTCGAGATCTTAAAAGACAAAATATGCTCCTTCAAAATGAAAATTATACAATCCTGTTCGATCTAGAAGAGTCCAGAAAAATTGCCAAGCAAAACTGTAAGTTTTCCCAGAGTGGTGAGAAGTTAGAAAAACTTTTAGGTATGGAAAAATCTGGAAATAAAAAAAGTGGCTTAAGATATGAGAAAGTCAGAGCTAAAACTGGGTATGGAACATAAATACTTGAATAGTCTAATGCCTCCAGCAGCAACACAAAGACTAATCAAGTAGTTGAATCAGATAAGAAAATTAAATCTACCATTAGCAAGAACCCTGTCACAAAGTGGATAATTAAAGAAAAGAAGAATTGTCTTGCTACTCACTCAAATCACTTAGCAGGCAATGACACTAAGTGGTACCTTGACAGTGGACATGTTACAGGTGACATGTCTCTTCTTTCAAACTATAAGAATCTTTATAATGGGATAGTCACCTACGGAGATGAAACCACTGCTAAAGTAATTGGACAGGAAATCATAAAAGAAATTCAGTTGCTTGAAAAAGAGAATGCTTTCTGCATAAAAATGACTGATACATAATCTCCTAAGCATATCTCAAATTTGTGATAATGAGAATATAGTTAAATTTAACAAACAAGAGTGCGAAATCCTAGACCAATCAGGAAGATCAGTAATGAAGGGTCATTGCATAAGCAACCACTGCTACACTATCAGAGGCATAGAAACAATTGATGCCTAAAAGTACTGAGCATAAAAGAACAAGTCCAGATCATGCATCTAAATCTGGATATTTGCTGAAATGATGCAATTTTGCTGAGCTTCAAATGATATACATGAGGTTCCTCACCTCCATCTTTTGTATGTAAACATTTAAATGTTTATAATTTTTTATGTCTATAGTAATTGTACATAACTTTACCAAGTATGTTATTCATAGAAATATAAAAGTATACTTGAAGGGTCATCTGTATACTGAAAAAGAAAAATATTCATCCTCGATATGCCTAGCGATATGTCATTCCCGATTAATTGATCATGGGTCGATATCATCGACATCTCTTTAAAATGTGGAAAGTCACATGATCGAGACTTCTATCGAAGCAATTATTGATAACATCGGATGAGGATCATCGATATAATCGAAAGTAAGTTCGATAAAATCAAAGATAGTGGCCCGATAAAAGGCGGTCGAGCGGAAAAATCTTATTTTTCTGAAAAATTCTCTGTTTTGCGTTCTGCTCGAATCCTCGACCAGAAGACCATCGACGGGTCCCAGAAGCTTCAAAAGAAATGGGTATCGTCCTTCCATTTTCATCCACTCTAAAGTCTAATCTCACTTTTGGTTGGGTATTTTTTGTTATTTTGGGTGACCATCCTTACCTTTGCCTGTCTCTTACACTGAAAAATTATGAAAAAGGGAAAGGTAAGTCTTTTTCTCAGTCTTCAAAAGGAAAAGCGAAACAACCCAGTATACATCAACTCATTCCATCAGTGAGACATCCAGCCACTGTTGTTGAACGTCTGGTTCTTAACAGTGCCATTGAGCCTTCTGGTGTAGACCTCCTTCTAGAAGTAACAGGATGGCAAAATATTCTAAATCTTAGTGGTACTTATCAAATAGGGGTGGTTCATGACTTCCTCAGTAAAAGTCATGTTATTCGTGACGATCCACCTTGTATTCAAGTCGAATTATTGCATTACTCCAAGCACATCACTCCCACCACCTTGAGTAATCTTCTAGACCTCAAGGTCACTTGCATTACAGTCACCAGCTGAAATCTAAATGGTCTGGGTGTCTGGGGAGAGGTAACTCTCGCACTGTGTCAAAGAACTACTATTCCTCGGAACGATGATAACTCCATTCATATTAATCATCTCGGACCCATTTTTAAAATACTTCATAACATTTTTAGGTCTAATGTCTATCCGTGTGATGTGAATGGTAATCATCTGTCTCCCTTTGTGTTAAATGTGTTGTATGATGTGTATCAAGAAATTTAGGTGTGCCTCCCAACACTTTTTCTTAAGCAGCTAATTCGTGTCATTCAAGGCAACCATCAAGATACACTAGCTTTTCCTGTACTCATCTGTAAATTAGCTCATCATGTTGGTATCCCTGCCACATCTAATATAGTTTATCCAGAGAGATGGTTTGATAGTGATTCGGCTCAAGTGGCTCAACAGCTGTGTCTTGCTTCAGCTCTTCCCAAGAACAGTGCTCCCCTGCAGTCAACTGCTCCATATGCTCATTTGTCATATCTATAGGGATCCAACCAAATGTCACTGCTATGTCCGGAGTCTATCGCAAATCGTCAAACTCATCACCTCGAACGTCACCTACTGAACGGTATGGCAGGCATGGAGGAGCGACTTCACATTTGTGAGAGACATCTCACTGTGATTGAAGAAAAAGTCGATTTACTCCAGCAAACAAATCAGCAAGTGATAGACTTACTCACATGTGGTGATTCTTGGAGTCGATAGAAGTTGATGTGCAAGTTCTATATCACTATATTTTTTTTGGGGTACCTGTGCATGGGCTTGGTGTTTTTGTTGGGATAACTGTTAATTTGCTGCCAATGTTGGGCAGTTTATTTTGGATAGTTGGATATTTTGGTTTTATTTTGGAAATGGCTGAGTATAATTCTTATTTTTACTGCCATGATTATGTTTAAAATCCTCTGGTTTATCATATGACTGCTATGGATTGCATGTAATATCTTAAATGAATGTTTTAACTGCTATATACCTACTCTATTTTATCTAATATGCATCCATAGGTTCTCAAATTGATGTCTACCTCCCAAGTAATTCACTCTTCAGTCAATATCAACTGCTATATCTTTATCAATGACTGACAAAAAGGGGGAGAACATTTGTAAACACCACAAATGAAAAATTGTGTATCTGCTTGAATGACTATGTAGGTGTTTAGGGGGAGCAGCCGCATCAAGAAAGGGGGAGTTTACAAGTCAGGGGGAGCAGCTACTAGTTGTGTACATGGGCTAGAAATTGTAAAATTGTGTAAAAGCATGTTTTAGACACCCCACCCAGGCTAACATCTTGAGAAGGCTAAGACTATCCAGGAACCATGGTCATACCTTGGACCAAACCTTAATCCCAGCCTAAACCAAACCATGACCCAAAAGTCCTTAAAACTCTCAATCCACAACCTGAAACCGCAATCCAAACCATTTAACACACATACAACCTCGCTTATATCCTATACCTTGGCCAGAACCCTGTATCCATACCTAAATTTACCACTTTGAGTCCCACAAACCTAAAACAGAGACCACTGGATGAACCAGAGCACCACACGAAGCACACACATGCGAGTCCGGCCCTAACTAGGCCCGGGCGGTAGTCTGACTACCTCCTGCGGCACTCCGACTGCCGCCGCTCGTGGCCCGCGTGTGAACAATTGTCCCAGCGTCCAAAAGTCAACTTTCCTTCAAAATTACCCCCCTCCCTTCACATTTATCAATTTACCAGCCTTATAAGCCAATGAGAGAATGTCATGTGGCATCTCTCTCCTCTCCACCAACCACCACTTGCCACCTCAGCATTTACCCCTCCCAAAGCCAAAAATTACAGTATGCCATTGGAGAAGGCTATAAATAGCCCTCTCCCTTTCTCATTTCAACAACAACCAAGAGAGGAAGTGAGAGAGAGAGAGAGAGAGAGAGAGAGAGAGAGAGTGGGAGAGAAAGAGAGTGAGTGATGAAAAGAGTGAGGGAAAGGGAAGGAGCTCCCAAGCCCCTCAAAATACAGATTTTTCTAGCCACCCCCTAGCCCTCAACTCAACCCTTCCAACCCATAAGTCTAACTCAAATTGGTCATGATCCACTTTATGTTTTATCCTACTTGAGATCAAGCTAAAGGTCCATCATCCCACAAGCATTCATCACGACATCTACTCCCTTCTCAACTCCCCTGCTTCTCTAGATATCTAGTGAACGTATGCTTTGTGACTTGCCGTACATCGGATCCTGTCACATCAAAAATTTCTAGTGACCTAGTCCACTTTTTCTTTTTCTTTTCACATAAGCATCATCACATCTGCCCTCTAGACACATTGTCGGATGTATGCTCTATGGCCTGCTGAAATCTCGGATCTTACTACATTAGAAATCCACGTGCGACTAGTCCCATCATGACCACAACATCATCATCATCCCTTAAGATCATTTTACTACACTAAGTAGAGACCGTATATTTGTACGGATAGAGAGGGTGCCTAACACCTTCCTTCTTTGTAACTGAGGTCCCTTACCTGGAATCGCTGATCACAGACTAGGGGTCAATTTATGGAAGGAGAGTTTTCAGATTTCTCCAACCTTAATATGTTCCGTGGTTCTAGCCGACCGTGAGATTCTAAGATTTTTTCACTAGTGGCGACTCCAACAATCACCAAATCAGCGTAATCCCATCCCAAATACATAAATTAACGTGGGTGCCAAATTTCAATGTTCATACATGTACACACAATTTAAGATGTGTTTATCTAGAATGTTCTAGGGTGTTTTGGGATTTTGTCACGTAATTGACAAAGGGGGAGATTGAAAGTGCCCCGGTTTGTCAATTAGCGTGAGTGTTGAGTCAGTTCATCTACAAAGCCTGATAGGAAGATCAATTCAAGTGTCTACCTCAACCGGATGTGTGCAAGCTTGTCATAGGTAAATCTGAGCCTCACATCCCTTGTCCCAAATCACCAGGTATATTAAAACCCTTAAAAACAAAATAGAACATCGTAGGGTTTTTAGGTTAGAAAACGTTTTTCAAAATAGAAAAATTCTCAAAGTTTTCTTGCCCTATCAATTATATCGATACACATCTCGATATGATCGACCTGCGCTTTCAAGTCCTCGATGCTCCATTGATACCATCGAAAAGATGACCAAAAATGTCTAGCAATCTCATAACATATCTAGACGAATTATCGATGTATTGATACACCTATCGATATCATCGATATTCAAATCTCGAGTCTATCAAAATCGACTCGATATTATCGACAGACAGATTTCTGGCACCCCTATTTTTTAAAGAAAATTTCAAATTCCTTCGATATATCGATGCTTCTTCCGATATGATCTGAAATCAAATATTGATAAGATCGAAAGTCCATCGATGATATCGATCGAGGGCGCGTATTTCTTCCAGCAAATATTTTAGGTTGGTTTTTACTTTGATCGGGAGCCATTCGATATATGTCTATGATATCGAGGCCGAGTCGATTAGATCGAGACTGGACACAATTTGTCTAGCGAGCTTATTGGTAAATCTATAGGATTTATCGATCCCATCGACACTGCCTTCGATAGCATCGATATGCAAATTCCGATGACATCGGCTGACCCTCGATCATATCTTAAAAACCTGAAATATTTCAAGTCAAGTCTCTCTCATTTTTCAAGTGTCGATGGATCGAACCTATCATCGATGGAATCAAAGTTCGAAATCTAATGACATCGACAATTGCTTTCGATTCATCGACTAGCTGGCAAAAGGTTTTAAAAGCTTATGACTGTGAGTTCGAGTCATCGAGCAGACTATCGATGCTATCGAGAGTATACGCTCGATGATATTCAACCTGCTCAATGATTTCGAAGTTAGTCATAAATGTGGCCGTTTTATATCCGTTGGAACCTTTTGCCTATTTATAGAGGACTTGTTTATTATTACTGGGAGAGAAAGTAGAGAGTGCTTTTGAGTGTATAACCTTAGATCATATACCCAAAGCCCTTTCTCTCAGGGAAGTTCATCCTCCAATCCACCCTCACCATTGATATTCAAAAGAGTGGATTGAGGAATGAAGTTTCACATTCAAGGATCCTCCAGCTACTACCTTAATGGCAAATCATTAAGCTGGGATGCCTTGAATGCTTAGATGATTGGAACCACTCTATCTTCCTTATAGGAAAACCTTTTCAGAGTTGGATTCCATCATAACCTTGACCCAATTCGTCACCATATATCGGTACATCTTTTTATGTTGCGGATCAAGGGAGCAAAAGACTCTTTGTCAATAAGAAGGAGGAGATCTTCGGCATTGTGCTAATCTGAAATCATCAAGTTATTTGTAAGTATCTAGAGTCCAAGAGGACACTTGTAATCATTTCTTTTTAGGATTAGGTCTTAAGTGGTTCTCACCCTTTGAAGTCCTCATAGAGGCCTCCAGTGGGAGTGTACATGGTGAGTGTGTTGTGTGGACCCTTGCTCTATGGAGAGCATAAACATCTAGTTGAAGGTGAACCAACAAAACCTTAGGTTTGAGGTCAACTGCTGTGAAACCTCAGGTTTGAGGTGAATCATGTAGAAACCTTCGGTAGGGTCTTATGGAAGATCCTTGGCCAGTGTACGTAAAAGTGGGTGCGTTGTGTAGACCCTTACTCGTGAGAGCATAAATAGTCAGCCTTAGTGTAGGTTGTAAAGGTTAAAGGTGAACCTGATTTAAAACCTTAGGTTTGAGGTGAACCGCTGTGAAACCTCCTTAGTGAAATTCGGCACACTCAAGGGTTGAGTGCGTCTACCGGGAGTGGAGTAGATTGATCATCGAACCACTATAAAAATGATTGTGTTTGAGATTGTTATTCTTCTGATTGTGTGATTTGCTTCAATATTTACATATCTAAATATCTGAGATCACACCTCACACACTTACATAGTCATATCCATCATAAACTAGTTTGCATATTGTTTACTTTTAAAAAGGTTTGTGATTGGATCCTTTACCGGGCTTGAAAGCCAGTAGAGTTATTTTTTAGTTATCCTAATATATGTCTGTTGTTAGGATTAGTGTAATAGGATTTTAAAATAAATCATAAAAACTTTTAAAAGTCCTATTCACCCCCCTCTAGGACATATTGGCATATCCCAACTTCAACTAAAGCGGTCTTCACCACAATTTCAATTTTCAGAAAAATTTTGAGACAAGCTATTTCCTACCATAATCATCATACATCCCTTCCCAATATCTCGTAGCTATCTTAGCATACTGACGTTCCCACTCTTGCATAGTGAAACCCTGACTCTGAATCTAATCCTAAAAGAGAATAAAAGAAAAATCCTACAATAATATGGAAAGTAAGTAGAGGAGAAGTTAAAAGCAAGTTACCAAATTGGAGAAAATCTATGTTAGGATCCTTCAAAATAGAAAACAATGTTAGTTCCGTAAATAAATAAAGGAAAAATCATAAAAAAAAAGTTTAAAATTAAGAAAAATCTAACCTAATCCTAAAAAGAAAGAAACCTAGGACAAATAAGAAATCTAAAAAAGTAAGAGAGAGAATTAGAAAGAGGTTACCTAATTAGAAGTTTCTAAATTAAGGTCCTGCAAAACAGAAAAAGGAAAGTGAATTAGTTTTTAAAATAATTCTGAAAAAATCCTAACCTAAAAATAGAAAGTAGAAATATCCTAACCTTAAACTAATTCCAAAACTAGTTAATCTAAGAAAAACACAACCGTTAATCTCCGGTAACAGCACCAAAACTTGTTCGCTATCCCAAGTGTATGGTCGCGATGTAGTAATAATCTCGGTGAGACCGATGTTGAATCCACATGGACTAATCTTGTGTGTATTCTGAAAGTAAGTAGAACTAGAACTAGAACTAGATGAAGAACTAAAACCAAATTTAAATAATTGAAAAAGTAATTGTGATTAAAGTGATTAAAACTAACAAATTTAAAGGTGGTAACTAGGGTTTCCAAGGATCCACTTATAGGTTCTCAGGATGCTACCTTGCTTTATTCAAAGACGTAACTAGAATCAGAGTCCTATCTTATCCAATTGGTAAGATGAGATTTGTCAAATCTCTAAACTTCTTATGGATCTAATCATCAATCGATGAGAGTTGTGAGGATTTGGAAGTGATTCCATCACCTAACCATGCCCAAGAGACAAGGCAAACAACAGGATTTACCAATCCCACAACCAATCAGAAGAGAATTGTCAAGGTTAGGAAGGATTACATCATCCTACCATGCCCAAAGGACGATGGTGAATAATGGGACCTGCTAATTTCACAATCTCAAATCAAGAAAAGAAGACATTCAAAGCTATCACAGATCTATTATAATTTACCACAACAAACATTAAAAACTAAAAATATTCCTTATTATCAAACTAGAATCTAAGAGAGTTCAACAAAACATGAATCAAAACAAAGTAAACATCCCAATCACACTACAAGCTTCACCTCTTAGCTCTAGCTAATACATTTAGCCAACCATAGATAAACAAAACAAAAAGACCAACTAAGGAAGAAGAAGAAAGCTCTTGGACAGCGGCTCCACCCTTTTGCTCCACTCCTTGAACCCTAGAAGATGCCTACGAACGTCCTAGAGACTCCTATTTATAGTTGTGCATCCCCCCTTATGCACCGACTTGAAATTTCCAGAAACTACTTGTGAAAGGCCTTAATTTAGGCAATCTGTGTCGGCCTTACGTTACAACTCTGTGCAATTCGGTAGCATAGAAGTTGGCTTCGATAGCATCAAAGTTGTATCTAAAATTTATCGCATCTGAAATTGTATGTGCAGATTGCTTAAGTAGCTACCGAAATTGGCTTCGGTGGTACTGAATTAAGCTTAAGTAGCACCGAATTAAGTTATTTTCTTGCTAGACTGTTTTGTGCACTTTAGGTAGCTACTGAAGTTGGCTTAGGTAGCACCGAAATTTACTGTTTTTCTATTGTTTACTTGTGCTCTTGCCAATCTTTTTTCCATCCTTTGCACTTGGTTTCCTTGGATCTTTAGCATGAGAATTCTCCGTTCTTAGTCTCCTAAGATCCCTCCTTTGCCTTGGTGATTCTTGAGCATTAAATCCATGCTTTTAGCATCCTTTTCAATCCAAGCTCTTAAATTCACCTTGCAACACAAACATGATTAAAATATAACATTAAGCATTATCATGTTCATAAAACCAAGTAATAAATGGGGGATAATACACAATATTTGACTCTTAACAATGCACTATGGTCGAGGCATGCTTTTCTGACTATATAATGTTATCGCATTCATAAAAGTGCCACACTTGTGCAGAAAGCTTCTATATGCCACTACACAAGTGCTGACTCACCACATAAGCAAGGTTGTCTCCTTGGTAGCCTCTATAAAAGAAATTCATTTTTTTCCTTTCAAATATATAGAAAAATGTATCCCCTTTCCTAATCCCCCCCCCCCCCCCCTTCTTCTCTACATCTTTCTCTATGGGCAAATCAGGGAGCAATTTAAGCTTTTAATGGTTGGGATCTTGCCTGCCCGTAATCTTAGTCATTCATCTTTAAGAAGAAATGTTACATGCCCATAATCCTAGTTGTCCATTTTTCTTTAAGATAATGATAGTAATGTGCCTCAGCTCTCTAGTTTGTTTTCCTTTATTTTCAGTCTTTAAAATTATTATTTTATATTATATCTTTATAAACCACCACTAATAATTTAAAGATAGATTTCTCCCTTGAAGTCTCAATTTTCATGGCAATTCTCTCTAAGAATCCCAGAATTAAGATTTTTTATGGAAAAAGTTGGTAGTAAAAAATGTAGTTCTACCTCACTACCCTTAAACTAATCTATGTCATTAAAGGCCATGTTCCCTCACTTAAGACAAATGAACATGTAGCATTTTTTTTATCAATCCAAGTGGAAGAATGATAATTATTTGTATCAAAACTAGATATCAATGCGATGATAAACAACAACTATGATATCTATTGTCATCGTTTATCGACCAAGGAACACTTAGAGAAAAAGTTCAAAAAGGAGAATGTTAGAACCAAGACATATATTGTTAGTTGTTACATAAATTTTAAGATGATGGTTGATAAATTTGTAGGGGTTCAGGTGCATGATGGGTAGAAGATTTCCCATGAAATATCATCTGAGGGTATGGCCATCGATGAGGCCTTCTAAGCTATTGTGATAATTGATAGGAGTATAAGAATTCACTCAAACATAAGAAAAAATATATGACTTTGGATTACCTCATTTACAACTGGTGCCCATTTTATATGGAGCTAAAATTTATAACTAGGGCCCAGTTTATCTAGAACAATATGAAAAGTCAAGATAATTGAAGGCTTGGAAACAGAAGAAGAAACACCTTCATTTTCATAAGTACAAGAAAAAAAAACATAATAAAAAGAATAATGATGCTATACATGTGAAAAAATTAGTCGTTTTATTAAGGATTGTTGCCTTTGTAAGGGTGACAAAAAAAAAAAGGAAAAAAAAAAACCCGTGTATATGTGGCAGAGGAATTTATGGGGGTCATCACGAAAGTACTTGTTACTTGTTGCACAAATGAGTGGTGGATTGATTTGAGAGCCACCAAGCAACTATACTATGATCGAAGCACATTTTTCTATTATGAGAAGGTAAGAGCTAAGAGGGATATTTTCATAGAAAATTCGTCCAAGAAAAAGATCCTCAGCAAGGGAAAAGGTAAGTTTGACACTTACATCCGATAAAGTGTTGATCCTTCTAGATGTATTTCATATTTTGGACCTCCAAAAAATATAATATTTGATTTGACACTTGATAAGAATGAGTTTAAGTTAGTTTTTGAGTTTGAGAAATGTGTAATATCAAAGAATGACTCCTTTGTTGAAAAAGGTTATGTATGTAATGGACTGCTTAAACTTCGTAATACGAATGAAAATTGTGTTAAGTTTTATATTTACTTGATTGAAACTCTTGATACTTTGCATGCTAGATTAAGGCATGTAAATTTTCATTTTCTCGTTACTATCTTTAATATGGGACAAATTCCTATAGTTGAAAGAGAAAGCTAAATAAGTATGAGATTTATGTTCATTTCAAACATTATAGAAAATCTTTCAAACTAGTTGAGGGAACACCCAAGCCTTGATTTAATTCTCAGAGACATATATGACTTGAAAAACATTGAAACTCATGGAGGAAAGATGTATTTTATCACTTTCATAGATGATTATAAAAAGGAGAGCTTAAACAGTCCTGAAGGGGGTGGGGGGGTTGAATAGGACTATGTCAAATAATTAAATAAAGTGCATAAATAGTAAATAAATCAGAGGTCTTAATTACACTAGTATTGAAACGTTGATTCAAACTGATTTATAGGACAACCTTCACCTAAACAAGTTTAAGTAGGACAACCTTATTTCACGAAACTTATAAGAATTAAAATTCTAAACCAAGCAAGAGTAAATAAAAGCTAAACTATTACAAGCATTCACCACTTTAACTTAAAGAGATTAAAACCATTCACCACATAAACAATAAAGGCATTCACCACAACATCAAGAATTATAGCGGTTCGGTATGTCAACAACTGTTCTCAAATAGCCACACCTACTCCACTCCCAATAATCACTCTCCACTAGATATTAGCTTTCACTATAAATAAGGTTTTCACAGGAACACCTTAAAACCTGGTACAGTTGTGATTTTAACGGGCTATCATAAAAATTTAATAAAAAAACTTACTGATTTTCTAACTATCTTAGGAAAACCAACAATGAGATTTTCTTGTTATCTAAATAAAACCAAAATATAAAAGAATTGTATACTTTTCTTCACCTTCGAAGAAATATCTGTCGATGTAGCCATAGAACCACTTCTCTTGAATGTAGATCATTCAATGTTCAATCATATAGACAAGGGTTCAGGGTTCTAGATTGATTTTAAATAGATTCAAACCAAGGGCTACTTGTTTGAATTCCTTTAAGATCTTAAAAAGAAGAGTATTTACACTCTTTATAAAATAAAATTGACAGAATAAGTGATCAAGGAATTAAACAAAAAGCTTTTAAAAATATTTTATAAATGCCGTGCAATAGCTTGAATATAACAGATGCTTCTCTCTCTTGTAGAAGGATTTAATAGACTTGAATTGTATTTTTGGATTGAGAGAAAGCCTCAATTTATAGGTAAAGAAGTTGTTGCTTCGACTCATCTAAGACAGTCTTCGACTCGTCTAAAAACCGGATTCAGTTCTAACAAATTTTTAAATTTGAGCGTGAAAAAGTGTAATAGATATTCCACTAGTCAAGCATGATCTTCGACTGGTTGAGGGTGTAAAAAATCCAAACTGATTTATTTGCTGGACTTCGAGTCAAGCAACCCTCGACTGGTCGAAGGCCCACCTTTGGCTGGTCAAGGAGCTTCCTCGACCGGTCGAAGATGTAACAAAAAAATTTGTTTTACTTCGATTTGTACTAGGACTAGTTGAAAAAATTCTTAAACTAGCCGACCCATAACTTAGGCTAGTCGAGCCTTAACCAAATATAAGCATAAAAATCCATTTAAAATATATTTTGAAAGTACCTAAACCTAAGGTCTTTCTAGGGTTTATAATACCTGAAATGTCTGAACTTTGAAGTAAATTGGATGATTGAACTTTGTAGAGCTTGTTCTTCTATTAGATTCTTCAATAGAGCTTGAATTTCTAGATGGAGCTTGATCTTCTACTAAAACTTTAGTAGAACTTGAACTTTCCATCTTGATTTTATTAGAACTTGAACTTTCCATCTTGATCTTCTACTTAACTTGAATTTTAGTAGAGTTGAACTTTCCATCTTGACCCATACTAAAAGGCCACTTCATAAGTTATTTTGTCTAAACGACATTTCACGAATAAGGTGTGTTTTACACATTATAGCACTTACAATCTCCCCCTTTGTCAATTTTGTGACAAAACACTTATTATTACAACAATTAGAATGAAATCTTGTATTCTTGATCCCATGTTGTAGAAGGTTTGTTGCAACTTTGATGACCTAGCGAAAAATTTACTACCCCTCAATTTGATCTTCCCCTGTATTATGACATACAATATTCCATTCCAAAGCATTCTCCAAGCATATAATCATGTATCATTCATTTCAAGCATATATGCATATATTCACATATCATTTATATTATGCATCATCATTCTTCATTCTACAAGTAATAACTAACCTTCTTCCCCCTTTTGGTCACAATTTGACAAGGGAAAGAATAGTTTACTATCAAGAAAATAAACATTCAAATAACCATATCAATGAAAGTATAAGAAGATATAAGATATAAATATATTAGGAGAGAAGCATATGAAAATGTCAAGTTAAGGGAAATAAACATTCAGGGAGATTAGGAGAGTATAAGAAAAAGTCATCAAGCAAACACACAAAGTATCAGTTTTATAGAACGATAACTTAAATAAACTTAGTCAGATCCAGAGGAAGAAGGAGGAGGCACAGAAGGATAAATCTGGTGTAAACTTCTGGTGATGCGATGAAAGACTTTTGCATGTATTTCATTGAAGATTTTTTATTTTGCGCCAGATTGTCTTGAGGGACCTTCAACTCAATAACCTTCTCCTCTAAGGATTTGAGTCGATCATCAACCTTAGAAGGTTAAAAGTTTGGATCAACTGGATCATCCAACTCATTAAGCTCAACAAATATATCGTTCATCGACGTGTCCTCTAGGAACAGGTGCTTCCTCCTCTTCTTCATCTCACTGGATGGGAAGAAAATCCATATTCATTTTGTTCTAATTTGTATTATTAAAAGGTAATTCCAACTTCGGTGCCCTGGTTGAAGTTATGATGACATTGCAATGAAGAGTAATGCAAGTCATGAGATAGGCGAAAGGAATCAAACCATGACCAGGATGAATATAGAATTGAATGATCAAATAGCACACTAAAGAAGGAAGACATATTGGAATACCAATTACTACAGAATGAATGACACGAGTCATGAATGGGGTAAGCTTAGACTTATTCCCAAATCTTGGATAAACATTAGACGTAAAATTTTGATGCAGGACATGATATTTGGAAAGCATCTGGTTAACACGGAGAGCATTATCAGATTTCCATTCAGTGTCAAAGCGACATAGTCTATGAGTGATCGCCCGTCGCTCAGTATGAGTCATTTTATCAGTAAGACTGATAATGGGAATGCCATCATCAACAACGGCTATTTCAGTCAAAGCTGAAATCAAGTGGCAATCAATAATGACTAGCCCTTCTCTGAAATTAATTATAAAAGAAAGATTTTCTAAGGACATGTCACTTATAGACACTTACATGGCTTGTGCAATGGCATAATAAGCCGTTCCGCCCCAACCAAGAATATTTTCCCAACCGATATTGGTAAGGAGAGGCACAAGCTGAAATGGTGCAATGCGATTAACATTCACAATCATTTCTATTATAATCTTTCTAGTATGGAAATCCCTAACTTACTCTGAATCTTCTTCGGGGCCCCTTAGGGTTCTCACATTAGATGAAGTCGACCTAGTTAACGAGTTACCATGAGATTTTCGTGTAGCCTTACAGTTAGTACGATGCTCCATTTAATGATTGCACAAGAGAAGATTAAAGAAAGTAGATGGGTTGAGTTTAAATCAGATTTTACCCAAAAACCCACTACAAAGGGTTGGACATCATAAAAACACCACAAATATAAGAAAGACTAGCAAAGATCTACCCAAATCTAGAATGAAATTGAAAAATAACCACTTAAAACCAAGATTGGGAGATGGGTTTGTCGAGAGAAGCACCAGCTAGTTGAAGAAGAAGGTGGGAAATGAAAAAAAAAAAAATTTTCCCCCTTTCTTGTGCAAACCCGTGATCCTCGATTGGTCGAGCATGTCCTCGACCCGTCAAAGGCTGACTGGTCGAGGATGTACTCGATTCATCGAGCAGGCCACAAATTTGAAAAAAAAATTATTTAAAATTTTAATTTTATTTACATGTTATGCATTAAAACATTATAAACATATAATAATTAAAAAAAATGTACAAACGACATGATTAATTAATTAAAAATATACAAGCCAATATCATGCTTTAATGTAAAAAATCTATTCCTATTGAGCAGTTTTGTCATTATGTCTGCAAGCTTCTTCTCAATCTGAATATATTCTAATGCAATACTCTTGTCCTCAACTAATTTTCAAATATAATGCTATCGAATATCAATATGTTTTGTACAAGAATGTTGAATAAGATTTTTTGAAATATTAATTGCACTTAAGTTATCATAGTATAATGTCATTGTATCTTACGCAATACTATAATCAGCTAACATTCTTTTTATTCAGATCAGCTGGGTGCTAGCATTACCACCTGTGATATATTCGACTTCGGCTATTGAGAGAGATACAGAGTTCTGTTTCTTGCTGAGCCAAGAAACTAAACAGTTCCCTATGTAGAAACATTCACCACTGGTAGATTTTCTATCATCAATATTTTTTGCCCAGTCTGCATCAGTATATCTGGCAATTTGTACAGTTGTATCATGCGGATACTATAGACCAAGTTAGAAGTATTTGCAACATATCTGATTATTTATTTAATAGCGATTAGATGTGATTCCTTGGGATCATATTGATATGTAGCACATATTCCAACACTGAAAGCAATATCAGGTTTACAAGTAGTTAAGTATAGAAGACTACCAATCATACTCCGATATAGATGGGAGTCTATACTTTTACCTAATTCATCCTTAGAGAGTATGAGAGTTGTACTCATAAGAGTATCAAACTTTTTCCCATTCTCAAACCCAAATCTCTTTATAAGATTCAAGGCATACTTGGTTTGTGAGATGAATATACCATCTTCATATTGTTTTACTTGTAATCCAAGAAGTATAGAAGACTACCAATCATACTCCGATATAGACGGAAGTCTATACTTTTACCTGATTCATCCTTAGAGAGTATGAGAGTTGTACTCATAAGAGTATCAAACTTTTTCCCATTCTCAAACCCAAATCTCTTTATAAGATTCAAGGCATACTTGGTTTGTGAGATGAATATACCATCTTCATATTGTTTTACTTGTAATCCAAGAAAGTAATTTAGTTCTCCAACCATACTAATTTCAAACTTGGATTTCATTAGATCTGCAAACTCGATAGACAAGTTAGTGCATGTAGATCCATAAATAATATCGTCAACATAGATCTGAACTATTAATATATGATCATTATATTTCTTGATGAATAAGGTTTTATCAACACTTCCCATGATAAAGTTGTGACTAAGTAAGAATTTAGTCAGTTTTTCATACTATGCCCTAAGAGCTTGTTTCAAACCATAAAGTGCATTTTTAAGACGATACACATGATTTGAAATTTTGGGGTCTCAAAACCCTTAGGTTGTTCAACATGTACTTCCTCATGTAGATCACCATTTAGAAACGCACTTTTGACATCCATTTGATATATTTTGAATTTCTTATAACATGCAATTGAAATAAATAATCTTATGGATTCAAGGCACGCAATCGGTACAAAGGTTTCATCATAATCAATACTTTCTATCTGAGTGTATCCTTTTACAACTAGTCGTGCCTTGTTTCTAATGATATTCCCCATTTCATCAAATTTGTTCTTAAAGATCCATTTGGTTCCAATTACATGTTTATCATAAGAACTAGGAACCAAGTACCAAACATCATTTCTGACAAATTAATTTAATTCTTCTTGCATAGCAAATATCTAACTTTCATTAGAAAGTGTTTCATTTACATTTGCTGGTTTGATTTGAGAAGTGAAGCAGACATAATTACAGATGTTTTCTAACTGTCTTCTTGTCTGAACACTAATACGAGGGTTACCCAATATTTGATCAATCAGATAGTCTTTGACTAATCTTAATTCAGTATTAACTGATTTATATGAAGAGTTAGGTTTATCTATAATGTTGACTTCATCATCATCTTGTCTTGGAGTGGGTGTGATCAGGTGATCGTCAATCACTACATTAATAGATTGCTTAATCACCCTTGTTCTTTTGTTAAGAACATTGTATGCTCGACTATTTAGAGCATAACCCAAGAATATTCCCTCATCACTCTTGGCTTCAAACTTTTCTAAAAATTTTTGGTCGCATAAAATGAAACATTTACTTCTGAAAGTTCGAAAATATTTGACAGTTGAATTTTATTAAACCATAATTCATAGGTTGTTTTATCTTTAGCTTTTCTAACATACACATGATTTATAATGTAGCAAACAGTATTAACAGCTTTAGCCTATAAGTTTTCGATAAGTTCATGTTATTTAGCATTACATTGGTCATTTCCTGTAAAACTCTGTTCTTTCTTTCAACAACTCTATTCTATTGAGGTGTTTTAGGAGGAGAGAACTCATGTGATATACCATGGTCATTACAGTACTTCTCAAAATTGTTATTTTCAAACTCAGTACCATGATCACTTCTAATTTTGATCACAAGTACCTCTTTTTTAGTTCGAATTCTTTTTAGAATTTTTCTGACTTCCTCGAGAGTATCTAATTTCTCTCTTAAGAAGGGTACCCAAGTATATCTAGTGAAATCATCAATAATGACCAGAAAATACTTCTTTCCACCTTTACTCTCCATTCTTGTTGGTCCCACCAAGTCCATATGGAGTAGTTCTAGATATTTGGCTGTGGCTAAAGAGTTTAATTTCTTGTGACTACTCTTAATTTGCTGGCCAATCTGACATGCGCCGTAATTTTTTTCTACTTTTTTTTGGATAAGCTACGAATGTGATCTTTCTTGCTCAATCTATAAAAATCTCTTAAGTTAACATGTCCAAGATATTGATGTCATAGTTCAGTCTCATCTGTTTAGAACATGTAACATGAATAGTTAGATGATCACGAGTCATTAATAATGTAGCAATTTTCAGAGGTCTTACGACCAATTAATATCATACAACCCTTCTCATTTGTAATCTCACATCTGTGATTTGAAAATTTTATACTATGTTTGTTATCGTGGATTTGAGATATGCTTAAGAGGTTATGTTTTAAACCTTCAACATAAAGTACATTTTCAAAGAGAGGGAGGTTAGGAAGCTAAACAATACCTTGGACTATGATTTTGCAGTTGCTTCCATCTCTGAAAGTAACTAAACTGTTGTTTACTTCTTTAAAGTTGGTGAATATTGCTTTGTCACCTGTCATATGTCTGGAACATCCGCTATCCAGGTACCATTTCGAGTGACTAATGGCTTTGAAAGTTGTGTCGGTAACAAGACATGTAACCTTTGGAACCCATTGCATTATGGTTCTAGGTTTAGGAGTACCATTGGATTTTCTCTGTTTTTGGGAGTTGAAATTTCTCCACTTTCTATTAACTCCAATTCCATTTGAGTTGGATTTTAGAAGCTCTTTGAGTAAGTCCACGATTTTTTCAGCTAAAGGTGATTTATTATATGTTTGATTTCTATAGCTAATAACATTAGAGTTAATTTTAGGAACTTGAAGGGGTTTTGACTTTTTGAAATCATTTCGACCAAAAATTTGTATAAACTTATACTCTCCTCACAGAGTACCATTATATAAATCATGTCAAAGTTCAGTCATTTCAAGTATTATAAACCTCTACTCTCCTCACGGAGTCCCCTCAAATCCACGAGGAAAGAAAGCAAGAAAAATAGAAATAAATTCTATAAAATTTGTAGTTTGATTGATGAATGAAATAAACGAGTTCACAACCCTTTAAATAAGGATACCAAGCAATGAGAGAAATTCAGAATTATATTGCAACTAAAAATCCTAGAATTTACAACATACTATAAATAGTAAACTGACTATTTATAGACAGTCCCGATGTCTACTAGTGCGCAAGGTTTTCGGCCAAAAATAGTAAGTGTCCTATTTATCTTCACCACGTTGTTCTCCTAATTATTCTATGCACTTTTCACGTTGGGCACAACTTTTAAAGCCCAACGGATGAAGAGTTATAATGAAACTAAAACTTACTATTTATAATAAGAACATAATTAAAATAGAAAAACGACCGTCGATCTGGTGGTATTTCGCAAATCCAACTTGCACAATGTTCACAACCTCAAGTGTAGGGTTGCAATGTAGTAATAATCTCGGTGAGACTGAGGTCGAATCCACAGGGACTAATCTCGTGCTTATTCTGAAAGGAACTAGAAAAAGAACTAGAAAAAGATGAAAACCTAAATCTGGAAGTACAGAGAGTAATTGTGAGAGATTTAATGAAAATCTTAAGAAATTTAAAGGTGTTAACTAGGGTTTCCAAGGATCCACTTGTAGAGATTAGGGAGATCTATGCTTGATTCAATGACGCAACTGGAATTAGAGGCCCATTTTATCCAAATGGAAGATATCTCAGTAAAACTAAATCTGAACTTCCTTTGACCTAATTCTCAATGGATGAGAGGTGTGAGAACTGGAAGTGATTCCATCACTAAACCATGCTCATGAGACAAGGTAAACAACAGGATTTACCAATCCCACAACTAATCATAAGAGAATCATGAAGATTGGAAGAATTCCATCACCCAACCATGCCCATGGGACGATGGTAAACAATGGGATTTCCTAATTTCACAATCTCAATACAGGAAAAGAACATACTCAAAGTTATCACAGATCTATTGTAATTTAAGTCACAACAAACCATTAAAAACTGAAAGTATTTCTTATAATCAAACTAGAATCAAAGATAGTTCAACTTAAACATGAATTAAAGTAATAGAAAACATCCCATCACACTACAAGCTTCACCTCTCAGCCCTAGCTAAGAGGTTTAGCTAACCATAAACATAATTGAATTAGAATCTTTTAAGAAAAGCATAAAACAACCAAGGAAAGGGAAGAAAAACTCTTAGCGGTGGCTTCTCCACTCTTTTGGTCCACTCCACAACCCTAGAAGATGCCTAGGAACATCCTAGGGAGTCCTATTTATAGTCGTGGAACTCCAACTTTTGCACCTAGTTAGAAAACTCTAAAAATTGCCTCAAATTTATGCACTTTTCCAAAATAGACTTCACTCTCCACAATTTCATAGAATGCCACAGCATTTCAGAATATGCTTCTTCAGGACACTTTCAAGAATATGTTTGTTTTCAGGATAATTTCAGGATTATTTTTCTTCACATCAAGTCTTCAATGCTCTTCATTCATCACTTAGTTTTCTTGGATCTTTAGCATGTGAATTCTTCAATCTTGGCCTTCTATGATCCATCCCTTGCCTTGGTGATTCTTGAGCATTAAATCCATGCTTTTTACACATTTTTCAATAAAAGCTCCTAAATTCACCTTGCAACATAAACATGAGTAAAATAAAGCATTAAGCATTATCATATTTATAAAACCAAGTAAAAAATGGAGGATAATATGCAATATTTGACCCTCAACACAATCCCTAACCAGCATTTTGCAAGTCCCGAGCAAAGTATGCGAAAAATATTTTGAGAACCATAAGACAATTTTTATAAGCTCAAGTGGCTTTAAAACAATCCAAATAATAGAGTTTCAAAATACATCAATGTTGAGCATTATTTTCTCCTAAATTGTAGCACTCGGTAAATTTCATAGTCTAAGTTCAAAGTATGTAAGTGTTATGGTCTCATGCTTCTTTGGTTGTCAAATTTTGATGTGTCAAAACATCTATCTGTGTCCTGTACTTATATGATGATTTATATGAATTCAAGACACTGCATAAATACTTCAAGAAGCTACAAGTTGAACTTTTCAAGAAGCTACATGTTGAAGTCTCAAGAAGCTACATGTTGAAGTCTCAAGAAGCTACAATGTTGATGTTCAAGTCTTAAGAAACAACTCATGACTTCAAGACTAATAAGCAATGCATGAAGTAGTTATGCCGATGAAGATCTCAAGTTTGAACTACAACAAGTTCAAGATCTCAAGCCTTGATATGGTTCAAACAATCTACATTCTTGAATTTGAAGTTCAATGTCCATACGACATGATTCAGTTTGAATGAATCTTAAGTTGACCTTTTAAGTAGGTCACTTTGGATACATAAATCAAATATTTATTTTACATAAGTTTGGTCTATTCTACGACCAGCCCCAGCTCTTGTCTCGACCAGTCCCGGCATTGGTTCGACTAGTCAATTCCACGACTAAACTAAGTAGTTGAAGATTTTTCGAAATTTTGGTTAGGTGTGGCTTCGACTGTCCACGACAGATCCCTGAGGTCCTTCGACCGGCCGTAGGTGTGGCTGACTCGCTCCACACCCGGCCGTGGAGCTATGACTCAAAGTCCAAGAACGTAATCTATGGTCCTACGACCCGGTCGTAAGATCTTCGTAGTGACCCACGACCGTTCACGACTGGGCCGTAACATTTCAAAGGTCGCGCTTAATTTTTCAAAAATTGAAAAAGCTACGACCACCGAAGGTTTCTAAGACCAAATCGTAGAACGATTTTTGCTTCTATAAATTGAACACGAAATTCAGAGTTTTCACACTTCAACTCTATTCAATTCAAGAATTTTCAAGTGATCACTCTGAGATAAGTCTGTGTTTATTTTAAGCTACATTGTGCTTATTTAATATTCCTTTTTGCTAGCTTATTTAATTTGATTTTGTTTCTATATTCCAATCTTATTTGAAAAGAGGAATTATCTTATTCCTTCTTCTTGGAATCAAAATCAAATATAGCTACGCCAACAAGTTAAATCTAAAATCTATTAGAATTTAGAACCTTATGAATGTGAGTATTAGAAATTGAACTTTGACATTCAATCATCTACTCCGATTGTTCTAATGTCGCTAAGAAAAGGAGAAATCCGGTATTTTACAATTCAGTAAAATTTATTTACTTTTGGTTTTGTTTGAGGTTAAGCGTAAAAATCTCATTGTACTAGTTTTGTTTGAGGTTGAACCAAAAAATCTCATTGTATTGGTTTCAAAAACCAAAACTCGAAAAAAGGGTTTTTGAATTGTGTAAGCCCAAGTGAAAAAGACACAATTGTAAAGGTTTTTGGTGAACTCTGTGAAAACCTATTTCATAGTGAACGCTAATATCCCTGTGTGAGGATATTAGAGTGGAGTAATTTGTGGTCATTGAAAGACAGTTGGTGTACACACAGTGAACCACTATAACTCTTTTGTCTTGTGGATTGAATGCTTGCTTAATTTTCATATCTTTATCATTCGATTGTGTGGAATGTACAAGTGGATGTGAATGTTGTAACTATTTACATTTCAAGCAAGTGTGGGGATTGTTGTAATAATTTAGATCTATACTTGCATTTAATTTCAATTCCTAGCTATTTCATTTACTTATATTAAAATTGAGTCCTTGATCCAAAAGATGTTCTAGAAATAAGGTTGTCCTACCAAAGCCCTTGTTTATTATGGTGTAAAGTTGTCCTTAAATCAATTTGTATCAATCTCTCAATACTTATTTATCAAGGTGATTTAAAATTTAGCATTGTGAATTGATTCATATTGTAAGGATATTGATTTAATTTCATTGATTTTATTTTAAATTTGGCATAGTCCTATTCACCCCCCCCCCTCTCTAGGACATATAGCTTGGCCTTTTTCAAAGTATTAATCCAAAAATTAGAACAATTCTAAACATTGAGTTCCACGAGTGCATAATGAAATCTGGACTTATAATAATCAAAGGTTCAATTCTTAATTTTCACGATAACATTGATAATTAAAAGAGCATTCAGGTCAACCAAAACCTAAACCAAAACTTGCCTTATAGCTCATCTTTTTATTCTTCTAGCTTTTATTTATCCATCGATGGCTTTCACGCTATGTCAACCTTTTTAAAGATCTTTAATAGGTAGCCGTTTTCAATGATAACTATTTTTTTTTAGCTGGGTATTTATTATTTATTATTGTTATTATTATTTTTTCAATTCTTCTCATTGAACATGATGAACAAATTCCCCAGGTTGGTTCCTTCCATGCTTAATAGTCACTAATAATTCAATATCAAACTGACACCTTAATATGTAAACTAGATGTGACATGTGTAATCATGACTCAATCAATGTTTAAAACTTCTAATCATGGATTAATAATTCGAACTTAACTATGAAATTTAACAAGTAACTAAACCCAAGAGTCATAAATCACCAATATTAAGTATCATAGACTTCTAAATTATGGATTAACTTCAAAATCGCTCAAATTTATAAAATTTTCAGAAAAATTTTCATAATTTTTACTCAAAGACTAAGAAAACACTGATTAGCTTGCCTAATCCACACCCTCAACCTCATTGTCCTCAATGTAAAAGATATAAGCATGCAATGCACATGAGACAATAAAAGTAAAGGAGAAGTGATGGAAAGGTAGTACCTAAAGAAGGAATTTAGAGACTTTTTCAATGGTCTCAGTGTGAAGATGGGTTAGCAAAAGAGTTAAACCGATAAAAAGCAAACTATCCTAAAACAAATGGAAAGCAAACTATCCTAAACAGCATAAAGCCAACTATCCTATACATAACATGAAAGCAATAAACTACTCCTAAACTAGGAAAGCAAGGGAAAAGCTACTTAGTCATGCCACAAGGTTCCTCCTTCAGCCAATATCTTGATAAATTTCTTAATAGGTTTCTCAACAAGATCATCCAAAATCCCTTTTTGCAATAGGGTTGGATGCCCTGGAGCATGAATTTCTAGAGAAATTTATGAACCTCAGTAAAAAATTATTGTTGAATCGCTTGAGGTATCCAAAGTATATATGATTCACCTATGACCGAAAAAGTTTCAATGTTAATATTCCATGGTGAATCAGAGACTACAGGTAGATAAACTTCAAAAAAATTCTCAGCAGATGATGTAGTCTTAACACATTTCGAAGTTTCAGACTTCAGTTCAATTGTCAACTCTCCCTCCTGTGATAGTAAACATTCAGGATCTATCGAGGGAAAGGTTTCAAAATAAGGGTTCTCTCGGTCAGTAACAACTACCAAAGTGTTGTCATACAAGGCATTCATTATGTCTTGTATCATAAGATCATTTCAATCTGCAAAGTGTGCCAAACAATCGTCCGAAGAGTTGAGAAATTCAGCTGAGAGTGGCTCAGTTTTCTCATTAAAATTTGTGATAATCTGCTCAAGGATTCCATCCTCTTTGGAAGTGGATGGAAGCATGATCTCTTTCTCTTCATCATGGTGAAAATAAATCGTCACCGGATGTATCTTGTCTTGCCTTTCATAGGTGGATTGAGAGTCAACGGCGAATAATCGATGTGAAGAGTCTGTTCATTAGTACTACTCAATAAAAGCATTGTATTATCAAAAGTGTACAACTCAGATGGTGGCCTCAACTGGGTGGTTTTAACTTTCAAAGTCATATCGAGCAACTCGTCCATCTCCCGAATCATATCATCATTCAATTTAGGGGAGTGATCTAAACATGTTTCACAAGTGTTAGAAGGGTCGGTTGAAAGGGGCTCATCCTCCACATTTAAATCAGCCATGTCAGATGAGTGGAGTAGCTTATTATGATCGATCACTTCGTATACTTCTTGATCATTGACCTGGACCAAACTTGAGATTGATTCCAGGAGAATTTGAGCTACACATTCATGATCGTCATCCCAATACTCATCATTTTCCAATTCAATGCAGTTCACACTTGGGATGGGTCGCTTTCCTCACATTCTATTCCTAAATTGGGTTGAGGTTCAAATAAACTAACCTCTCCCTCATCATTGAAACCAAGTGTGTCATGTGAGTGAAGTGTGTCATTATCATTATATCTGAAAGACACAAACGTCTCTTGATCATTCCTTTGGACCGTCATCGAAATCGACTCTTCGAAAAATTGAACCATATACTCATTAACATAATCCAACTCTTCATTCTCAATTTCAGTATTCTCCATAATCACATCACGTAAACCCCATTGTTGTATATCTTTTATAAGTTCTTGAAATCTCTGGAGTGTGTTTTGCTGATTAATCTGTAGAGTTTATATGGAATTTTGAAGTGAATTCTCTTGGATCGTTTCTTATTAGATCTCAGAGGTATAGGACCCAAGAGAATTGTCACTATGTTGCATTGTTGATTTAGCTTCTCAATCTTGATGTTTCTACTGATCATAAGTAGGGAGTTGGGATTGAAGAATTGGATTGGGCTGAGGCTAGGGTGAACTAGCCTCCATTAGCTTATGGAGGCGTGATTTAAGCACTTCTATCGTTCTTCTGATGTTATCAAAATTGTCTGTATAACCCTAAAGTGACTCCTCTTAGATCATTTTTTATTGGGTTTCAAAGGTAGAGCACCCAAGAGAGTGTTCACTATGATGTCTTGCTGGTTCATCTTCCCAACATTGATGTTTCCACTGATTATAATCATACGGGTCATAAGTGGGAGAATCTGATGGTTGTTGATGCATATTATTACCCATAATATAATCTCTCATTGTTTTTTTCTTATCTGATGAGTGATAATAATTCTCGCTTCCATAGTTATGATAACCCCAACACTCACGTACTATTTTTTTAATCCGTAAGATGTAATTGTTCTCCCGGATATGATCATGTAAGGATTTCTTAGCCAGTGGAGCATTGCATTCTGTTCAGTTCTCGATTATGGTTTCAGAAAAATTTTGAGACATGGGTTGTTTCCTCATATAATCATCCAATTGCCCTTCACAATTTCTTGCATTCTTTAAAACTAGCTTAGCATATTCACGTTCCCACTCTTACATATACATGGTGAAACCCTAATCCTGAACCTAATCCTAAAAGAAAATAAAAGAAAAATCCTATAGGAATATGGAAAGTAAGTAGAAGAGAAGTTAGAAGGAAGTTACCAGATTGGAGGAGATCTATGTTAGCATCCTGCAAAAGAAAAAGGAAAGTAAATTAGTTTCAAAAAAGAAATAAGACATTTTTTAAAAATAAAAATAGAAAGATGAGTTAGCGTATAAAACTAAAAAGGAAAGTTTCTAAAAAAGCAACTTAGTTTCTAAAAACAAATTAGGAAAGCTTCTATATTAAAAAAAAAGACCTAGTTTCTAAAAATAAAAAAAGAAAGTTTCTAAAAATGAAAAAGGAAAATTTCTAAACCTAGAAAGCTAAGTTAGTTTCTAAAAACAAATTAGAACTAACCCTTATCTTATCTTATCTTATCTTATCTTATCTTATCTTATCTTATCTTATCATATCCTATCTTATCCCATCTTATCTTATCTTAGAATTAGAAAATAAATTAGTTTCTAAAAACATAAAAGGAAAGTTTATTAAAAAAAAACTAATTAGGAAAGTTTAAAACCTATAATTAGAAAGTTTCTAAAAACAGAAAACAAACCTTAAAGATAGAAAATAGAAAAACTTTAATCTTAACCTAATTCTAAAACTAGTTAATCTCAGAAAAACGCAATCGTTAATCCCCGGCAACGGCGTCAAAAACTTGTTCACAACCCCAAGTGTAGGGTCGCGATGTAGTAATAATCTCTGTGAGACCGAGGTCGAATCCACATGGACTAATCTTGTGTGTATTCTGAAAGCAACTAAAAGAAGAACTAGAAAAGATGAAAACCTAAATTTGGAAGTACAGAGAGTAATTGTGAGAGATTTAATGAAAAACTTAAGAAATTTAAAGTGGGAAACTAGGGTTTCCAAGGATCTGTAAGTGCTATGATTTGATTCCTCTTTGATTGTCAAATTTTGTGTGTGAAAACGTCTCCTTATGTTGTGTGTTTATATCTTAATAAATTTGTTCGAGACACCTCGTCAATACTTGAAGTCTAGCTCAAAGAATTCTTCAAGCTTCATGATAATTCAAGCTACAATATTAAGAAAGAACTCCGGGTCAAGACTCAAGTTCAAGTGCAAGTTCAAGATTCAAATCTAAATGCGAGACTCAATTACAACTTAAAGTTACATTGAAGCATCTGAAGTAGTCAAGCTACATCGAAAAGAAATCAAGCTTCGTAAAGATCAAAGTCTAAACAAATGAAGTGTTTAATGTCCATACTTCATGTTCCAGGTTTGATAGACCATTAGATTGACCTTAGGGTAGGTCACTTTGGATACATAATCCAAATGAATATTGTTACAAGATTTTGGTCTACTCTAAGACCAGTCCTAGACCCTATTCGACCAGTCCTAGTACTGTCTCGACCAGTCTAAGAAGTTCCAAGACCAGTCCTAAAATGGTTGCAATTTATCAAATTTTTTGGTTCGCCTACGACCAGTCCTGGAGTCTGCTCGACCGGTCGTGAGATGGTCTCGACTCGACCTTCGACCAGTCGTAAAGCTACGACAAAAACTCCAGCGACTAAATCAAGTGTCGCACAACCAGTCGTAGAGGGTTCTCGACCGGTCGTGGACTGCCTTCGACTAGTCGTGGACTACCTACGACCGGTCGTAAAACGGTCTGATGCGATCGCGCTCAAAAATTCAAAAATCAGTTTATTTCAAGACCAGTCATGGTGACCCTAGGACCAGTCGAAGACGAATTTCTTCTGCTATAAATAGCACATGAATTTCAGAGTTTTTCATTGAATAATTAAGTGAATTCAAGGCTCCACTCTGAGATAAGTTTGTGTTTAGTTTTAAGCTATTTTGTGCATAATTTCTTTCTCTTTTTGATAGCTTGTTTAATTTGATTTTGTTTTTGTATTCCAATCTGATTTGAAAAGAGGAATTGACTTATTCCTTCTTCTTGGAATCAAAATCAAATATAGCTACGCCCAACTGCTTTAAATCTAAAATCAATTAGAACTTAGAACCATATTAAAGTGAGTTGTGGACATTAAACTTTTATATTCAACGTCTACTCCAATTGGTTCTTCCGGGCAGCTACAAGAGGAGAAATCCAGGTATTTTACAATTCTGTAAATTCCATTCCTTTTTGGTTTTTGTTTGGGATTGCCAGAAAAATCTCAAATTGTGTGGTTATCTGAGGAGAGCCAGAAAACTAAGAAGTGTGAGTTTTTGGATTGTGTAAACCCAAGTTAAAAAGACACAATTGTAAAGGTTTTGGGTGATCCTGTGAAAACCTATTTGATAGTGAACGCTAATATCCCCTGTGTGAGGATATTAGGAGTGGAGTAGCATTTTGTGTGGCTGTTGAAGAACAGTTGGTGTACACACAGGCGAACCACTATAACTCTTTGTCTTGTGGATTGAATGCTTGCTTAATTCTCATATCTTTTATCATTCAATTGTGTGGAATGTACATGTGGATGTAAATGTTATAACAATCTACATTTCAAGCAAGTGTGGAGATTGTTGTAATAAATTAGATCTACATTTCTGCATTTAATTTCAATTCTCTGCTATTCATTTATCTTTATTAAAATTGAGTTCTTGATCCAAAAGAAGTTCTAGAAATAAGGTTGTCCTACCATAAGCCCTTGTTTATTATGGTGTAAGGTTGTCCTTAGAACTGAATTTGTATCAATCTCTCAATACTTATGTATTAAGGTGATTTGATTTCAGCATTGATAATTGACTTATAATTGTAAGGCTATTGATTAATTTTATTCCGCTAATTTTATTTTTAATTTGGCATAGTCCTATTCACCCCCCCCCCTCTCCCTCTAGGACATATAGCTTGGCCTTTTCAAGTGGTATCAGAGCCTAATAGCTCGTTCTTATTGTTTGTTTTTTGGATTTATTTCCTGAGCTAACGATCTAAGCTATAAGATGTCAAAATTTGATAGCCTATCAGTCACTAGGCCTCCACCCTTTGATGGCTCCAACTATGCCTATTGGAAAGCTAGAATGAGGATCTTCCTTAAATCAATGGATGAGAGTGTGTGGCGAGCCACAGTGACTGAATGGAACTCTCCTACCATTGAAGTAACTGAATCTGACGGTTCAAAAATTGTGTCTGTACCTGCTTACTATTTATGGACCACCCTTCAGAAAAGTGAGTATAATGCCAATGCTAAAGCACTAAATGCAATCACTTACGCACTATCACTGGATGAGTTCAAAAGAATTATATCCGTGATATCTAGCAAAGCAAGCCGGGTAAATCTTCTTCTTTGAAAAAATAATTGATTTACTTAAGGAGCTCTTAAAATCTAACTCAAAGAGGTCATTCATACAACATCGACAAAAGAAGACCAACCATGTTTTTAAACCCAAAAATTTTAGCTTTGAAATGGGTTCCTAAAGTTACTGCTTGGTTGCCACACCGTTCAAAGCAACAAGCCATTCAAAATGGTAAACCTAGGCAAACTTGGATGTTCCAGGTGACAAAAGACAAGGCTTTATTCACTGATCTAAAAGATATGACTGATGGATCAAACATTTGGTGATGGTAGCAACTACAAATTATTGTTACGGTTCAACTTTATAGTATTCCCTTATTTAAGAATGTTTTATATGTTGAGGGATTAAAACACAACCTGTTAAGCATATCTCAAATATGTGACAATAACCATAGTGTTAAATTTTCTAATCAAGGTTGTGAGATTATAGATAAAAAGGGTTTTATAATATAACTGGTTGCAGAACTTTAGAAAACTGTTATATAGTATGCAATAAAAGTTCATTTAATCAAACGTGTTTCATGGTCCATACTGATGAGACAGAATTATGACATAAACGTCTTGGACATGTATATTACCGAAACTTGTATAGATTGAGCAAAGGAGAACTAATTAGAGGTCTACCTAAAGTGCAAACAGTAGAGAAAATATGTGGTGAGTGCCAGTATGGTAAACAAACGAGGAGCTCTCACAAAAAGGTGAACTCCAATACCACATCTAGACCACTCGAGCTTCTCCATATGGATCTTATAGGACCAACTAGAATGGAAAGTCGAGGCGACAAAAAATACATCTTGGTTATTGTAGATGATTATATAAGATACACTTGGGTTTCATCTTGAGGGACAAATCAGAAACCCTTGATGAAGTGAAAAAGATTATAAAACGGATCTAAACTGAAAAATATTCTCAAGTTAGTAAAATCCGTAGTGATTATGGATCCGAGTTTGAAAATAGCAGTTTTGAGAAACTCTGTAGTGATCAGGGAATATCACATGAATTCTCTGCTTTTTTCCACAACAAAATGGTATTGTGGAAAGAAAAAATAGAAAATTTGCTTCAAGAAATGAGAAATATTATGTTAAATAGCATGAAACTCCTAAAATTTATGGGCTAAAGCAAAGTGAATACTTTCAAGATGATACCGCTTGCTACATTATCAACATGTTTATATCTGGAAATCTAATAATAAAAAGGCTTATGAAATGTGGTTTGAGATAAAGCCTACTATCAAATATTTTCAAATTTTTGGCAAAAATGTTATATTTTACATGATCGTGAAAATCGGGAAAGTTTGACACTAAAAGTGATGAAGGGATCTTTTAGGATACTTTTAAACAAATCCTCGTGCATATCGTATTGAACAACATGAACCGGTGTGATTCAAGAGTCAATAAATGTAGTAATTGACGATCACTTGAACACACCTGCCCCTAGTTCAGATAATGATGAAGCTCTTATATATGAAAAACCAGATATTTCATCAAGTAAAACTAATTCTGAATTAAGAACTGTTAAAGATCATCCAACTGATCAAATACTTGGAAACCCTCTCAATGGTGTGCGCACTCGTAGATAATTAGAGGACATATGTAACTATGTATGCTTTACATCCCAGATAGAACCGGTTAACGTGAAAGAAGCACTTTCTGATGAAAACTAGACAGTTGCTATGCAGGAAGAACTTAATCAGTTTGTTAGGAATGATGTCTGGCACCTTATTCCTAGACTTAAAGATAAACATATTATTAGAACAAAATGGATTTTCAAAAATAAGTCTGATGAATTGGGAAATATCATTCGAAACAAGGCAAGACTAGTTGTGCAAGGGTACACGCAAATTGAAGGGATTGATTATGATGAAACTTTTGCCCCAGTTGCTCGCCTTGAATCTATCAGACTTTTCATATCTATTGCATGTTTTAAAAAATTTAGAATTTTTCAAATGGATGTAAAGAGCGCCTTTTTGAATGACAACCTACATGAAGAGGTATATGTGGAACAACCGACTGGGTTTGAAGACCCAAAGCTTACCAATCATGTATACCACCTTAAAAAGGCTCTCTATGGTCTGAAACAAGCTCCTAGAGCATGGTATGAAAAATTGACTAAGTTCTTACTAAGTCACAAGTTTCAGATGGGTAGTGTCGATAAGATGCTCTTTATTAAGAAACATAACGATGATACCTTAATGGTTCAAATCTATGTTGATGATATAATTTATGGATCAACTTATACTAACATGACTGTTGAGTTTGCAGATCTAATGAAATCGAAATGAGCATCGTTGGTGAATTAAATTATTTCCTAGGGTTGCAAGTAAAATAACAATCTGATGAAATTTTTATTTCATAAACTAAGTATGCATTAAACTTGATTAAAAGATTCGGAATTGAAAATGGTAAGAACTTTGATACTCCTATGAGTACAACTCTAAGACTCTCAAAAGACTCTACAGGTAAAGATGTAGATCCTAAATTGTATCGTAGTATGATAGGTAGCCTACTTTACTTAACTAAGTAGACGATATTGCTTTAAGTATTGAATTTGTGCTAGATATCGCCTAATCCTAAAGAATCTCACTTAATAGTAAACGATTAAGCGAATTATTAGATATGTCGCAAGTTCAAAATCGGGTCTTTGGTATCCCTATGATTCTAGTGTTCAATTGATGGTATTCGATGCAAGGATTAGGCAGAAATCTAGATGATAGAAAATCAACCAAAGTGGTGGTTGTTTTTATATTGAAACTGTTTGGTTTCTTGGTTTAGCAAGAAACAAAGTTCCATATCACTCTCAATCACTGAGGCCAAATATATTAAAGAGAAATGCTTGTACTGGAACGATACATTGATGAAAACGTTGTCTTGTGTGATTATGAAATCGCACAAGACTTTATGGTTTTATACTGTGATAATTTCAGTGCGATAAACATTTCAAAAAACCCAATCCAGCATTCACATACTAAGCACATTGACATTCGATTTCATTACATTCGTTAATTAGTAGAAGAAAAAATAATATCTTTAAAATATATTCCTCCCGAGACTCAGGTTGTTGACATTTTCACTAAACCGCTCGACAAAAGCATGTTTAACAAATTGAAATTTGATCTTGGTATGTGCAAATTTAAATGATTGATCATGCATTTTTGTATCATTTGTATATGATGTTAATATGTTATTAATTTAAATTTCAAAATTTTGTGAAAATTGCAAAAAAAATTTCTGGTTTAAGACCGGTCGAGAACGTGTTCGACCAGTCTTGATACGACCGGTCGTGCGCGCGATGCCCTTCTTAATTTGGGAAAAACTTGTTTCTTCTTCATTCTAACCCTCCTCACCAACGAGCCGAGCTTCGACTAGTCGAACCCTTGTGTTCAATTTCTCTAGGTTAGAGTGATTTTTCTTGTTTCCTTGAAGAATCTTAATCTTAACTCTTAATTTTCTTAATTATTGTTGTCTATTTCATATAAATCTTCAACTATTTGGGTTCTTCTTCCTTGTTGTTAAATCTAGAGAAACCCATCTCTATTTTCTTGAACTTTCTTTCATCTCTTAAAAAATATGGAATCTAGAGGTAAAAAGAAAATTCATAGAGATGCATCTTCTTCTCGTACTAATGTAATCATTAGATGTCATCTTAGGGATCCTGAAGATGATCCTCCGCATATACGTAACCTGCGTAAGCGCAATATTATTATTGAAAAAGCAGTTGATTTAAATCATATTACTCCATATGGTCTTCTTCCTCTCCTTCAATCTGTAGGTTGGGAAAACATTTTTCGCTGGGGTGGACCGGCATATTAGTCCATTGCATAGGCCATGGTTGCATGTATATCTAACTTCTCTACTGAGCAACTAACTTTTACTATTGATACTAGAAAAGGACCGTTTCATGTTGATCGACACTTAATTTTCAGTCTTATGGATATTCAAGTAAATGATGATGGTGTTCATCCTAGTGAACTTGCTGAGAGAGTGTCATGCCCCAAACTCGGAAACCGGGCTCATAAAATTTTCGATCGAATCCGTGTGCAACATACCCCATTTTCGGCTCCCATTTTAAATGCCAGATCGATCCTGGGATCCTACAGGAGGATTTTCGATAATTTTTTTTTTTGTAATGAACATAACCACAAGTGTATACCCAAATCATAAAGGCAACATCATCATCACATATCCACTAATATAATCGTTTGAATACAACTCTTTGAAAGGAAATACATATATCGAAATCAAAACTTCAAAAGCTCCAGGAGGATACGGCTTAAGATGACTTCTTTATCTAAAGCCACCCGCACGATCTATTGTACATAAGCTTACAAAAGCTTAGAGGGTGGTGGAAGTGTGTATAAGGTAAGTGCTAAGTATCAATAAAGCATAATTCATAAATCATTGGGATAAAAACTTAAATCTAATAAGATCATGAATCATATGACATCGAGATGAAAGTATACTTTACATAAGTCCATGAATGTTATCATACCAAGGCAATACGATGAAAACATAATAAGACAAATGATCTTCGAGAATGCAATGCAATACACAAATCCGGATGAGCCACGAATACCATCAACCCCATCTAGCCATATAAGTGCAAAAACATAGTAACCCAAAATGTAAGTACGCAAATGCAATGTAATATGCGGTGAATGAAATGACCATGCTACGAACGTGAAGTCGGGATAAGATAGCACGATATCACAGGTATGGGGTCCATCACAAGAGACTTTCATCCAAACTAGTCCCATACCTAAATTTGGATAGTCGAGACACAATGGGTAAACTCGATCTCGATTATCGCGCATACCGAAATCCTTGCGATCAGCGAGGTACACGTAACAAATAGTTACGCACCACCGGCCAGTGGATAGTGAATGAATGAATGGATAAATATACAACTCCTACTCAATAAGTCCACATATCGACGGTTCGTCTCTCGATCATCACCGGGTCTATTACACTCTACGCCACTGCAATCATCCAGCGCACAAGGTAAGTGAAAGAGACCTCACTATCCGCCTGCCAATATCGGGCACGGCTCGTCGATAGCGGACCCATTCCTCAAGCTGGTCAAACTCAACCTAGATATTGCCCCCTCACTCAGGCGGGTAAGGTCACACCCCTTCCCAACCGACCACGACATAGTGGGAGACGCGGCCTCCTGGTATTCGGCCCTCGTGCGCTCATATATTAACTCGGTCTCGACGTTGGAGTCATCTCTTGGCCACGGAGGTTTAGGGATTTTTACCTAGGGACATCTATGGCACCCGTATGCTAGAACCAAACATTTCCGATGTCCCGTCTGGCCATCCACGATATGCCTGTGGAGGTCACGACCCTGATGTCGCTAGGGCATACAATGATCAAGTAACATATATGCGAGATGCATGAATCACACTAACCGATGATAATCTCTAGTCTGCCATGCGCTCATATGTGGGCATCCATCTCATATGGAGTCCCCTAAATGTCTGGGCTCATGTTATAACCAAACATTCTCATATCAAGCATACATATAATGCGTATGGTTATGAATCATGGAGCTACACTAAGCATGTTATAAGGTGATGAACTATCCTTACAACGCAGATGGGCCTAGACGGCCTACACACAACAAGTATGGGCCTACCAATGGCCCTAGGGAGAATCATAATGCGGACATTTAACCAACATTATACTTACAATGTGGACGTCGAAACCAACATTGCTCCCAAGGCACTTACCATATAGGTCAACACATAAACACACAGATGGTCATATTCAATGGGCCTTATGTATACCCCATTGGCCTCGACCCATGGGCCTCCAATACATCAAATGGGCCTCACAACATAGGCCTCATGTATATCAAGATGGGCCTAAACAACGGGCCATAAATATGACAAGTAGGCCACATCTCATGGGCCATATGTATATACCAAGGTGGGCCTCAACGGATAGTCACAAGTACATCAACGTGGGCCTCACCACATGGGCCATATGCATATCAAATGGGTCATACCAATGGGGCATATCCCATGGGCCTTGAGTACGTCATAATGGGCCTCAACCCACGGCCTTAATACATCACAATGGGCCTTAACCCATGAGCCCCAAATACATTACAATGGGCCTCATAACATGGGCCTTATATATATCAAAGTGGGCCTCATACATCCCAAAAAGAATCATATTGAAGGATCTAGACCATTCCAGTGGAGATAATGATTTTCATCGTTTATAGTTCCAAGGTCCACCATCAAGTTTATTTCCCATCTAGTTTGTTAGTAAAGTCACAAAGACTTAGTTTGGGAGGAAAAAGGAATATCAATTTAATTCAAGACTATTACGGTTCAAAAAGGCCTTCAATGGTAGGCATTCATCTCTCCAATGTTTTCTATGGTGTGGTTCGCCTGATAAATCAGCCTCATTCTTAGTCTTAAGCCTAAGACGGGCTTGCCAATAGGATGGATGGTTTGGATGTGACACACGCGTAAGAGAGGGTCCCGCACATGGGTGCACACATCACCGAGGTAGGCTCCGAGGATGCTGCTACTTCAACAGCAGCTATAGGCCAGTGGTACACCTGCCAACCTAATCCCATCACAGGTGGGTCCCTAGTGGGGCCCACCATACTATATTTTATAATAATATATTATACTATAATATATCAAACGTAATATATAATATACATTATATATATAATATTATATCCAGGCAGTCCAGCGTGTCCACCGTCCAGAGCTGGACGTGTGGATGGACGGTGTGTATATAACACATACTACATGATTAGACTCCCATCCCATGGACGGTGGGGATATACAACGTGCAACGGTGGGTCCCACATCTCTGGGCGACGTGAATACAAAGGTGGTCCCACGTTGCTGTGCAACGTTAGTACAACAGCTAGTAGCTGCTGCATACATACAGTAGCTAATCCGCCTCCTCATAGGTGGGTCCCATGTAGGGCCCACCACCACGTTTATTCTCCATCTGATCCGTTCATAAGGTCAAGGAGACTTGAATCAAGGGGAAAAATAAATTTCATGATGATCCAAAACATTTTTGACCACCCAAAAGGGTTTCAAAGACAGACATTCAATCACACTGTTTCCTGCTGTGTGGGTCATCTAAGCTTTGTATACGGCCGATTTTTGGGATGGTCGCTGGTCAGAGGGAGGCCCACCTAATGCACGGCTTAGATGTCCTACACACATCATAGAGGTTCCCACAGCTGGGACCCGTGTCCCCTGCCCATTTCACGTCCAGCGTAGGACGCCTGCACGTCCGTCCTCAGGAGGTCAGCAGCAGCGGCTGATGTTCTCTCTTTTTTTTTTTTTTTTTTTTTAACAATTAATACTGAGGTTTTTCCCGTGTGGGGCCCGCCTCGGGTGGATCTGACCCAACCATCGGTCGGTAGGGCTCGAGACAAGTCAAACGAGCCCAATATTGAGCATATTTCGGAGTACTAAAATTATTAGTGTAGATTTCAACGGTGTAGCCACTATCTTCTATGTTATGGCCCACCAAATGATCAGACTAGCTTCATTTTTTGGCTCAACGCCTAAAGTGAGCTAAGGAAAGGGATGGACGGCTTGGATTGAACACATACATCAAGGTGGGTCCTATACAAGTGACCCACTTCCAATGCCTTAGAAAGGCTGATATTTGTATTTTGTATTAAACGTCCAGAGAGTCCCCGGACTCTCTTCCCTTTGTTTGGGCGTGCAATGCATTTAAGGTGGGCCCTTTATAGGTGGGCCACACATGATGAGGTGGTGTGGTTACAATACATATGTAAAGTGGGCCCCACCTAAGATGGTTTGGATCCAATACATGCCCTATTGTGGGGTCCATCCAAGTAGGCCACACAATCAAAACACCACAAGAAAAGAAAAAGAGAGGGAGAGAGAGAGAGAATGGGACACACGCGTGATAGAGGGACCCCGATACTATGGTCCCTTCCTTGCATTCCATCATACATCAAACGGTAATCAGAGTGGGCCATTGGCCACATTTTAGGGTCCCAAGTGAGATCCATACCATTGATCGGTAGGCCTTACTTGGCCCATCATAAAAACATAGAAAGCTATCCTATCAAAACACCCACCGGTTGATCTCTTCGGTCCGTTGGAATGCCACCCTCCTTGTGCTCCTCTTTGATGGTGGAGATGAGAAATTGATGGCTAGGATGATGGGTTTTGGAATGGAAAAGGTGGGCCACACAAACTCTCTTTTCTCACTTGGAAGCCATGGACGTGTGGGCTATCTCTCTTGCTTGGAAATGGTGTGAGAAAAGAGGGAGAGAGAGAGAGAGAGTTGTAAGGAGAGAGGGATGGGAGATGTGAGGTGAGTGATGTGAGGTGATGGATGTGGTACTTGACTAGGTATGGGTGTGTAAGAGAGAGGGTAAGAAAGAGTTAACTTTGGAGAGAGAAAACATGGGTTGCTTGTACTTGACATTGAAGTGATTGATTGATTGATGGGATTGATTTGACATTGTGTAGAGATTCTCTTGGGATCGAGAAAGCGCGGGGTTTCTTCGAAATAAACGCCGACTCACATCTTCTGGTCGAGATCGGATCGATCGTGAGTCACGGCGTTGGAACCAAAGATCGACGGTGCGGTCGCAATGATATAGGTCTCGGATTAAACCGACTCGAATCTAAAGGATATGACTTACGATCGATCGCAACGTCGATTATCAGTCGCGGATTGCCGGACTTTGACGGAAATGATTGCAAGATTCATCGGAACAGTATGAACTAGGATACGGGTCTTACAGAGAGTGTCAGAATCGGAAAAACGTATTTTTACTAGAGCTTTGTGCAACATGAATGCTCCATGGACTACAAATGGAAATGTCCTTAAAATCAGATACTTGTTAACCAAATACAGAGTTTTACATCATATTTTCACTTCTAATCTGTATCCCCGCTCTAGAAACAAGACTGAGTTGACTCTATTTATGGTTCGTATTTTGTACTCGATCATTACTGGTGCTAACATCTGTCTGCCCTCCTTGATTTATTCCTCTATCATACAAATTCGTAGTAATCCTGGTCATGATGATATTCCTTTTGGATATCTGTTAAATGTATTAGCCACTCACATGTTAGTCGTTATGCCCGTCGATGAGGATCCTATCAGACACCTCATATTTAACAATTCCAACCTGAATAAGATAAAGTTGGAGTTGGCTCATGGTCAAGTTGATGTTGATGCGGGTGATGCTGCTACTGAAGCTGAGATGGGTGTCGAAGGTGATGAGTTGTCGGCCGATGATATTGACATGGATGATATTTTTAATGAAATTGATTCTAATTCTGGAAATGATCCAGACTTTGAACCATCTGATTTCAATGCATGTCTTAGTGCACTAGAGGAAAAAGTAGAATAGATGAATGTTGGCCATAATTAACAATTTAAAAATATGCGCAAATATTTTAGGCACTTACAGAAGAGCCTTCATCAAAGTGATCCTAACATTTCTGCTCCATCGTCTGGTTCTGATTGAGAATGTTTAATCTTTTGTTTGTAACAAATTTACTAAGTTTCGTTCCTTAGTTGTGTGGATTATTGTCTTAAAACATCACTTGTTACTTCTTTTAATATGTACTCTGACTCACCTTGCAAACTTCTCTTGTTTTGTTATTCATTCTGCACTTTTTATTATTCTATCTTTCTGAGTTGATATATCTAATTCTGTTTTTCATGTCCTATCTTTGTTTCTTCCTTTGTCATATTTTGACAAAAAGGAGGAGAATGTGTGCACACATTTTTGGTATTTATGAGGTATGATTGATATGATGTATATTTACTCAGAGGGAGTTGAGGTGTGTTGAGGTGTATAACTCAGGCGGAGTTGAGTTGTGTTGACATTTGAGTTATCTCAGTTAACAACTGGTGCATGATTTGTTATTATATAATGTGATGCTTATCTTATTGAAGTGTGAGAAGTGTTTTGTTACAAATTTGACAAAGGGGGAGATTGTAAGTGCTATGATTTGATTCCTCTTTGATTGTCAAATTTTGTGTGTCAAAACGTCTCCTTATGTTGTGTGTTTATATCTTGATAAATTTGTTCGAGACACCTCGTCAACACTTGAAGTCTAGCTCAAAGAATTCTTCAAGCTTCATGATAATTCAAGCTACAATATTAAGAGAGAACTCCAGGTCAAGACTCAAGTTCAAGTGCAAGTTCAAGATTCAAATCTAAATGCGAGACTCAAGTACAACTTAAAGTTACATTGAAGCATCTGAAGTAGTCAAGCTACATTAAAAAGAAATCAAGCTTCGTAAAGATCAAAGTCTAAGCAAATGAAGTGTTCAATATCCATACTTCATGTTTCAGGTTTGATAGACCATTAGATTGACCTTAGGGTAGGTCACTTTGGATACATAATCCAAATGAATATTGTTATAAGATTTTAGTCTACTCTAAGACCAGTCTAGACCACTGTTGACCGGGCTAAGATCTTGTCTCGACTGGATCTAAGAAGTTTCAAGACCAATCCTAAAATAGTTGCAATTTATCGGATTTTTTTGTTCGCCTACGACCAATCCTGGAGTTTGCTCGACCTGTCGTGAGATGGTCTCGACTCGACCTTTGACCAGTCGTAAAGATACGACTCAAACTCCAGTGACTAAATTAAGTGTCGCACGACCAGTCGTAGAGGGTTCTCGACCGGTCGTGGACTACCTTCGACCAGTCGTGGACTACCTACGACCGGTCGTAAAACGGTTTGATGCGATCGCACTCAAAAATTCAAAAATCAGTTTATTTCAAGACCAGTCGTGGTAACCCTAGGACCAGTCGAAGATGAATTTCTTCTGCTATAAATAGCACGCAAATTTCAGAGTTTTTCATTGAATAATTAAGTGAATTCAAGGCTCCACTCTGAGATAAGTTTGTGTTTAGTTTTAAGCTATTTTGTGCATAATTTCTTTCTCTTTTTGATAGCTTGTTTAATTTGATTTTGTTTCTATATTCCAATCTGATTTGAAAAGAGGAATTAATTTATTCCTTCTTCTTGGAATTAAAATCAAATATAGCTACGCCCAACTAGTTTAAATCTAAAATCAATTAGAACTTAGAACCATATTAAAGTGAGTTATGGACATTAAACTTCTATATTCAACGTCTACTCCAATTGGTTCTTCCGGGCAGCTACAAGAGGAGAAATCCAGGTATTTTACAATTCTGTAAATTCCATTCCTTTTTGGTTTTTGTTTGGGATTTGCCAGAAAAATCTCAAATTGTATGGTTATCTAAGGAGAACCAGAAAACTCAGAAGTGTGGGTTTTTGGATTATGTAAGCCCAAGTTAAAAAGACACAATTGTAAAGGTTTTGGGTGAACCTGTGAAAACCTATTTGATAGTGAACACTAATATCCCCTGTGTGAGGATATTAGGAGTGGAGTAGAATTCTGTGTGGCTGTTGAAGAACAGTTGGTGTATACACAGGCAAACCACTATAACTCTTTGTCTTATGAATTGAATGCTTGCTTAATTCTCATATCTTTTATCATTCAATTGTGTGGAATGTACATGTGGATGTGAATGTTGTAACAATTTACATTTCAAGCAAGTGTGGAGATTGTTGTAATAAATTAGATCTACATTTCTACATTTAATTTCAATTCTCTACTATTCATTTATCTTTATTAAAATTGAGTTCTTGATCCAAAAGAAGTTCTAGAAATAAGGTTGTCCTACCATAAGCCCTTGTTTATTATGGTGTAAGGTTGTCCTTAGAACTGAATTTGTATCAATCTCTCAATACTTATGTATTAAGTTGATTTGATTTCAGCATTGATAATTGATTTATAATTATAAGGCTATTGATTAATTTTATTCCACTAATTTTATTTTTAATTTGGCATAGTCTTATTCACCCTCCCCCCCTCTAGGACATATAGCTTGGCTTTTCAGGATCCACTTGTAGAGATCAGGGAGATCTATGCTTGATTCAATGACTAATTGGAATCAGAATCCCATCTTATCCAATTGAAAGATATCTCAGTAAAACCAAATCTAAACTTCCTTTGACCTAATTCTCAATGGATGAGAGGTGTGAGAATTGGAAGTGATTCCATCACCAAACCATGCCCATGAGACAAGGCAAACAACGAGATTTACCAATCACACAACCAATCACAAGAGAATCATAAAGATTGGAAGGGTTCCATCACCCAACCATGCCCATGGGATGATGGTGAATAACGGGATTCTTAATTTCACAATCTCAATACATGAAATGAACATACTCAAAGCTATCGCAGATCTATTGTAATTTAAGTCACAATAAACCATTTAAAACTGAAAGTATTTCTTATAATCAAACTAAAACTAAAGATAGTTCAACTTTTAAACATGAATTAAAGAAATAGAAAACATCCCATCACACTACAAGCTTCACCTCTTAGCCCTAGTGTAACGCCTAAATTTCGAGGGTTGAACAAAGCTCTACTTCTGAGATTCATCACATCACTTATGCAACATGGATAATGATGTTCAGATTTTGTCCATATTAATGAGTTAAACATGAGTGGGATTATACCAAAACAACATATCATACTCTAGGTGTAATTAAATTAAGCAAGCGGAAGTCTTAAGTATGTGTATTTAAACATGAAAGTGTTTTGCAAACTCCAGAGTATGAATATGTACCAGGCTGAATATATACAAGTGTTGTTTCAAAATATATAAAATATCAAAATGTAAAGTGTTCGACTAATTAATATATCCCTTTAATCCCATCAAATCAGCACGAGGTCTACATAGACCCACCTGAGAACTGGTAGTAGGAGAACTCCTCTTCGTCCATGACACTACCAAAAAACTGGGCAAAGGCTACGGATAAAAGATGTAGCCATAGACCTATGCCTACGGTTTTGGTCCGTAGCACGACCATAGTCATAGGTGTCATAACAATAGGTCTTGAACATTTGGCTACGGATTTAATCCGTAGCTATAGATTCCAATAGCTACAGATATAATCCGTAGCAATTATTTTTGTAGTGAAAACCACAAACAGCCACGGATATTATTTATATCTAAAAGTCCGTAGCAATATGCCAAATTTAATAATGGCTACAGTTGTCAGATAACCGGCTACGGTCAATATCCGTAGCTATTTCATACATTAAAAAAATATATAATCATTTGTTTATTCAATTACCACCTACATAATCATTCATTCATTCCATTACGATTAATTACAATCATTCATTCATTCAATTACAATCCTTCATTCAATCAGTTACAATTACAATCAATTATAATCCTTCATTCAATCAATTACAATTACAATCCTTCATTCAATCAATTACAATTACAATAATGCTGAAAATACAAATCTTTGGCTTCATTAGAGAAATTTGCTCGACTTCACCCTGAAATTTCAATGATAAAGAATTGAAAGAGAAGATATATTTTGACGGTATGATATTTTTTTCATAAGTAAATAGGCCTTTTTCAGCCATCACCTACCTGAAAAATCAAAAATCGATTGTTGTCCAAGTCCACTCATTTTCCTTTCAATTTCTTAGTGACCTCTGTAAAATTACTTCCACAGTCATTTATGTAATACTTTTAAGAGTTGTCTCGAAATGCAACTCTAGTAATGACAAAGTCACTTCTTACAACAGCTTCGTATATTCCATCATCCTACAAATAGTCATGGCATTCATAAATCAGAATGACCATTGGGGGAAAGAAATACAAAGTGAAAGAAGTGCATCATGTATAACCATTTTTTTAATGAATTATTAAAAACTCAAAGAGGAATGAAATTGATATAAAAGGAATAGTCTTATCATATGGTTTGTAGGGCCAAAATAAACGTCTGGACGATTTTCGCAAGGAGGACCATTGGTAACCGCAAGTACCCACTTCCCATTGAATGGTCTCACCATATGGTTTAGATTATAAGTTTATGTTAATGTCGTAGGTTATAGGTTTAAGTTTAGGTTTAGGTTTAGGGATTTGAGAATACATTTAGATTTTAGGTTTAGGTTTAGGTTTTAAGTTTAGGTTAAGGTTATAAGTATAGGTTTAGGTTTAGGTTTAGGGATTTGAGAATACATTTAAGTTTTAGCTTTAGGTTATAGGTTTAGGTTATATGTTTAGGTTTAGGTTAAGGTTTGGTTATAGGTTATAAGTTTAGGTTATAGGTTATAGGTTATAGGTTAAGGTTTAGGTTATAGGTTTTAGTTTAGGTTAAGGTTATAGGTTTAGGTTTAAGTTTAGGTTAGGTTTAGGTTTAGGTTATGGGTTATATGTTATAGGTTATAGTTTTTTGGGAATTGAGAATTGGTTAAGGTTTAGGTTCAGAAATCGGGTTCGGGTTCACGATCGGGTTTAGGTTTGGGTTTTCAAGTTTAGGTTTAGGTTTAGGTTAGGGAGTTGAGATTAGGATTGGGTGTAGGTTTAGGTTTAGGGATTTGAGAAAACATTTAGGTTTTAGGTTTAGATTTTGGGATTTGAGAATAGTTTTAGGTTATAAGTATAGGTTTAGGTTGGGTTATAGGTTAAGGTTTAAGGATTTGAGTTTAGGTTATAGGTTTAAGTTATATGTTATGGGTTATAGGTTTAGGTTAGGGTTTAAGTTATAGGTTTAGGTTATAGGTTATAGGTTTTGGTTTAAATTATAAGTTTAGGTTTAGGTTTAGGTTTTAGGTTTAGGTATAGGTTAAACTTATTATAGGTTATAGGTTTAGGTTATAGGTTATAGGTTTTGTTTAAGTTATAAGTTTAGGTTTAGGTTTAGGTTTTAGGTTTAGGTATAGGCTTAGGTTATAGGTTATATGTTTAGGTTAAGGTTTAGGGATTCGGGTTCAAGTTCGGGTTCGGGTTTGGGTTCGGGTTTAGGTTATAGGTTTTGGTTTAGGTTATAGGTTATATGTTTAGGTTAAGGTTTAGGTTTAGGTTATGGGTTTTGGGATTTGAGAAAAGGTTTAGGTTATAAGTATAGGTTTAGGTTGGGTTATAGGTTAAGGTTTAACTTTAGCTTTAGGTTATATGTTATAAGTATAGGTTTATGTTTAAGTTAAGGTATAGGTTTAGGTTATAGATTTAGATTTTGGGATTTGAGAATAGGTATAGGTTAAGGTTACAAGTATAGGTTATAGGTTAAAGTTTAGGTTTAGGAAATCGGGTTTGGGTTGGGATCGGGTTTAAGTTTAGGTTTAGGTTAGGGAGTTGAGATTAGATTAGGTGTAGGTTTAGGTTTAGGGATTTGAGAAAACATTTAGGTTTTAGGTTTAGGTTTTGGGATTTGAGAATAATTTTAGGTTACAAGTATAAGTTTAGGTTAGGTTATAGGTTAAGGTTTAGGGATTTGAGTTTAGGTTATAAGTTATGGGTTTTAGGGTTTAGGTTAGGGTTTAGGTTATAGGTTATAGGTTTAGGTTTAAGTTATAGGTTTAGGTTTAGGTTTAGGTTTTAGGTTTAGGTATAGGCTTAGGCTATAGGTTATAGGTTATATGTTTAGGTTAAGGTTTAGGATTCGGTTCGGGTTTAGGTTATAGGTTTTGCTTTAGATTATAGGTCATAGGTTTAGGTTTAGGTTTAGGTTTAGGTTTAGGTTTAGGTTTAGGTTATGGGTTTTGGGATTTGAGAATAGGTTTAGGTTATAAGTATAGATTTAGGTTGGGTTATAGGTTAAGGTTTAGGTTTAGGTTTAGGTTATAGGTTATAAGTATAGGTTTATGTTTAGGTTAAGGTCTAGGTTTAGGTTATAGGTTTAGGTTTTGGGATTTGAGAATAGGTATAAGTTAAGGTTATAAGTATAAGTTATAGGTTAAGGTTTAGGTTTAGGAAATCGGGTTTGGGTTCGAATCGGGTTTAGTTTTGGGTTTTCAAGTTTGGGTTTTCAAGTTTAGGTTTAGGTTAGGGAGTTGAGATTAGGATTAGGTGTAAGTTTAGGTCTAGGGATTTGAGAATACATTTAGGTTTTAGGTTTAGGTTTTGGGATTTGAGAATAGTTTTAGGTTATAAGTATAAGTTTAAGTTGGGTTATAGGTTAAGGTTTAGGGATTTGAGTTTAGGTTATAGGTTATGGGTTATAGGGTTTAGGTTAGGGTTTAGGTTATAGGTTATAGGTTTAGGTTTAGGTTTAGGTTTAGGTTTAGGTTAGGCTTAGGTTATATGTTTAGGTTAAGGTTTAGGGATTCGAGCTCGTTTGGGTTCGGGTATAGGTTATAGGTTTTGGTTTAGGTTATAGGTCATAGGTTTAGGTTAAGGTTTAGGTTTAGGTTATGGGTTTTGGATTTGAGAATAGGTTTAGGTTATAAGTTAAGGTTTAGGTTGGGTTATAGGTTAAGGTTTAGGTTTAGGTTTAGGTTATAGGTTATAAGTATAGGTTTATGTTTAGGTTAAGGTCTAGGTTTAGGTTATAGGTATAGGTTTTGGGATTTGAGAATAGGTTTAGGTTTAGGAAATCGGGTTCGGGTTCAGGATCAGGTTTAGGTTTAAGTTTTCAAGTTTAGGTTTAGGTATAAGTTAGGGAGTTGAGATTAGGATTATGTGTAGGTTTAGGTTTAGGAATTTGAGAATACATTTAGGTTTTAGGTTTAGATTTTGGGATTTGAGAATAGTCTTAGGTTATAAATATAGGTTTAGGTTGGGTTATAGGTTAAGGTTTAGGGTGTGGTTAAGGTTTAGGTTATAGGTTTAGGGTGTGGCTTAGGTTAATGGTCTGGTACCTACAAATACAGATATAAATACAGCCTATCCAAATGGTCATGCTCCTCCAATGCTGTCCATAGGAAATGGACAGCTTCATCATGGTTATAGCAGCAGTTCCCACCTTCTAGGGACCCCCGCTCATCCGGATAGCTCCGACGCATATCCGAGTCTACTCTATTAATTTCGAGCAAATACATAAACATGGCCTATCCAAATGGTCAGGCCCCTCCAATGTTGTCCATAGGAAATCGACAACTTCATCAGGTCATAACAGCGGTTCCCACCTTTCAGGGACCCCCGCTCATCTGGATAGCTCCGATGCACATCTAGGTCTACTTTATTAATTTCAGGCAAATACATAAACACAGCCTGTCCTAATGGTTAGGTCAATCCAATGTTGTCAATAAGAAACAGACAGCTTCATCATGGTCATAATAGCGGTTCCCATCGTCCAAGGACCCCCGCTCAACATCCGGATAGCTCCGACGCACATCCGAGTCTTCTCCATCGATTTTTACAGAATTATGCATGTCCTGCTCATGAGCATGCCTAATATTGCCAATGCATGAGATTCAGCACAAACACCTTTTCATGATTCAAGGAAGGGAACTCGAGGGTTTTCCTTACCTTTCATTGTATGCTTCCAAGGTGTAGATAGCCCTTGAAACACACATACATCCTGGGAATCGCTTCTCAAAACCGCAGACTGTTTTGTTTTGAAACTCGTTTATCTCACCTGAAAATCTGTCACATAATGAATAACTGTAACCACAATGATAACTATTGTGAATGCACTATAATGAACAAATTATTATTATTATAGATAACTGTAATTACAACATAGATATCATGCACATGATATCACATATTGTATTGTTTGATGAACTACACATGTGCATTCTTGACAAGAGATGTACCAGATGCTTGAATCTGAAATATGTAGCTCCAATCCTCCCACATGCAACATCCACCTGAAAGAATGTGCATAACCGTCATACTTGAGTAATCAATATAGGAATGTACAAGTAAAACCATAAAACAAGAGATACTGCATTTTCAGGATCTCCTCTATAGTTAACGATCTCATTATAAAGCCTTCTCCATCCTCCTTTACCCGGGCTTGGGACTGGCAATGCAAGGAGTTGCATTGGTGGACTTAAAAAAAGGGCTTAGGCTCCATTTGGTTTTTAAAAAAAAATGTTTTCATAAATACTAATTTAATGACCAAATGGAGCCTAAGACTATAAATACGTTCAAATATAGAGTACAAAATTCATTCAATATTTTTTAAAAAAAATAATAAGTGCCAAATTAGTTCAAAATGCACACTACACATTCAAAATTAGTTCAAAATGCATACTACACATGTTTAATTATAGAGTACCAAATTTGTTCAAATTATTGAATTCTCAAAGCCTCTTTCCCCCATTGCACAAATGATCCCGGACCGGCCTCTCCAAGTGTAGATGCGAACCCATCTTCTTTCCACAAAGGAGTGTGAGGTTGTATAACCTTAGTTAGGACAACAACAAAAGCTCATCCTCCAACGGTTGCATTTGGATTAACTTCATGTACTTCACCACGAGCAACTACACTATGTTTTTCAAAACCAAGCAAGCTTCATCTCTTACTGATGTTTTATTTCAACCAACACGATTTAAATGATTTTTAAACTCGCAAGTATACGAATCAGATGTAGATACGGTACGTATTACGAGATCGTTCCCACGAGGACTGGTCGTCACAACTCAACTCTATGATTCTCCTTAACTAATCTAACAAATAATGAAATAAACTACTAAGCACAATTCTAAGAAAAAATAAAACAATTAAGAACGGGGAAGAAAATTCAATCAGAGAGAGAGCACTAGGACTTTCGAATCCACCCCTAACTATCCTAACCCTTGTTTTGTCTGTTGATTCACCTTGATCTAGATTGATACCACTTAAATAGAGAAAGCACAATCTGTGTCCTTAATCGGGCATACAGAATGTCTAATTCCTTTAAGCAATGCCATGAACAATACATCCCGTGTCCTTGGTCGGGTACATGGTATGTACAATTCATTAAAGCACCCTGTTTCTTCCTCTATAGGAAACATGTTCTTGATCAGACACAAGAACCTGTAATAAGCATCCAAACAACATCCATATATATACTTTGAACAAGTTCATAGATGGAGAAGTATGGAATTTAAACCCGTCAAGCCCACTTAGAGAAAAAAAAATAAATTAATTAATATTTAAAGTAAATCAATCAATACGAGGGCTAATCAAATTAGGGGCTTCATCTCAGCCCTAGCTGAGAGATTAGTGACCCATAAAATCCATAAAAAAATATTAAATAAAATTCATAAAAATTAAACACTAAACCAATCGATCTCTCTCTCTTCTTCCTTCTCTTTCTTCTCTCCCTGGCTCTGGATCTCGAATTCCCTAGTTCTGAATGCCTTTCCCACGTCCAAAACTTCCCTTTTATAGCTGCTGGATGGCTGGGGTCGGTGGCAGAGTCGTAGAAGGACTCGGAGTACAAATTTTCACAACCGTGATCGGTGGGCCCCACAGAGGTGTTTTCTGGAAAATCCACCCCGTCCATTGGATTCAGGACGAAATTTTAGTCAAGAATGGGTGGTTTTGAAGGTCCATTAGCGCGGCCCACAAAGAAAATATAAAAAGATCAGTTTTGAACGTCGCCGGGTAGCCATTTTGTGGCCTCTGTACCGCACACGTGTGTACGCATGAGAGTGAAGTATCAGCATGGTTTTGTAGTATTCATGGCCCTCTACACGATGGACGGCTCGGATCGACCGTATAGGTGACGGGTGGGGCCCACTGTTCTTCGCAAAAAGGGCCAGCGGCCGGGTTACGCGGACGCCAAACCGGCGCTGGGATGATGGTGGGTCCCACTTCTTTGAGCAAATAGTAAATCCAAGACGTTCACCGAATTTCTTAAAATTTCGGTCAAAAATATGTATTTTTTCTCTGTTTTGGTCCCGGCCACAGAATACCTTATCACACCGTCAACTGCGTTTGAACGGCTGGATTCTGATCTATGCTTTCATTCGAACTTTTGCCACCTAGGCAATGGTAATACCTGCCCCAGGAAGCGGATGGACGGTTTGGATCATGCATTTGGGCGATGTGTGGGGTCCACAACTGGAACCAACGATCGGCAGCGTTAACGCTGTTTGGAATTTTCTGTTTTGAGAGACGAAGAGTCGGGTCAGCGCTTGCGCTGACCCCTCGGCCGTCCGGTGCACGGCAGCTTATGTATGCGTGGTGTACATGCATCCCACACAGGGTCTACCGTGATGTTTACGAGAAATCTGCGCCATCCATCCTTTCCTTCATATAATTCCAACCGCCAAAACCAAGTTTGAGGCAGTTCCAACTATCAGGTGGGTCCCAAATTGAAGATTACTGGGCTGATCTGTCCGTTGGACCACTTTTCGAGATCTTCAATGGCTGAAATTTAATATGTACGGTTAATTTACAGCCCCCATCACATGTATGAAGTTTCGAGTTGATCGGATTACGGGAAACATGTGATCTTGCATTCCGGACCCTTTTCGGGCCCCTTTGGCTTGCTTTCCTCAAATCCCAGGTGTGTAAAATCTTCATTATTGGTTTTCTGGCGTCCATCCCATGCTCTGGTAATTTTGGATCATGAAATCCATGCCTTTAACATCAATTTCCAATTACCGCTCTTGATTTCATCTGTAATAAAAAACACGATTAAAACACTCCATTAAACCTTATCATGTACGTAAAATTAGACAATTACTGGGGTCTGAGATGCAATATTCGACCCTGATCACAACCCTCAACTAGCATTTTGCTAGTCCCGAGCAAAACATGCGAAAAATAATTTCAGAAATAAAAGACAATTCCTGTAAACTCAAGTGACAAGTGACAGATAGCTGAGATGTGAAAATTCTAAGATTCATGATCGGTGTGTGGAATTTTTCTCTTGGAATCAAGCTTATAGTAAACTTCATAATCAAGTTCAAAATATTAATCCATCAATTAGAACATTCCTAAACATTGAGTTCCACAGGTGTATAGTATCATCTCGGCTTACAATCAGTAAGAGATCCAATTGTCAATTTCATGATATCATTAGTAATTCATGACAACCAAGCTTGAAACCAACACTTATCTCACAGATTAACTTTTCATGTTACCATCTTTTGATTTTCTTTACGAGCAGTAACACAACTGAGGGAAATCAAATTCTCACCTATAGGGAGCAAACCTATGGCGAAAACTTGTCGCTTAACTTTTTTTTTTTTTTCATATGTCAACTATGGAGAATCAAATCCACACCCATAGGGAGCAAACCTATGATGAAGATTTAGCCTTTTAATTCTTCTTTTTACTAAGTTAATCATTCAGTTATCGAACCAACGCTTAATGTGTAAGCGAGATGTGATATGTGGAATCATGGCTCAATCAATGTTTACACCTTCTAATCATGGATTAACAATTCAAAATTGACTGTGAAATCAAGCAGATGGCCGAATCCAAGAGTCATAAGTTACCAACATCACGTATCTTATAATGTTAAAATCACAATTATCCTTCAAAATCACTTTGAATTCAATAGAAATTCTAGAAAAAATTTTAAAATTTTCACAAATTTTGCTCAAGACCAAGAAAATACTGATTAGGTGACCTAATCTCCCACCCCCAACCTAAAATCTACATTGTCCTCAATGTAAAAGAAATAAGCATACAGTGCATATGGGACAACGAAAATAAAAGAGGAGTGATGGAAAGATAGTACCTGGACGGAGAATCAAGATGCTTGCTCAAAAATATCAACATGAAAGCAGGTCAGCACAAGAGAGATATCAACAGAAGCAAAAATAACAAAAAGAAAAATAAAAGAAGATCCTACCTATACCACTTTCGCAGGTGCTCTCGATTGCATTTAGCGCATGCAACAAGCCTTTAAACCCCTAGGTTACCCCTAGTGGACGAGTTGTAGTCTCGTGAGGGTTTACAGTAATGTTACCCACAAACATTGAAATAACTAAGAAAAAGCAATGCAAGAGACTGGGCTGCCTCCCAGGAGCGCTAAGTTTACTGTCTATCCTAAAATAGCAGAAAGGAAACTACCCTAATCCGAAGAAAGCAGGGAAAAACTACTCAGTCATGCTGCAAGGTTCCTCTTCCGGCCAGTATCTTGATAAGTTTCTCAGTAGATTTCTCAACAGGATCATCTAAAAGCCATTTTTGCAATAGGCTTGGATGCCCTGGAGCTTGACTTTCCAAAGAAACTTATGTACCTCATAAGAAATTTTTCATTGATTCGCCTGAGGTATCCAGAGTATATACGATTCACTGCGACGAAAAGTTTCAAGTTAGTATCCCATGGTGAATCAGAGACTACACATAGATGAAAGTCAGAAAAATTCTCAAAAAGTGACGTAGTCTCAACACATTCCGACGTAGCAAACTTTGGTTCAATTTTTAGCTCCTCCCTCCTTAATGGTAAATATTCAGGATTTGTGGAAGGAGAGGCTTCAGAGTAAGGGTCCTCTCGGTCAGTGATGACTACCGAGATATTGTTTTGCAAGGCATTCACTATGTCTCTCATCATGGGATCATTTGAATCTGTAAAGTATGCCAAGCAATCATCCAAAGAGGTGGGACATTCAGCTGAGAGTAACTCATTTTCCACATTAGAGTTCGTGATGATCTGCCTAAGGAATCCATCGTTTTTTAAGGTAAACGGAGGTGTGCTCTCTTGCTCCAGCCCTGCACAGACAGATTGAAGATCAGTATACGAAGCATTGATATATGGACTCTGTTCATCAATACTACTCAGAAGAGGCGATGAATCGTCATTATTCAACAGTTCAGATGGTGGCCTCAACTGGGTGGTTTCAAATTTAAGAGTCATATTGAGTAGCTCGTCCATCTCCTGAATCATATCATCGTGTAATTCAGAGGAGTGGTCCAAATACGTTTCACAAGAGTTAGAAGGGCCGGTTGTAGGGGGCCCGTCCTCTACCTTTAAATTAGACATGTTAGGTGAGGGGAGTGGCTCATTATGATCGACCACTTCGTGTACATCTTGATCATTGACTTGGACCAAATTTGAGATTGATTCGAAGGAAATTTGGGTTGCACATTCATAATCATCTTCCCAATATGCATCATCGTCTACTTCCATGTAGTGCACACTTGGGATGGGATCGCTTTCCTCATATTCTAATTTCAGATTGGGTTGAGGTTCGTATAAACTAACCTCTTCCTCTTTATTGAACTCAAGTGTGTCATGTGAGTGGGGTGTGTCATCATCATTATATTTGAAAGACAACCATGTTTCTTCCCCATCCTTTTGAACAGTCATTGAGATCGACTCATCGGGGAATTGAACCGTATGCTCATTAATGGAATCCAACTCCTCATTCCAAATTCCAGATTTCATCAAAAGCGAGTGAGGATCACTTTCCTCGCATTGTATTTCTGGATTGGATTGTAGTTGGGATGAGCGAGCTTCCTCTATCCTTTCAATGCGCGAATTGAGTGCTTCTAATGATTTCATCAATTTCAAACATCTTTGGTTGAATTGTTCTCGGATTAAAACATGAATCCTCTTGGATCATTTACGGTTGGATCTCAAAGGTATGGGATCCAAGAGAATAATTATTACAATATGTTGTTGGTTCATCTTCCCGCTTTGATGATTCCACTGGTTATAGTCATACTGATCATACATGGGAGAATATGATGGTTGATAATAATCCTCATTCCCATAATGATGATCGTATACGGCCCTACTAACCGATGGAACATAACGTTCTAGTCGGTTCTCAAGGTCTGTTCTCGATGGAGAGAAATCTTGAGGTATATGTTGAATTCCACAACCTTCAGGCATTTCCCAATAAAACCTATCCAACTCAGCATATGCATGTACCCACGATTCCATGGTAGAACCTTAATTCTGAGTCTAATCCTAAGAAAAACCAAAATCCTACAAAGAATACTGAAAGTAAAGGAGAAGTTAGAAAGATGTTACCAGAGTAGAAGTTCCTATGTTAAAAACCTGCACAACAAAACAAACAAGTTAGTATCTAGGGGATAAAACCTAATCTAGAAAAAATAAAGAAAGTAACGAAATTAGGATGAAGTTACCATGTTAAAATATCTATCAACGACCCTACAAGACAGAAAGGTTAGTTCTAAAAATTAAATTAAAAAAATTCCAAAACTAAAGTTAGTAAAATCCTAAGACTATGAATTATGATAAGAGAGAACCCTAAATTTAATTTGGAACAAGCAGTCCCCAAACGGCGCCAAAAACTTGATGTTTTATTTAAACCAACACGATTTAAATGATTTTTAAACTCGCAAGTATACGAATCAGATGTAGATACGGTACGTATTACGAGATCGTTCCCACGAGGATCGGTCGTCTGACTCAAATCTATGATTCTCCTTAACTAATCCAACAAAGAATGAAATAAACTACTAAGCACAATTCTAAGAAAAAATAAAACAATTAAGAACAGGGAAGAAAATTCAATCAGAGAGAGAGCACTAGGACTTTCGAATCCACCCCTAACTATCCTAACCCTTGTTTTGTCTGTTGATTCACCTTGATCTAGATTGATACCACTTAAATAGAGAAAGCACAATCTGTGTCCTTAATTGGACATACAGAATGTCTAATTCCTTTAAGCAATGCCATGAACAATACATCTCATGTCCTTGGTCGGGTACATGGTATGTACAATTCATTAAAGCACCCTGTTTCTTCCTCTATAGGAAACATGTTCTTGATCAGACACAAGCACCTGTAATAAGCATCCAAACAACATCCATATATATACTTTGATCAAGTTCATAGATGGAGAAGTATGGAATTTAAACCCGTCAAGCCCACTTAGAGAAAAAAAAAAACAAATTAATTAATATTTAAAGTAAATCAATCAATACGAGGGCTAATCAAATTAGGGGCTTCATCTCAGCCCTAGCTGAGAGATTAGTGACCCATAAAATCCATAAAAAAATATTAAATAAAATTCATAAAAATTAAACACCAAACCAATTGATCTCTCTCTCTTCTTCCTTCTCTTTCTTCTTTCCCTGACTCTGGATCTCGAATTCCCTAGTTCTGAATGCCTTTCCCACGTCCAAAACTTCCCTTTTATAGCTGCTGGATGGCTGGGGTCGGTGGCAGAGTCGTAGAAGGACTCGGAGTACAAATTTTCGCAACTGTGATTGGTGGGCCCAACAGAGGTGTTTTCTGGAAAATCCACCCTGTCCATTAGATTCAGGATGAAATTTCAATCAAGAATGGGTGGTTTTGAAGGTCCATTAGCGCGGCCCACAAAGAAAATACAAAAAGATCAGTTTTGAACGTCGCTGGGTAGCCCTTTTGTGGCCTCTGTACCGCACACGTGTGTATGCATGGGAGTGAAGTATCAGCATGGTTTTGTAGTATTCATGGCCCTCTACACGATGGACGGCTCGGATCGACCGTACAGGTGACGGGTGGGGCCCACTGTTCTTCGCAAAAAGGGCCAGCGGCCGGGTTACGCGGACGCCAAACCGGCGCTGGGATGATGGTGGGTCCCACTTCTTTGAGCAAATAGTAAATCCAAGACGTTCACCGAATTTCTGTCGAAATTTCGGTCAAAAATATGTATTTTTTCTCTGTTTTGGTCCGGGCCACAGAATACCTTATCACACCGTCCAACCTGCGTTTGAACGGCTGGATTCTGATCTATGCTTTCATTCGAACTTTTGCCACCTAGGCAATGGTAATACCTGCCCCAGGAAGCGGATGGACGGTTTGGATCATGCATTTGGGCGATGTGTGGGGTCCACAACTGGAACCAACGATCGGCAGCGTTAACGCTGTTTGGAATTTTCTGTTTTGAGAGACGAAGAGTCGGGTCAGCGCTTGCGCTGACCCCTCGGCCGTCCGGTGCACGGCAGCTTATGTATGCGTGGTGTACATGCATCCCACACAGGGTCTACCGTGATGTTTACGAGAAATCTGCACCGTCCATCCTTTCCTTCATATAATTCCAACCGCCAAAACCAAGTTTGAGGCAGTTCCAACTATCAGGTGGGTCCCAAATTGAAGATTACTGGGCTGATCTGTCCATTGGACCACTTTCCGAGATCTTCAATGGCTGAAATTTAATATGTACGGTTAATTTACAGCCCCCATCACATGTATGAAGTTTCGAGTTGATCGGATTGCGGGAAACATGTGATCTTGCATTCTGGACCCTTTTCGGGCCCCTTTGGCTTGCTTTCGTCAAATCCCAGGTGTGTAAAATCTTCATTATTGGTTTTCTGGCGTCCATCCCATGCTCTGGTAATTTTGGATCATGAAATCCATGCCTTTAACATCAATTTCCAATTACCGCTCTTGATTTCATCTGTAATAAAAAACACGATTAAAACACTCCATTAAACCTTATCATGTACGTAAAATTAGGCAATTACTGGGTCTGAGATGCAATATTCGACCCTGATCACTTACCGATATATATAATATCCAGCTACATTTACACATAAAATGGTAATGGTATTATTAGCGTTTATAATATAATTGTAAGCTCAATACAGTAAAAAATTTATACTTGCATACCAACGATGCCTGAGTAGATTTAGTGATTGTTGGTGATGAGAGATTTTGAGTATACTGTCTCCCTTTCTGCATATCCACCAATGTTTTCTTCATCTCAACTATATCTTGAGTCATACCATCTAATTTTTTCTTCGCCTGAAATAGCTCTTGAGTTACGCTCTCTTTTTCTTTTGTCACATTCTCTACCTTTGAACAAGCAGGGGCTGACTTCTTCAATCCTATCTTGCTTATTGAGTAACCTAGACCCCACATTCGCCCTCTATGGTCAGAACTAACCAACTGTAAAACATTATAAATCAAGTTATTAGGATATTCATAATTACCATAAAACTTAAGTAATTTTTAAATTTTATTAGTGCCTTTGTAAGGGCATCATCCATGCCGGTCATCCTAGAAGCAGGATTACTACTATAGAACTCATCTAGTTTTTACTATGAAAAAATACAAATGAATGTAATATAATTCAAAGTTATACATTGAATTTTCATAAGGGTACTAGTTAGTGGTATGAGAGGCGTACTTACAGTAAGGTCAGGATACTGGACAACTTTGTCCTTTCTTGTATGGGCTCTTAAGAAGACTTCACATCTACCTATCTCGGCATCAGAGGTAAGATTCTTCTCCATTGCCTTTGGCACATTACATATCATTCAAATACACATCATTAATAGATTTAGATGAATGATAATTCAAATTTAAATTCAATTTTAAACTATAATATCTATTTTTTAAATACATACCATCTTATGGCGAGTAACAGCCATGTTGTGCCTCCCAAGACAAGCAGGTCCTTTTAGCTTGGCCCGATTGACTTTATTCTTTGCGCTTGCCCACTTGAATTCCTTAGTGGTAGTTGATCCATGAAGACCCTCCAATCCTCCATAGGGATACCTGGGGGGGCAGGACCATCTCTCACAGCAATAGGATCCTTATTTTTAATATATTTTGTAGTTAATCTTCTCCTCCACACTTCGTTGATGCGTTTTGTAACGTAATCAAAACTTGCATCCCAACTTTGACCCTCAAACTCATAAAACTGTGACAATATGTCTGTGACCATATGAATTTGTTCATGAGGCACCTGGTGAAAGTCCAGGTATATGATCGGGATATGAGAACGAGTGAGGACACTGACATGCGATGCAAAGTCTCTGTGATCGGAACAGTCCTCATTCGGTTGCCCAAATTTATTCGTCTCTAGGACTTTTTTCTTATCAGGTTGCACAAGTAAAGAGACCCTCCTAGTAATGCCTCTCTTTTTAGATGAAGAAGAAGCTGACACAATTACATAAAAAGAATAACAGTTATATATACACATCATTGATTACCGCCAATATATAAGAAAAAGGAAATTTACATATATAATTAAGGAGAAGTATCTTATTACCTTTGGTATTGCTTGAATCTGTACTCCTAAGCACCTGTGCACCCAATACCTTTGGTTGTGAATCCATGTGCCTATTTCTTCCCTAATATGAAAAGAAAAGAAAAGAAAAGCTAATGGTTAAGAAATAATTTAGGTCACGGATAAAGTACAAAAATTCACTATATTATCCAAACCTTGATTAGATTTCCTCTAATAAATATCATTTTGTTACATGCTTAGAAAATACAAACAAATCAGTAGATTCTCTTTAATCATTTTCTTTTCTTTGTTTTCTCGACCATAACACTGATGTCTTCAGATTCATTGAATATCAACTCATCAACCATTGCTAATGAGGTGAGATTAAGTCCTGCATCGGCATTACTTATAACCTTTAATCGTTCTGATAGAACGTACATCTCTTCTTCGACAAAAACTTTTTTTGGAACCTCCAAGAGCACATGTCAGTTAGGATTTTTTAGATCTCTAGAGTAGAAAACTTGCGTGGCATGCTCTGCACGTATGAAGGGCTCATCACCGACTTTGTCTGAATTGTAAAGACTAGACAATTTACTAATCTCAAATTCACTTTGACATCAAAAGAAACACCATGATGTGTCACTTTCACCCAATCACACTTAAATAAGATGGGCTTATACCCTATTCGGTACTCTAATTGGATAATTCTATGAAGGACTCCGTAGTAAGGTTGATTTTCATCCACTATATTGATATCCTTAGCACTTGATCAGAAGGTCGTCATACCCTCTATCCTAACCCCACTATTTTGGTTCGTTTTATTCTCCTCATAGTCCCTAGTGACAAAGAGGAAACCATTAATACAATACTTATTGTATTGCATAGAAAAAGCTAGAGGTCCTCTCACTACATCTTTAAATTCATTATCATCAGATTCAATGAACTCTGGTTACCTCTTCAACCAAGATATGAATTCGTCCTCGAAAGGTACCCTGTTAGTCCTCTTATAGCATCACTGCAAGAAATCTTGGGGCTTCCTACGCGATATTCGATAACATTGTTATATTAAAATCGCATAAAGTAAGGAAGATATATATATATATATATATATATATATATATATATATATGAGCTTATTGTACATACCCTTCCCACTCGTCGTAGCTGAGATAATTCTTCAGTACCCATGTACAAGCTTGTTCATATTCGATACCTGCTAGGATAACACTTTGACTCGAACCTACTGGACCAATGTCGTCATCGTTAGGGTCATCATTTACGATATCTTCTAACTTACATAGTCCTGGATGACTCTGTTAAACCATTTTTCCAGCTTTTCCAGTAGGCTTGTTTTCTGTTTTCCTTTATATTGGTTACAGAATATAACTGTCTCCTCTTGGATGTACTGCTCTACAATACAACCCTCAGGTCTTGTCTTGTTACGAACATGGGCCTTGAATGTCTTTATGAACCTAACAAAGTTAATGATACATTATATATACATGCAAATGTAGATGTTAAGCCGATTTATTCTTATTAAGCTCACAGCGTACCTTTCGAATGGATACATCCATCAATAGTATACAGGACAACATATGCGAGTCTCGTAAGCCAAATGGATCGACAAATGCATCATAATGATAAATATCGATGGTGGGCATATAGTTTCAAGCTGACATAACGTCCTAGTCATGCCCCTCTCGAGAGTGAGTGTTTGAAGGTCTATGGTTTTCGAGCACAAGGCATTAAAAAAGGTACAAAAGCTTGTAATTATAGGACGAATGACCTTCCTATACCTGAATGCATGCTGGATGAGAACTGGGAGCAAATGTTGCATCAACACATGGTATGAATGAAACTTCATTCCCTTTAAATCTATGCAATCTTCCTTTACGATGGTCCTCCAATTCGCACGAAAATCGATCGGAACACGCAGCTCATGTAAAGTCTGGATGAAAAGTTTTTTCTCTTCTTTTCTTAGACAAAAAGGACCTTATTTCTGAATCACTTTGCCATTGTTCTTTTTCAGCCATAGACGCTTCTTAATTCCTAATTGTTTTAGGTCCCTGCGTGCATTAGCATCATCATTGGTTTTGCTAGGCGTGTTCAACATCAAGGCAATAAGGATTTCACATATATTTTTCTCAATATGCATGACATCAAGGTTGTGACGCACATAAATATCTTTTCAATACTCCAGATCAAATAATATAGACCGTTTGAAGAACCACGGTGATTCAACATCATCCGCTAGCTCTTGTCGGCCTCCATTAATACCCCTTATATTACCTTCCCAGTCTTCCCTCACTGCATATTCAAGTTTGCAGTTTATCTTTTGACCTCAATCCCATCCAGATGGATCAGTTGACATCGTATCTCCACCTTCTTGTTGAACGTGTCAACACTTGTGTCCTTCCTAGCCTGTTCTGACATTGGCAACCATCGTCTGTGGTCTATATAAACATGTTTCTTTCCATATTTGAGTCGCAAAGAATCTGTATAGGATCACATACAGGACAACCATACTTACCCTTTGTCCTACAACCAGAAACGTTACCATATGATGAAAAGTCACAGATTATCCAAAGTAGAATGACATGCATGTTGAATTTGTTTTCATGGTATGCATCGAATGTCGTGATCCCTTCTCACCATAACTTTTACAGTTCATCAATCAATGGCCATAAATAAACGTCAATATCCTTTCCTGGTTGTCGTGGACCCTCAATGAGTAAAGTCAACATAGTAAACTGAAGTTTCATGCAAAGCTTTGGTGAAAGGTTGTACGTCACACACATAACGGGCCATGAACTATGCGACATACTGAAAGCGTCGAATGGGTTAAACCCATCTATAGCCAAACCCAATCGAACATTGCGAGGCTCAGCTGAAAACTCTGTATACTTGTCATCAAGATTCTTCCATGCAATAGAATCAGCTGGATGCTCCATCTTTTCATGTTGAAATTTCCCGGTTGAGTGCCAAGACATTTCTTTCGCCAACCATAGCACACTGAACATTCTTTGTAGCCTTGGTGTTAATGAAAAAAATCTTAACACCTTCCTAGGTATTTGAGATTGTTTTCTCTCAGAATCCATTTCAGTCTTGTACCTATAAATTTAAGAATTTGGACAAATAGTTTTCATCTTGTTCTCTCTCCAGTATAAGATGCAGTCATTTGGACAAGCATGGATTTTCACATAATCATGACCCAACTCTGTAATGATTTTCTTCTCTTGGCAGGTATTAGTTGGGGCCTTGTTACCAGAAGGTAACACCTTCTTTAGTAGTTGAATGAGCTCTGTAAAGCTTTTTTCACTCCATCCATGATTCACCTGTAAAGTCAACACGGTGAAATCTTGGGCCCCAAGGTATAGCTCAGTCATTGTGTCTCGTAGATTTGCTTCAAAGTCATTGGTTTTATTTTCTCTAAAGAAGCCTTCAACTACAGGGGTCACATTTGGCTCATCCTGTACAACTTCATCTAGGTTATTACCACCAAGTTCTTGAACGATCACGTTGTGAACCTCTTTTAAGTTCGGGAAACTATGGTATTGTTGGGAACTTGATTCGCTACAGTACACTTAGGTGATACATGCTCCCCATGCATGTTCCAAACCCTATAGCTTGGGTCGAATCCATTTTTTATTAGATGTATTTCCATATCATCATAAGAAATTGGAAAACGTGCACATCTGCAAGTGGTGCATGGACAAGGAACGGATTCTCTACCAAAAAGGTTTTCTTGTGCAAACTTTGAAAAACTTCTTATTCTAGAAATAAAACGTGGGTCTGGGAAACTTGGAGTCATCCACTCCCTATTCATTACAGTCAAATCTCGATTAACCAAGGGGTCCATTTTCAACCTGCTCCTTACCAAAAATTAAAGTTGGAATTTAGCCTAATGCACCATCCTCCTCAAAGTTGGAAATGAAGTATTATCAGATGATTAGACTCAGACAGATATTATCTACTAAATACAATGTATTAAGGAGTTTGCAATCATTGTATTTTTACAATAAATTAATAATGTAATTTATAAGTAAAATCTTAAACCACTTGCATAGACGAAAAGTCTCGCATGAAATTCTAATATATCAAGTACTTATAAAATCTTTATTGAATAAACATGAGTATTCACACCCATAAATATATATTTTTTAAATACCTAGTATGCCCAAGATTATTGTTTTTTCATGCATACTCATACTCTTCACATGATCTTTACCAACTTCACAAGTGGATACCACATTTAGTAACATCTCAAGCAAATTGGGTGAGGGCAATATCTACCAATGGGAGCAGACATGTTATTCAACAAACATTGGAATTGTGTGCTTAGGGATTTGAATAATCGTTTGCTTTATTCCAAAGCATAGAGCATGATGATCCTAAAGCTCCAATCTTCCAATCTTCCAAAGATACCCATTAGAAAAGTAATATAGTGAAGAGTATAATCCTTTTTTTTTTCTTTCTCTCTCTTTTTGTTGAATCTTAAAGGGAAATTGATTGAATGTTACATGTGGCACATGGTTACATTTGAACCTGTTAGCATTCACATCAACAGTCAGTCCATTTTTCTAGCTAATTGTCAAAAAATGAGGTAGATTCAAATCTCAAGTAGACTACACCAAAGGAAAGATGGTAATGAACACCCACCGTTAAAAACTTATTAGGGCAATAAAGTTTTGGATTAAGATGATATTTATGTTTTCCCTTCATCTATCTAACATAAATCAACATGTTGGATAGCAAATAAACATTGCACTGGACCTTTTTTTTAATCCAAAACTTATATAACATGCCATAATGCAAATTATTTAATTTATGCATAATGAAAATGTAAATAATTACTACTCATTTACAGTCAACTGCACTTGCAACCAATCAAACAAGTTTTCATGGTTAGCATGGCTTGTTTCACCATAATTTTTAACGGTGCAGACCACACCATAAACAATAGACCTCGCTACAGATGGAAGCACCTCCCAAGGTTAACTTTAATACCGCAATGCAAATGACTAGAGACATACACAAACATTATTGTGTATATGACAACAGATCCAAAAACACACCTTAAAAAAATCAAAAATCACAAAACGAGGGATTCTTATGACCTTAGGAAGTATTTAAGGGCCTGTTTGGTTAGGCAGCTTAGATGGAATTGGAAGGGATTAGAAGGGATTGGAAGATAGATCCCGGATTGACCAAGCGTGCCAAACAGACACGAGATCTTGATCCCGGGATGTTGCAATCCCATGGATCTTAAGACAATCCACTGACATCACCATCATTACCTTTAAATCCCATCCAATCCACCCTAATCCCTTCAAAATTGCTTGGGACGTGTTTGGTTCAAGGGATTGAAAGGGATTAGAAGGTTTAATCCCGGGATTGGCCGGGCGTCGCAAACAGACCGGAAATAGCAATCTCGGGATATAGCAATCCCATAAATCTTACACCAATCCACTGACGCAGCTATCATTAGCTTGAAATCCATGCAATCCACTCTAATACCATCCAATTCCATCCAATCTGTTAGGCCAAACAAGCCCTAATGGTGGGCGTTCAATCACCACAGTTTCCTATGGTGTGGTCCACTTGAGATTTGGCCCTAAAATGAGTTGGAAAAAATGAATGGCCCACATACACATATTATGGTGGAGCCCACAAAGCATTTTTATATTTCAGAAACAGAGAGAGGGGAATGCAAATTGAAAGATTGAAAGATTGAACATAGGGATTGAAGGATTGAGCATCTAAATGCAATAGATTTGAGAAATAGATAAAGAGAGAAAAAGAGAAAAACTAACCGTGCTCCTTTTTCTTCTCCTTCTCCTTCTTCTTCTCCTTCTTGCAGCGAAAGGGGTTTTTGGAAACAGAGAGAGGGGAATGCAGCCAAGAGACAGGGAGAGAGGGTGAGGGAGAGCAGGAGATCGAGAGAGGGCAAGGGAAAGAGAGACTGAGTGCGAGAAAGAGAGATGGAGAGATGGTTTTCGTCTGCGTGCAGGAGAAAATGGCGGACTTGAAGGGTTTTGTTTTTGGGAGGGGGTTTAGATTTTGGAGGGGCACTTGACGGACGGCTCCTTGGGGACATTGAGTTTTAAGACTGTGGGGCCCATTGTGATGTATTTTATATATCTACTCCGTCCATTAATTTTAAATTATTATTTTAACCACTGATACAAAAAATGAGTTATATCGAATTTGTAAGGAGACCACACAACATATTAACAATAGAAATTTAATTTTTATTATTTCTGATGGTGTGGTCCACTTAGACATTTAATCTACATAAATTTTGGGCTCATGCACTAAAATTATATATCAGAATTGTTGGACGGCTTAGATCAAACACATATATTCCAATGGATCCCATGGATCCCCTTAAGCACCATCTATGTTTAATACGGTTTAAGTGAGGTACGCTTTAGCTACAGATCACTTAGGCTTTAGCTACGAATTTAATCCGTAGCTAAAAGCTTTCAAAGTCCATAGCCTTTGCTCGATTTTTTGGTACTGTGAAGTCTGGCTCTATCGTGTAGACTTCGTCGTTACCTGTACCTATACCACAGCCTGGTTGGTGTTTTAAAACACCGTCCCAGGGTTGGAGTGAGTAATCAACTCAGTGGTACTATAAGGTAAAGGTTAACATATTATCAAGTCTATCAAGCAGTAATGATAAAGCAATACAACAATCACTTCCTAACTACTCTTGCTAATGCAAGAATGGAGTGCAGTAATGATGCATGCCCTCGCACAAAGCTCCCTGACAAGCGACACTGACAACCAGATTCGTGCATGACAACCTCTCTAAAGTGCAACTTCCTCGCCAAAGCACATGCAATGGGCGGCAAGGTCGTGTTAGCCAAGTACTTAATTAAGCTTATTCATACAGCAGGTTCGGGAAGCTAAGGCACCTCCCTTTATATCATTAACTTAAGCGAATGATCCATCTAGTGTCATCAATCCTAGTTAACCACATACGATGGCAAGTTGTAGGGCATCACCCCTAATGAAAAGCAGTCGATAGGCAAATTCAAAGGTTTATACTCGCGGTCACTACGGGAAGGCTCGTCACCCTAACATAGGCCGATAGCTCAAACACAATGTCCCATACCACCATGCCCGGATCACGAGTTTGGGTTGCTCACTGGTCACTATGGGGAGGCTTGTCACCCAAGCGTAGGCCGACAGCTTGACCACGGTGTTCCATACCACCATGCCGGGCTCATGAGTCTTAGAAGATCGTGGTACTATGGTTGAAACGAGCTTTTACATTGGTAAGTGGTACCTTAGATTCAAGCAGAGATGTCCATACATGGTGAACACACAATAGACCAATCGATTTATTTGGCAAGTTCGATTGGTACAAGAACACGTTGACTTAATCGACATGGAGTGCATAAGCACCCCTTATGGCCTAACCACTATCGACAATCGTCGTGCGACCCAGATCCCGTCAAATTACCCAATGTGGCAAGACTAATTCGGCCACCTATACATGAACTATTACCGATTGCCTGGGCATACTGTAACCCCAATCTTACTTAGATGCAGTAAGTAAGCACATGCGATAATCACTTCAGCATATAGTGATCAATTCAGGTGAATTCCTCATTTGAGCATTTTATCAAACACATTGAACATGTTACCAAACACTTGCATTTTTTCCGTAAATTTCGTAACGACAATTATGAATACATGAAGGAAACAACATATATGAGCAAGGTAAACAAGAATCTTATCTTAATACTCCTAATAAATATAAATCATCAACGATTTCTCATTCAGACAATTTATCAAACACTTAGGCTACACTTCACCAAATATATAGACTAGGGTAGTTACAACATGTATTTTAGCAAATCCTTATACAAAGACATCGACATACATACGACAACAATGAATCCTAGATTAGTAGACATAGCAAACACAAATTATGTTTACATGTTCAATAAAACATTTCAACAAACACATAGGATGCATATTTGTTCAACATAGTTCATACATGTGTAATATATCGAAATCGACGTGTCTAAGATGATATGGTAGCAATCAAGTCAGACATAAATCATGAGCTGACATTGAAAGCATTGAAAACCATAACCTAAATGTTTATAGTCCACACCTTTCATCGGAATATACGATTCGAACTCGGTTCAAACATAACGTTCCCGAAAATGGAACGACGGGCACCAAAACAATGAAATAGGTTAGGTATTTCGTCGATTACTTTATTTGGATTTCTAAATCGACATTAGGGTTAGGATTTCTTACCCAAATCGTAACCGAACGATTGTGTAGCGAAGTGGGGAGGTGAATCCATGGCGTGGAGTTGTGGAAAAGAATCCCAATAACGACTCCCTGTTTCTCTCTTTTTTCCTTACCCTTTTCTCTTATTTTCTCTCTTCTCTCTCCTAGGGTTAGAGAAATTCGTATAGAATGGAAGTGGGGTGGTTTAAGGGCTATATATAGGCCCAGAACTGATGCAAATGGCCCCAAGGCCATAGTATACTTAGGTTATAACCCAAGGGTGCCTGTTTTGGGCAAGCGGGGCTCACCTGGAGGTCCATTATTCACATACTTCATAGGGTAAGTTCCCTGATAATGGATCTATGCCAGGATGTGATTTCAGCGTGATTATATTAGCTGATCGACCATGGGGGACCCGTGTTAGTTCAACGGTCATACTTATTAGATCAGGGCAACAATTATACGAATAAGAGCAGGGAAATTTCCTTTTCCATGGATGAAGTTTGGTCAGAAACTGATGGTCTAAAATCTTCAATTTCACCTGTGAGTGAATGGCCCAATTCACTTAAGTTTTAATACACTTTCTAAAGATACTCGCGTTTCTCACACACTTTACTTAGGGCTCAAGTTGTGTGTTTCTAGATACTATTTGAGCTCGATTCCCACGATGGTTGTCAAGCTAGGTAGGATGGATATAACCGTATAGTTTCGCGGTCATCGGACTTTCGATGTGCGGTCTAGGTCCGATATGGAGTTTTAGTGTATTCCCGAGAGTGACAGGCTCATGGGATTTCTCCTAGGTTTTTAAGTGATGATGAGTTAGCGATATTGACGGTTTTGGGTCTTGTCATTTATGTAAATTGTGGTTCAAGCTAAATCTACCGATTAATTAGTTTAGTGCTTAATTAATTTTTGCATAAATTTCTATAGAACACGGTCCTTAGGGATTTTTGACTGAGGTGGAACTCGGGCCTTCGTATGGACTTTTCTGAGGTGTTACACCTAGTTAAAAGGTTTAGCCAACCATAGACATGATTAAACTAGAATCTCTTAAGAAAAGTATAAAAATAACTAAGGAAAGGGAAGAAAAACTCTTGGCGACGGCTTCTTCACGCTTTTACTCTACTCCACAATCCTAGAAGATGCCTAGGAACATCCTAGGCAGTCTTATTTATAGTCGTGGAACTCCAACTTTCGTACCTAGTTAGAAAACTATAAAAATTGCCTTAAATTTATGCAGTTTTCCAAAATAGGCTTCACCCTACACAATTTCACAGAATGCCCTAGTGTTTCAAAATATGCTTCTTTGGGACACTTTCAGGAATATGTTTGTTTTCAGGACAATTTCAGGATTCCTTTTCTTCACTTCAAGTCTTCAATGCTCTTCATTCCTTGGTTTTTTTGGATATTTAGCATGTGAATTCTTCAATCTTGGCCTTCTAAGATCCATCCCTTTCCTTGGTGATTCTTGAGCATCAAATCCATGCTTTTAGCATCCTTTTCAATCTAAGCTCTTAAATTCACCTTGCAACACAAACATGAATAAAATAGAACATTAAGCATTATCGTGTTCAGAAAACCAAGTAATAAATGGGGGATAATATGCAATATTTGACCCTCAACACGTAACCCAGTGTAGCAAGGTTTGGTGGCTAAAGCAACTCATTCTACCCTAAAATCATATATTTTACGTCCCATAACTCATTTCAGATTACGAGACACGCCCAATTTAAGGTTTGACGGTCCAAATCACTTTTGTCATTGACCGAGCCCTTTCTGATCCATCTTGGCCATGAAACTATCCGCGACCTGCTCTACATTAGTCTCCTTTACTTTAAAAGAACTCATCCTCGAGTTCCCGTCCTACTTTGGTTCATGATACTTAGTCAGGTCCGCGAATTTGAAAGTCCGTGAGATCACATGTTATCTAGAAGATTAACAACACAAGCATTATCATTGATCTTTCAGATGATTGGTACCGGTCCAATCTTCTTATTCTTGAACTTATTGTACGTCCCGATTGGAAATCTTTCTTTGTGTAGATAGACCATAATGTGGTCGCTCAAGGGTCTTTAGGCACAGGTAATGGGGTGTAGAGTCTCGTATTCTGATATTGTCCCTTGAAGGTATGACAAACATAACAACATTGAACTGCTTTTCCTACATCACGTACCAATTATGGCCAGTAATATTGCTCTTCCACAAGAGCTCACATCTTGTCTCACCAAAGTGTCCACCAAGGCCACCTCCATGTAGCTCCTGAATAATTTGCTCCCTCAGAAAATTTTGGGGGATACACAATTGATTCCCTTTGAAGAGGAAACCATCCTATATATGTAGGTCATTAGGATGATTTTCTTCATACTTCATCGAAGAATCTTTGAAGTCATCGTTCTTAGCATATAGCTCCTTGAGACAGTCGAAGCCGACCACCTCATTGCTCATTATAATAAATAGTGATGCATGACGGCTAAGCACATCAGCCACCTTGTTCCCTAACTTGTGTTTCAGAACAAACGTGAATTCCTACAAAAATGCAACCCATCTAGCATGCACACGATTCATGTTAGTCGACTATTAATAAACTTTAATGCTTGATGGTCAGTGTATAGAACAAACTCTCTTTGAATCAGATAATGTCGCTAATGTCACAGCGCCTTAACTACTATGTATAACTCAAGCTCATACATTGACCACTTCTTTCGAGCTCGCTGAGCTTCTCGCTGTAAAAGGTTATGGCCTTCCTGTGATAATACTCCTCCAATTCCAACATATGAAGTGTCACACCTCAAATAGCTTCTTGAAATTAAGAAGAACCAAGACTGATGTTATAGACAACCGATGCTTGATTTCATGAAAACTCTTGTCAGCCTCATCAGTCCTTTAAAACGGTCCTTTTTAATGCAATTTGTAATAGGTGCGACTATCGTGCTAAAATTTTGCACGAATTGACTATAGAAGATCGTCAACCCGTGGAAACTCCTCATTTCATGAATGTTTATCAGGATCGGCCATTCCCTAATGGCTCGCACTTTTTCATCGTCCACACGGATGCCCGTGGACATTACAACAAATCCTAGGAACAACAGGATGTCCGTTAAAAAACTACATTTTTTTAAGTTGAGATACAATTTGTTAACTTATAGGACCAGCAGCACCTGCCTGAGATGTTCCTTGTGCTGTCTCATCTTAGCTATATATCAGGATGTTATCAAAATATACTACCACAAATCGACCAGTAAATGGTTTTAGCACTTGATTCATCGAACGCATAAAAGTGCTTAGTGCATTTGATAGACCGAAGGGCATGAGCGGCCACTCATACAACCATTCCTTAGTGTTGAATGTCATCTTCCACTCATCACCGATCCAGATACGAATCTAATGGTACCTGCTCCTCGGGTCTAGCTTAGAGAACACATTAGCCCCTTCTAGCATATCGAGCATGTCTTCCAACCACATTATTAGGAACTGATATTTGATGGTAATTTTATTGATTGCTCGGCTATTAACACACATGTGCTAGCTCTCATCTTTTTTTTGGTGTTAATAATGCTGGTACGACACATGGGCTCATGCTTTCTATCAAAAGACTCTTACGGATTAATTCCTCCACTTGCCCCTGAAGTATCTCACAATCATTCAGACTCATTCGATAATGAAGGCGGTTGGGCAGGCAAGCCCCAGGAACGAGTGCTATGTGATGTTAGATGTCCCTCATGGGGGGCAACCCATCAGGTAAATATTTAGGCCAGAGTTCTTTGAATTCATTTAGCAATAGTCTTAAATTTGAAGGAATGTTTGAGGGCTCCGACTCCTTACCTTCACCACTATGGTGTATACATCACCCATTTCCTTAGATTCCTCCATGAAATCCTGAATGGTCAGGAAGGAACTCCCCTCTACTTTAAAGACTTCAGGGTGGTTCTTTGGTGTCATAGGGGCAATGATTATTTTTTTACTATCCTTGACCAAGATGTAAACATTGTCTCATCCCCTATGGGTCGCATCACGGTCTGATTACTATAGTCGATTGAGTAACATATGGCATGCTTCCATGTCGAATATGTCACAAAGTATTTGATTCTTATAATTTTTTTTCAATTGAAAATGAGACAATGCATTGTTCAATTACCTTGGTCTTATTCACCTTTTTTTATCTAGCCAACTGAGTACAGGGAAAGATATTTTATCATTGGTAGCTACAACTTGTCTACTATCACACTTGAGATGATGTTCTTTCTACTACCATTATCTATGATTACATCACAAACTTTGCCGTTGACGGTGCACCGTGTTCGGAATATATTATGTCGATGTGGATGTAATTCCTTCCGTGTGGTGTACAGTAATTGCCTCACTACTAGAGATTCGCTATGATCATTGCCTGCCCATTTATTGTCAGCTTCTCCTTCATCAATGACTTGTTCATGTTCATCAAAGTCAGGGTCTTCTTTTATGGCCTCACCTTCAATGACTCCTTCGTTTATGATCAAGTGTGATGTATGAAGGTGTTTAATAAATGGCCTGGTTGGCCATAATGGTAACAATTGTTCAACCTTGGCCGAACATAAGGATTTGGAGTCCTAATCGAGCCGGTTGTTGTGGGTGCTACACGTTGAGGCCTAGATGAGCTACTCCCCTTATCACAGTTTGCGGTTGCAGGAGGTTGAGGAAGTTCTCCTACTGGTTCTTTTCCTTATGCAAGCACTGGATCTAGCGTGGGACTCGTTATGGGGGGTCGAGTTGAAGGATAAGGCTGAGCAGTAACTCTTGCAAGTTGTGTTTTTACCTTACATACCAATTGAACTGCTTCACCAACGGTCTCGACTAGGTGTATCTGAACTCAGTCCTAAATCGTCGGACGTAACCCACTTATAAATCGTGTTACCTTCTGAGATTCAGTGTCTGACAGGTCATTTTGCGTTACTAACCATTGAAATTCTTTGGTGTAGTCGGTGACCGTTCAATTCCCCTGTCAGCAGTTTTGGTATTGCTGGAATAATACCTGCTCATAATCACTATAAATGAATTATGAACGAAGAAGGTGCCTCATCTGTGGCCATGATGAGATGGGCGCCTTATTTTGTTGAGCATGTGAGAGTTGTAATTGCTCTCACCATGCAGAAGCACCAAATTTTAATTTAAACACTACTAATTTCACCTTTTTATGCTCTGGCATGTCCATGTAATCAAAATATCATTATACTTCGGCTAGCCGATCGAGGAAATCTTCTATGTAATAGACCATTAAAACTAAGAAGTTCAGCCTTACCTCAATAGTCTCTTTCGGCAAGATCTAGATGATCTCCCCCATGGATTGGTCGTCAGGCAAAGCCTTTATCGTCACTAGAACTTGAATCATCTAGCGTATCTCTACGATTTACCACTAATAGTGCTCTACAGAAATCGGGATTGTGTTATACAGCAATCATAGGCGGCGGAGCATTGCCTAGGGCTCGGGGCAGAAGTAGTGCATCCGTAAGACAGTCAAGGGTTGCCTATAGCCCATGCATGGTCAACTGACTCTCTTGGTGGAAAGCTTTCATTCTTTCCGAAAGATAGTGAATCCTTAGATCACCATTCCTGAGATTTTAGTTCATACATTCGTTGTTTGCCATCGGCCTGAGGGAGTCCTCGCTTTGATACCAATTACAGCGTTTCGGGCTCTTATCCTACGGGATGATACAATAATCCAGTCGTTATTATAATCCTGTGTCAGTGGTGAGACGGTTATGACTCCAGTCATAACTTGAGACTTGTTGTTTTTGCTTGCAATAGATCGATCGTCACGATTCGCATATCAGTTTGTAGCATATTCTATTACGAACCCAGTCGTTGTGAAGTAGATATTCGTCTTGTTGGTAAAGGTTCCTATTGATTGTTTGGAGTTCTATCTTGTATCCTTCAATTAATATTATGATATCTTAATTAGTATTTGAATAATAAAGTATTCTATCTTAGGGATGAAGGGAAGAATGTTCCCGTTGAGAGTCGCCATTTTGGCGTCGGTATGACACCAAACCATGATGAAATTCTCTAAACTTTCTTTATGTTAATCTTAAATAAGATAATAAATCCCCAGTAGAGTCGCCATTTTGTTTCGACAAGAAACAAATGTATTTGATTTAGGGAATTATCTTACTTAATCATAACAGAGAAAAAATATAGAGAGCAATCATCAATTTTATTCATTCCGAATTCATTTACATCCTTTAATTTTCCTTGATTCTAAGATAGAATATACAAAATACAAATGTTGAACAAGCTTGAATATCAAATCCAACAACATTTCTACTCTTTGATTCGTTCATCTCATTAAGAGGAATATGATCATACTGTATCTTCTCCTTGGACTCGAAATCACAATTCTGAATTGAAGAAGAACTAGAATTGAAGGGAAATTGGCTTGCGGATGAGTCATTTTGACTAATTTCGACAACATCACGATATAGCTACCTGTGCAACACACTATGTTTGTGCAGGTCCACGCAACACCACAGTGGTTGCGCGAGTCAACGTGATATCCTTTCTGCTTCTTCTCTTCTTCTTCCTCTGAATACCTTCAAAGTCTTCTTTTTCTCCGGAGCTCTAATCCTCTTCATAATCTTCGTTGTGTTCAAACGAGAGGGGGAGCGGGGTATTTATAGGCCTCTACACATGCAAACCCTCGATCTTTGTGCCATGTGGCCCACTCTTCATTAGATCTCAACCATCCAACCTAATTTATCCAAACATGTGCTGCGCATGTGAGCGTAACCTATAATACCATTTACGTGGACCCGCGCAATCAATGTTGATTACACGAGTCAGCGCAATATTTTTGAATTCCTCCTTTCTTCTTCATATTTCTTTCATTTCTTCAGGACACTTTCTCTTGATGATTTTTTTCTTTTGATTTATTCTTGAATCTTTATTTTTATACCTCAACAGATGCCCCCTTGATCCTTTGTTTATCCTTTCTAGGATAAAGAAATAGGGTCATTCTCTCTTTCATCTTTTTTGCAAACGTCGTTGCTCGCACCCGCGCAACGGCTAGTCAGGTCCTTTAGTCGAGTCCAATTCTCTATAAATACCAGAGCCAACTCTTCATTTTCATTCCTACAATTTCTTGTGAAAGCCCTGTCTCTCTACCACTTTCCCGTTCAAACCCTTATATTTACGCGTCCCCATACAACACATATCCTCTCCATGCAATAAGCTTCCTTTTGTGTGACCCCACGTAATAAGTTTTATTGCACACCTTCGCGCAATCATCTTCAGCTTACGCAAAAGCCTTTAGAAGTTTCAAAGCCTTCTAAATCCTGAATCTTCATTCCTCAAATCTTTGTACTTGTCCTGATAAATATGCAACATGTAAAGGCTTCATCTTCAAGAAAGAAGAATCATTCATCTTCTTCAGAGTCAAAGCAGATTCTCAAACATACTTGGGACTGCGTCGAAATTAATGAAGAAGTCTTGAAACTCCACGATCCTTCTAAGAATGAAACAACTATCATCCTAATCAACTTGCAACGTCATTGGTCAATTTTACATAGTGAACCAGCTGACCAAATGATCTCAACAAATCTTGTTTCTATAGATAACTAGATTATGAGTGAACTAATAATTCTAGAAGGATGTTTGGAGGGGAATGAATCTCGTCAAAAGGTCGACATGATTTATAAAATGTGATTCCTGCGTCCTTGTTATAATCCTCATCAGCCATTACCCACTCATTTCTTTGAAACCGCTCAACAACATTTCTTTAATGGTCATTTATCTTAGAATACAAATGAATTTCTAACCAAAGGTTTTCTATCTCCTCGAGATTTCTATAATGCTTGGGCTCGAGTGGCCGCCTCACTATTCTAAAGCAAATTAATCTATCTGATGTGATAATAGCTACATCAGAACATTTCTGCAAAGATACAGCTATCTTCAGAGGCTTCCTTAACCATTGGTCTCCAATCACCAATTCATTCCACCTTCCCTTGGGCGAAATGAGTATTACCTTATGGGATCTTCTTTGCATAACAGGTCTTCCTATCATAGGCAATATCTTCGATGCATATATTCCTTTAAACGAAGAATTCGTTCTTGCTTCTACTGGAGATAATAGTTTTGAAATTTCAAAGACCACTCTTAAGCTCTTTAAAGAACTGGCTAATTTCCCTCAACCTAATCATATTAATTCTTTTGAATGGCGGGCTCATTTTTCCCGAAGACTACGGTATATTTCTTTTTTTTTTCTACTTTATCTTTCTGAAGCCTTTGTCATACGTATATTCATATCATTTAATCGCATCTTTATCTTGATAGCTTCACAGGCCATAATCATCAAGAAATCAAGATCATTCGCGAGAGTGTAAAGAGTACCACCAAATATAGTTCTTCTTGCGAATTAGACGCTTTTCTAGCTTACTGGCTAAGCTTGGTAATATTTCCTAATTCCAATCAAATAGATATCATCAAACCATCTCTCTTCATAGTTGTTGGTGCAATGGGAAAGGGTCAAAGATATTCACTAGCTCCTCTAGTTATGTGCTCCCTTTATCGCGCTTTTAGGGACGTTATTTCCGGCTTTAGAGATTCATCAGCCAAATCTTTTCCAGTTTGTGCTCCCTGGCATTTCTTCACAGGCTAGTTAAGAGTGTATTTCCCTTGGACTTTCACTGACTCTGAAAGAGCATATTCAAACCCTCATCAGCTCCCTCTTCAACACTACTAACTAAGGAGGATGATTGAGAAGTTGAAGGGTTGGGTCACTCGAAAGATAGAGAATAGTGACCCTTTTGACTTTTATCAATTTCCATTCACCAGCCATCCGAAAGGTATAAAAGTTGTTGATGATGACTTTATCTATTTTGGTGAGCATTCATTCCTTGTTTCTATCAGATCTAGTACTCTTCCACCGAGAAAATATAGCACATTCTGGCATAAACCATATTACCCAAGCAGATTTGCTCGTCAGTTTGGATTCGATCAAACTGTGCTAGAAACTTGTGACATTATTACGAGACCCATGAGGAGTTGTGGTATCAGACCATATAATTGGGCTCTAATATGGAGGCAACTCTTAAATGTCAATACTGGATCTCGCTTCTTCATTTTCGGCTATAATTATCCAGTCCATACTTCTTCTTCCTGGATACATCGGTGAGTTCATCAATACTATCTGTTATATAGATATTATCCAGTAGACCATGCCATATGCATTCTTCCGCCACAGCTAAGGAGTTATCGAAAAGACCAAGGCATAGGTTATTCTAAAGAGACAAATCATGCCCCCTGTCCCGGTCAATTTTAAGTAAAGATTTCTTCAGAAGATATTATTCGTGAAGTAAAACCTGTTGATACCTGATTGCTTGCCTCCAAGTGCAGAGGTTCGTAAGTAATATTCTGTGAATACAAGGTCGATTCCACAGGAAGATGATTTATAAGAATGAGAAAATCAAATGCAAATTTAACTAAGTAATGTAAACTAAAAAAATGAAATGATTTTGAAGGTTTGAATGTATGGAATTCAATTAATTTGAAAACAACACCCAAGCTTCAAAGTTCCACACACAGGTTAATGTTCCATAAGTCTTGATGACTTTGATAACACAACTAGGATCTGAGCACTATGGTCAGCCTAATCAGAAAATAAAACAATTTAAATATTTTAATAAATGATATAAAAGATTAGAGAATCATGGATTAGCATCATTGTATAATATATATATATATATATATATATATATATATATATATATATTCCCAAGCGTCAGTCATTTTAAGCATTCAATATCCATGAGATAATGAATCAAAGAAATGTAACAGGTTGAGAACATCTCCCACCTAGGAAATCTAACTAATTTAGGTTAAGCCTATCCATCAATATGGATCTCATATAATGGAAACAAATGGATCTCACATGAGGATTCAAAACCTAAACTTGGGTAATTGATAACATGTATACACCATTCATCTCATCATTAAAAACAATCAATCATCATAATTTATAAAATCATTAAACTAATGGGCTTCCCTTCTAGCTTGGGCTAGAGGGAACTAGAAAAACATAACTAAATTACAAAATAGAAAAGCAACAAGAAAGAAAGAAATGGAAATAGAAAAGATCTAATAGAAAAAAAAAAACAATTTATAAAACTTTAATAAAATTGAAAACTCTCTAAAAACCCTAAATCTTGCTCTTGAATGATTTGAATGATGCCTAGGAATGCCCTGAGAAGCCTTATTTATAAGTGGAGAACTCCCTCCTTCAAACTGATTTGAAAAATTCAGAAACCGCCTCAAATTTACACAATTTGCTAAAATAGGCTTCACTCTACACAGTTTCCCAAAATAGACTTAACTCTACGCAATTTCACAAAATGACCCAGAGTTTCAGAATATGCTTTGTCAGGATGATTTTAGGATTCCTTTTCTTCACTTCAAATCTTTATTTCTCTTCATTCCTCACTTAATTTTCTTGGATCTTTGCATGTGAATTCTTTAATCTTTGTCTCCTAAGATCCATCCCTTGCCTTGGTGATTCTTGAGCATCAAATCCATACTTATAGCACCCTTTTCAATCCAAGCTCTTAAATTCACCTTACAATACAAACATAAGTAAAATAGATCATTAAGCATTATCATGATCATAAAACTAAGATAAAAATGGAGGATAATATGCAATATTTGACCCTCAACAATACCCTTGAAGGATGGATAGCTTTTAGTGTCCCTTTGAGGAATTCGAAGAATATATTCGAGTCATCAAATTTTCCAGAAGAAAATGATGATTCTTTGCGATTTCAATCTCTACCACCTTTGAGAATTTTACAGGATAATTTACCTTTGTCATCAAGGAAAGAAGAGACCGCAAAATCCCATAGCTCTCGCCAAAAGGAAAAATATATTGCAATTGAAGACTAATAGCTGATTCTAAAGATTCACTTTTAAGTAAAGTATTGTAAACGTTTTGAAAGTGTTTGTTATTGTAATTTGCACCTGTTTCAAGATAAATAGATTTCTATATGTTGTTTAATTAAAATTTGAGATTTTCATGATTTATTTCATCACAACATGTAATTGCATATTAAGCATATCTTAAATAAAATAGGCAAGCATATGTATCCATAATATTTATGTATCTACAGCATTTTGATGCTACACGTAGTTTAAGTTCTTGATTAGTGGAGCTAGTAAATTTTAACTAAATAGAAATTTGACTGGACATGACTCAACTAGCCTTGACATGACTCGATTAGACTTGACTTGACTGGACTTAACTTGACTTGACTAGATTTGACTTGAATTGACTTGACTGGACTGGACTTGACTTGACTTGACACTTTCACACACAGTTTAAGCTCATGAGTAGTGGAGCTAACATAGTTTTTAAACTCATGTTGGAGTCGGGTCTTATGTAAATGGTCTCTGTAACTCTCATGAGTTCGCTGGACTTATCACGGTCGGGGAGTTCACAAACAGTGATCCATCAGAGGGGCCCAGTGAAGCTACCGGGGTAGTAAACTCGGTGGGTTTTACACAGAGGGTTGGCCGCAGTAACTCTCTAGAGTTCACTGGGCATACAAGGCTAAGGGTACCAAATCTAAGGTCTCCAGTCTATCAATGAGGAGGCTAAAAATCCATCCTCAAGAATTTCTATTGGAATCAAACCAGGAATTTGGGGAGTCTTATGCATGGTTAACATATCTATTAATAAGCCAAAGAGCACACACTACAGCCCATTTTTTCTTCGCATGCCAGGTCAGACCCATTCACGAGAGGGCATTTTCTCTTATGACGCTGTCAGAAACTGTACAGATGGCACGAGAGGGCATTTTTCTAACCTTCCCTCGCGACGCTGTCGAAAATAGTACAGACAACATTGGTCTCATGCCTGGTTGGTCGTACAGGCACACACTGCTGCTCACGTGGGTCTAAGAATGTGATGGCCTTTGTGGGCTTTTTAGGGCCACTGACTTCTCACTATTGCCCGCATAATATTTAATATATCACCGATTGTGGCAGGTCTTTCTACATAGCATTTTACTCCCATAGATGATAGATCGCCATTACCGCTGCCGTGGTGATGAGTTGATAAATGATATATTGCCAGTGTCGATAATAATATTCTTGATAATTTTTATATTTAAATAGTGTATCAACTTGGCAATAATATCAATTCAACAATGATGGCTTTTGTAATAGTGACCATCAGCAAATAGTGATGGCGATTGTATCAGTTTCACAACAATCATCGGTGTTTGGTGATAATCGATGATAGTTTGGCAATGAGCATCAATGATGATAAATTTAATACACTTGATATGCTTAAGAATATGTCTTTTATTCATTCAGATAGGCAGAAGACCAATACATGGCATTGCCTTTTGAGAGGAAAACTCTTCCATCCTTTTACTTTCCTTGCCCCCTTTTGATTAAGAAGTATTATGTTGATAATCTTCATAATCAAAATTGCAACAACCTTCAGAGGTAATATATTCTGATGAATTGGGAATAGCCATAAATACTTATATTCTCACATTCTTAATAAGAAAGATATCAAGAGTTACATCTGTAGTAAAATGTGATAATCATGACTGACTTCAATCAGGATTGTGCACTACTATCTTTTCTCTTGCATCGTACATTTTCCTTATGACAATTTCACCATTATCCATCATCTCTTGTAAAATTTTCTTCAAGATGAAGCAATTCTTAGTTCGGTGCCTAAGAAGACGGTGATAATAAAAATAATCACTTTCTTTCTTCATCTTCATTTTGTTTGGGCGTTTTAGTCGTGGCAGCTGAATTTTCTCTACAGCTAATAACTAGTTCATCATAGGAAGTATATCATCTTCTTCAAATGTATACTTTCCAAAACTATTGAACTGTTCAAATCTTTTCTTTAATTTTCTGACTGTAGAACTGCTCATGCTTCTTTCATCAAAATTTCTTTCTTCATATTGATAACTCTTCGTTTTCCTTTCTTCTCGGATAATACCAGCTGAAGTCTTTTTAGAATCCCAAAACATCTGGTTCATATAGAAATTGAACATTTTCCTATTGAGCTTCTCTAAATTGTTGGCTTTTACGATCAAATCTTGAAAAGTCTGTATTTCTGAGCCATCGAGACCCACTGCGATGTCTGGCCGTATGCATTCCATACATAACTTGACTTGTCTTTCTTCTTTCGCCTATTGTAGACATGATGCCCCTAGTATCTTCCATCGTTTGATGAATTCTTTGATTGACTCGTTTTCTCTTTGGCATATGAAGGCTAAGTCTTCTGGACTAATTCCTCAAATGGATGGCCCAGAAAGCTGTGAACGATAATAATGAACATTTCTAATGGGGCATGTTGTAGGAGATGTAGCAAATGGTAGTTTTCTTGTCATAACAGCCTTTCCTTTATCTTTCCATGTCTTCAACGGATCCCTTACGGAAACCATGTTTGCAGTTACTTTTTCTCCCATTTTTCATCCTTTTTTATCACTATTTCACCCTATTATTCATCTTTTGTAATATATCTTTTAGTGTAAAGCAACTTTCTGTTGCATGTCCCACATAACGATGATAACGGCAATACTTCCTTTCTTTAGTCATCTCAACTTCTTCTGAACGCCTGGGCTGAGATAGTTGGATGGTTCCAGTAGCTAGTAATTGTTCCATCATTAGTATAACATCTTCATTTTCAAAATCATATTCTTTATGATAATCATACGATAGAGGTCGTTTGTCATTCACATGTTCCTTATAACGATCTGAATCTTCTCTTTTCCTCGTTTCTCACTTATTGTAAAAGGTACCTCTTTTCTTTTCCTGATCAACAGTGTTTACCATTGATCTATTTGATCCCCTTCTCTCTATTCTGATTTAAACTACTGGCATTCTCCTGGCCATCAGCACTAATGCATGTGCCTTTGTTGTGAGATCTCAAAAGGTTCTTATGTTAGTACTTGTGAGCCCAAAGGCAATTCCTGGTTCCATAGAATTCAGACACATATTTACTTGTTCTTTTTCTTCGGTTAACTGTCTACACAAAGCTCCCAAAATTTTCCACCTGTCGATAAACTTTTCCACGGGTTCATTTTCTCTGTCTTATAGAAGCCAATTTCTCAATACTAACGTCATTGTCTGACGAGAAAAAGTTAGATATAAATGCATCTTGCATTTTTTCCCAAGTTCTTATCGATTCCTGCGCTAGATTAAAATACCATCGAAATGCTTTACCCGTTAAGGAAGAACCAAATAGCCACATGTAGTATTGCGAAATAGTGGAGAAGTTACCCATTGTTGTGATGAAATGTACTAGATGTTCTTCTAAAGATCCATCTCCATTAAATTTTTAGAAATCTAGATACTTAAAATTGGCCAGGAATGGTACATCTTTCACTTCCTTAGTATACAATGTTCTGTAGCAAAATTTCCCAATATGTCCATGTTCATCAACGACTTCTGCAACCATATGTCGCATTTCTTCTTGTGTTATGATTCTTGTCGTGGGAGAAGATCTATGCGACCTTGCTCTATATGGTAACGAACCTTAACGTTGTCATTCAGGTTCATTCATAGCAGCCATTACCGGTGGAGCCGTCACTTGAGCCACGTTATGAGGAAGAGTATTTAAAGTTTCTCGGAGGCTTCGACACTCTTCCATCAAAGTTCTTTAAGCTTCTGCCATTTCGGCCATTCGTTCATCGACACTTGGTGGAGGGCCTTGACTAACTCCTGCCATATGTACAGTGACTTCTCTGCTCTTTGATGAAGTCATTATCAAAATAGAAGGGGAGCACATTAGCATAATCAGGCTTAACAAGAGAGGAGTTTCGCTCGACTCTTCTGTACTTCCATAGAATTCAACTAATGAAATGGAGCTTCTGAAAGTGTACTTTAAGGTGATATGGAAACTGATAAATTTCTTATGGGGTGATTTTCCCTTCTCCTTTCTTGTCCATTGAATGTTCACCATAGGTAGAGCTGGAAAGTCCTGTGATGTCAGAAGAGGGAAAGATCTTCTCGGATATAATGCTAGAGGAGTGAGTTTGGGATTCTTTCTGGCCACATTCCGTGTAACCGGTCCTCTGACTTTCCTTGGAGATGAATTTATTTAGGGAATTGCATCGTTTCAGGCTCTTGTCCTTCGAGATGATACAACAATCCAGTCGATATTATTATCCTATGCCAGTGGTGAGACGGTTATGACTCCGGTCATAACTCGGGACTTGTTGTTTTTGCTTGCAATAGATCGATCTTCACAATTCGCAGATTAGTTTGTAACATATTCTATTACGAACCTAGTCATTGTCAAGTAGAAATTCGTCTTATTAGTAACAATTGCCATTGATTGTTTGAAATTCTATCTTGTATCCTTCAATTAATAATATGAAATCTCAATTTGTATTTGAATAATAAAGTATTCTATGTTAGGGATGAAGGGAAGAATGTTCCCGTTGAGAGTCGCCATTTTGGCGTTGATATGATGCTAAACCATGATGAAATTCTCTAAACTTTCTCTATATTAATCTAAAATAAGATAATAGACCCCCAGTGGAGTCGCCATTTTGTTTAGACAATAAACAAATGTATTTGATTTAGGGAATTATCTTACTTAATCATAACAGAGAAAAAATATAGAGAGCAATCATCAGTTTTATTCATTCCGAATTCATTTACATCCTTTGATTTCCCTTAATTCTAAGATAGAATATCCAAAATAGAAGTGTTGAACAAGCTTGAATATCAAATCCAACAGCATTTCGACTCTTTGATTCATTCATCTCATTAAGAGGAATATGATCATCATGTATCTTCTCCTTAGACTTGAAATCACAATTCTAAATTGAAGATGAACTGGAATTGAAGGGAAATTGGCTTGCAGATGAGTCATTTTGACTAATTTCGACAGCATCATGACGCTTTAGATATAGCTACCCATGCAACATATTGAGGGAATATTGCATATTAGACCCCCAGTTATTACCTGATTTTACGAGCATGATATCATTTAATGCCCTATTTTAATCGTGTTGTGATGCAAGGTAACTTTAGGAGCCTAGTCTAGAAAAGGAAATTAAAAGCATCAATTTAATACTCATAAATCACCAAGGCAAGGGACAGACTCTAGGGGACCGAGATCGAAGAATTTACATGCCCGAGATTTGAGAAAATCCAGTCTGTCACGTTAAAGAGGCTTGAAATTCGTCCAGAATGCAAGATCACAGAGTTCTAGCCATCTGTTTGGCTCGAAACTTTATATCTAGCCTAAGAACCCTAAATTAATAGTACACATTGAATTTTAGCTCTTGGATTCCTGTGGAAGTGGCCCAATGGATAAATCAGCCCATAAATGTCGATTATGGGCCCACTCGATATCTGGATACACTTCAATTTTGGTTTCGACCTCCTAAATGAGGTGGAAAAATGGATGGACAGATTAGATTTCTCACACACATCAAGGTGGGAGACACTTTGCGTAAGTGGGGGTGCACACCGACTATGCATTAGAGGTGTACCGAGCCAAAAAAAGAAATCAAATTACATTTGACCGCAATTTTTCTACTTGATTTCAAACTGGATGTGAAACGCAAGAATAGGAACTTGCGGCCCTTCATTGTGGGCCACCATCACGATTCAACGGTCTGATCCGGACCGTCCATTAGAATTCTACAGGCCCACTAACCAAGTCCTAGGTGGGAAATTTCCAAGAAGTAACGAGGATCTGATTTCAACCATTCAAATGAGAGATAGGTGAAATAAAATAATCCATGGGCCATACCGAATCTAATCCAAAACCAGCCATTCCCAACTGGTTTTTTTATGTGTATTCAATAGACGGAGTGGATTTCCCTGAAGACATCAATCAGGGGTCCATCGATCATCACAGAGATGTCTCCTGTGCATGCGTAACGCACGGGGTGCATCCAGATGCTACCCAGTTTCTCCAGCCATTGTGCGACCATGGTGGCGATCGGACCACCGATCCGGATTGTGCACAATCAGAAGAAGTGGGTCCCAACCCCATCCAAGAAGCCAAATTAGAGAGCTAAGATAAACCACCTTCCAAAAACTAGATCCAACACAAGTTGTTTTGCTGTGAAAAACAGAGATCGTGTGTCCGATTTTTACTGCGCAGCAGAGTTGGTGTCAGCAACTCTCTAACCGACTTGCTGAATCGCCTCTTGTGTAAAAGCTCCACCGACCTCCCTGCCTATAAAAGAAAGAGAAGAGAGAGTGTGTGTCACCATCCAATGCTTAGACGTCTAAGAAGAGAGAGAGAGAGAGTTCCAAATTTGTTATTTTTTACTATTTTTCTGTTGATTCTTGAGAGTGCTAGCCTAGTCATGTCAGGCTAAACCTCTTAGCTAGGGCTAAGAGGTGAAGCTTGTGGTGTGATGGGTAGTGTTCTACGAGCTTGTTTCATGTTATGAACTGATTTTGATTATAGTTTGATTTTTAGGAATGCTTTCAGTTTTTCATGATTTGTTGTGACTTAAATTACAATAGATCTACGATGGCTTTAAGTATTTCTTTTCCCTTATTTTGATTGTGAAGATAAGAAGCCCTGTTGTTCACCATTGCCCCTTGGACATGGTTGGATGATGGAATCCTTCCTAACATTCATACATCTTTCAAATTGGTTGTAGATGGTTTAATGTTATTGTTTACTTTGTCTCATAGGCATGGTTTTATGATGGAATCAACTCTAGTTCTCATACTTTTCATCTCTTTAAAAACTAGATCAAAGGAAGTTCATATTGAGTTTTAGTGATATATCTTCCAACTGGATGAAGATGGGACTTGAAGTCTAGTTGAGTTTATGAATCAAGCATAGATCTCCCTGATCTCTACAAGTGGATCCTCTGAATCCCTAGTTTCTCATCTTTAAATTCTACAAGTTTTAGAGTAATATTTCACCATTATTCCCTCATATTCACTTGATTTAGATTTCATCTTCTTCTAGTTCTAGTTCTGCTTACTTTCAGATTACGTACAAGGTTCAGTCCTTGTGGATTCAACCTCGGTCTTACCAAGATTATTACTACATCACAACCCTATACTTGGGGTGTGAACAAGTTTTTGGTGCCGTTGTCGGGGATTGACAGTTACATTTTTCTGAAATTAACTAGTTTTAGAATTAGGTTAAGATTATGGTTTTCTAACTTTAGGTTTAGGTTTTTCTAATTTTTAGAAACTAACCTAACTTTCCTATTTTGTAGGATTTTGAGATAGAAACTTTTAATTTGGTAATCTCTTTCTAATTTCTTTACTTTTTCTTTTTTTAGAACTAGGGTTTTATTTTTAGAAAATTTCTAATTCTAAGATCTCTTTTATTTTTAGAAACTAACTTACTTTCTAATTTAGGTTTAAAACTTTCCTAATTTGTTTTTAGAAACTTTCTATTTTCCTTTTTAGAAAATTTTCTTTTTTTATAAACTAGTTTACTTTCTATTTTAAGTTTTTGGAACTTTTTATTTTTAGACTTTCTATTTTTAGAAACTGAATTATTTTGTTTTGTTTTATAGGATCTTGATTTAGGAACTTCTCATCTGGTAACCTCTTTCCAACTCCTCTCTCTTTCCATTCCTAGATTTTTATTCTTTTCTCTCTTTTTAGATTTTAAGTTAGAATTTATGATTGAGGGTTGCGAGTGTTTCATGCCCAAATGGGGTCGTGACAACACTCGACATCTCTTGACTGAAGGAGGATTCGTTGAGGGGTTGAACATCCATCGCAGGACTAGACACCGCTCGAGATCTCCTGAGTTAATTAAAGTGATGGCTAAAAACCAACCTCTTCTACCCCAACCTAGGGTAGAAGACATCAAGGATGAAAATGAGGTGCATCAAGCATCCCCGCCTCATACCTTACGAGATTATTTACAACCGGCGGGGGTGAGTACTCCCTCATGCATGGTTTTTCCTGAGAATGTGGGACACATGGATATCAAGCCAAGGGTGATCCAACTCCTTCCTAAATTTCATGGGCTTGAGTCAGAAAATCTATATTTACATCTGAAAGAGTTTGATGAGATCATAGCTACTTTATACTTTCCTAACGCGTCTGATGACACAGTCAGGTTGAAACTCTTTCCCTTTTCTCTGAAAGAGAAAACTAAGATGTGGTTACATTCACTTTGTCCTTGATCTATTAGCAGATGGAATGACATAACAAGGGAGTTCATAAAGAAATTTTTCCCATACCATAAGACGAACACCCTTAGAAAGTCGATCATGAACTTCGCCCAAAGGGAAGATGAAACATTGTTCCAATGTTAGGAGTGGTTTCAGGATCTTGTCAGTTCATACCCACAAGATGGTTTTGAAACGTGGTGCATCACAAACTTTTTCTATGATGGACTGACATCTCCCATGTGTCAATTAGTCGAGACGATGTGTAATGGGGAGTTTATGAATAAAGGTGTCGATGAGGTGTGGGACTACTTTAATAAGCTTACTGAAAACACACAATCATGGGACATCTCCCCTAGACCAAGTACTACGTTTAGGCTGACTCATTCTAAGGAAAAGGGTGGAATGTATCTCCTGAAAGAGGATGATGATATTAATGCTAAAGTGGCTAATCTTACCAAGAAACTCGAGGCCATGGAATTAAAAAAGGAAAAGGCTAAGGAAATTGTTTGTGCTATTTGTGGTTGTAACATTCACACTATTGAAAATTGCCTAACTATATCTGTCTTTCAAGAGGTACTGAATGAGCAATCTAATGTCGTAAGCAATTATGAAAGACCTTTCAGTGGGCCCACCTCTAACACATACAATCCTGGTTAGGGGAATCATCCAAACTTTAGCGGGAGGAATGGACAAACCACTACACCTCAAGGTTTCCTAAATCAAATTCCAATTCAAGAGAAACCTCAAAAGGATTCGGTTCTAAAACACTTTAAAAAATAAGAGCTTTTCAATCAGGGTATGCTACAAGCCTTTCAAGACCTTACAAAAGAGATACAAGTACTTAAGGCTGAAAATACGATTAGGAACAAGGGGAGCTTCCCAGCTCAACCTCTTCTCAATCCTAAACCGCAATATGAAGTTAGCGACCTAAGCTCTTCAAATCAGATGGAGCAAGTTAAATCCATCACCACTCTTAGGAGTGGGAAGATCATTGACAAAACTATTCCAGTTAGGGGATGATATTAGAAATAATATTAGAAATTAATATCTTTTTCAACACAAGTAGACAGTTAGAGGATGATGACGATCTCCACGACGTTAACATGATTGGAACTTTCGTGGAAGATAGGACACCGTTTACCTTATCCTCTGACCCTCTAGAGACGGTCTGGCCCACTCCCATGATTTTAATGATGACATGATTAAGGAGACATGTACCATTAATGATGTTGTGCCGGTACTTGAAGAAAACCGGTGGAGGCCATAATTTGAAGAGTTGCCTCAAACTGATGAAGTGCCTCTACCGTCTAACCTCAAGCCACCAAAGCTTGACCTAAAACCTTTACCCTTTGATTTAAAATATGCATACTTAGGTCAAGATGAGACATACCTTGTGGTGATTTCTGCCCACCTTGAGAAAGAACAAGAGAATATGCTCATATCTACTCTCATTAAGCATAAGGGAGCCCTTGGATGGATAATTGCGGACCTCAAGGGAATTGACCCTTCGATTTGTACTCACCGCATTTATCTTGAGGATAATACGAAGACCGCTCGACAATCATAACGTAGGCTAAATCTAAACATGAAGGAAGTGGTTAAGGCCGAGATTCTTAAACTATTGGATGTGGGTATCATATACCCTATATCCGATAGTCAATGGGTGAGTCCAACTCAAGTGGTTCCTAAGAAGTCCGAGATCACCATCGTAGCCAATGCCAATAATGAACTTGTGCCAACTAGTGTTACCACTGGTTGGAGAATGTGCATTGACTATAGGAAGTTGAATACCATCATGAGGAAGGACCACTTTCCTTTACCCTTCATTGATTAGATTTTAAAAAGGTTAGCTGGTCATTCCTATTATTGTTTCCTTGATAAGTATTCGGGCTACAATCAGATAGAGATCACCCCTGAAGATCAAGAAAAGACTACATTTACATGTCCTTACAGCACCTTTGCTTACCGAAGGATGCCATTCGGACTATGTAATGCCCCTACCACCTTTCAGCGATATATGATGAGTATCTTTTCTAATATGGTGAGGCAATATTTAGAGGTCTTCATGGACAATTTCTCTATCTTCGGTCCATCTTTCAGCGAGTGCTTAAAAAGTAATAAATGTGTGCTAAAAAGATGTGAAGAAAAGAACTTGGTACTTAATTGGGAGAAGTGCAATTTCATGGTTCATAAGAGAATTGTCCTTGGACATATTATCTTGTCCAAAGGAATTTAGGTGGATAAGGCAAAAATTGATCTTATCTCTAACCTACCTCCACCCAAGAACATACGGGACATGCAATCCTTCTTAGGACACTCCTGGTTTTACAGAAAGTTCATAAAGGACTTTAGTCTCATCTCTCGTCCTTTATGTAATCTACTTCAAAAGGATGCACCATACGAGTGGACTGAGCCATGTCAGGAAGCTTTCACTAAGCTTAAAGGCATGTTGACCAATGCATCTATCAAACAACCACTTGACTGGAGCATTCCTTTTGAGCGTATGTGCAACACATCTGATTATGCTCTTGAGGTGGTTCTAGGCTAGATAAAAGATAAGAAACCCTACGTTATTCATTATGCGAGTAAGACTCTAAATCCTGCCCAAGTGAACTACTCGACTATAGAAAATGAACTCTTGGCCGTAGTGTTCACTTTGGACAAATTTAGGTCCTACTTGATCGAATACAAGATTATTATTTACACAGATCACGCAGTGCTTAAGTATCTTCTGTCTAAGAATGATGCTAAGCCCCTCCTAATAAGATGGATCCTCCTACTCCAGGAATTTGACCTAGAAATAAAAGATAAAAAGGGAGTAGAGAGCATGTGGCTGACCATCTTTCTTGCCTTGATCTATCTGATTCCCTTGAGATGACACATATCAATGACATGTTCCCTGATGAACAGTTGTTCAGAGTCTCTCATTTACCCACTGATATTGCTAATTATCTTACCACAGGTTTCATACCGACACATTGAATTGCGTAAGATAAGAAGAAATTTTTCACCGAGGTGTGCAACTTTTTCTAGGACGATCCATATTTATTTAAATATTACCCAGACCAAATCTTAAGGAGATGTGTGTTAGATGATGGGCATCAGAGTGTCATCTCCTTCTATCACTCACAGGCCTGTGGTGGTCACTTTCTGTTAAAAAGACCATGACCAAGATTCTGCAGTGTGGCTTTTACTGGCCCATTATGTTCAGGGACACTCATGAGTTTTGTAAAGCTTGTGATTATTGTCAAAAATTGGGAGCGTTGTCTCGTCGAAATATGATGCGCTTGTGTAACGTCTCAGAAAAATTCGTACAAAGACCTGCGTACCACCTTAGTTAGAAATCACTAAGGACCAAATTCTGTAGAAATTAGACGAAAATTAATTAAGTACTAAACTAAATTAATCAATGTCTTAGCTCGAATCACTATCTATACGAACTGCAAGACCCAAAACCATTAAAATCGCTAACTCAACATTACCTAAAAACTTAGGAGCAATCTCAAAACCCAGTTGATCTTAGGAGCACATTGAAACTCCGTATCGGACCTGGACCGTGCGTCGAAAGTCCAATTACCACGAAACTATAAGGTTATGACTACCTTATTAGGCTTGACAACCATTGTGGGAATCGAGCCCCAATGTATCCCGAAACATACAACTTGAGCCATGAGCAAAGTGTGTGAGAAATGTGAATATCTTTAGAAAATGAACCAAAACTTAAGTGATTTGGACTATTCGCTTACAGGCAAAATTGAAGACTTCAGACCGTCAGATTCTAAACAAACTACACCTATGGATCAGGGAAATTTTTCTGCACATATCGGTATACTTGTGGCCCCGATCAAGTGGCGACGACCGTTGAACTAATACGGGTCCTCCACGGTCGATCCGCTAATCTGATCGGACTGAAATCATATTCTGGCTTAGATCCATCATCAGAGAACTTGATCCATGCCGTATGTGAGTAATGGACCTCTAAATGGGCCCCATTCGTCAAAAATAATCGCCCTTTGGCTATAACTAAGTATACCATGGCCCTGGGGCCATTTACATCACTTCTGAGCCTATATAAGCCCTTAAATCACCTCATTCCTATCCCATACGAATTTTCTCTAACCCTAGGAAAGAGAAGAGAAAAAAGAAGAGAAAAGTGTGGAGAGTGAAGAAAGACTTTGGAGTTTGCTGATGTACTTCTTTCCTGCTACTCCACGCGTTAAATTGTCTCTACATTTACCTACACGGGCCATTCCAACTTCATTTTGGGTAAGAAATCCTAACCCTAATCTTTTTTAGGAATCCAAATAGAGGAATCAACGAAATAACTAACCTGTTTTGTGATTTAGGTAGTCGTTGTTCTGTAGACGGAAGTGTAGGATTCAAACCGTGTTCGTAACAAGCAATTCGACGAAAGGTGCAGATTATAAACGTTTAGGTTATGGTTTTCAAGGCTTTCAATGTCAGCTAATGATTTATGTCTAACTTGATTGTCACCATATGATCTTAGTTATGATGTATTCGATAAATTATACATGTGTGTGTGAACTATGTGACTATATAATGCATTCCATGTATTTGTTAAAATGTTTAAATGAAATTACAATTATGATTTGTACTTGTCATGACTTTTAATCGAGAAAACATGTTTGTTATATGTATGACAACTCCCTTGTGAAAGGATTTGCCATAATTTATGCTATAACTAAGTTAGGTCATGTATGTAGTAGGGTGTAGACTAAGTGTTTATAAAATGTCTAAATGAGTAATTGTTTGATGAAATGTACTTACTAAGGGTGTTGAGATAGAATTCTCAACTACCTTATCTACACGTATAAATTCTTTCATGTAACATTAAATTCAACTACGTGATTTATGTATGAAATGCATATGTATGATAATAGGTTTATTATGTGTTTTATAAAATGCTCAAATGATTATTGTATTTGAATTGTTCATTAAATGCGGTGATGACTATCACGTGTGATTACCTATTACATTTGAGTATGATTGGGACTACTGTGTAGTCCAGGTAATCGACAACAGTTTTCGATCGAGTGGTTGAACTAGTCTCACCACAATGGATACGTTCGATGAATCCGAGCCATACGGTGATTGTTGACAGTGGTTACGCCACGTGGAATGCTTATGCACTCCACGTCGATTAATTTAGTATGTGCTTGTACTAATCAAACTTGTCAAATAACCCGATTGGCCTAATGTGTGTTTACCATATATGGACGCTACTGCTTGAATATAAAGTACCTCTTACCGGCGTAACAGCCCGTTTCAACCATGGTACCACAATCCGCTAAGACTCATGAGCCAGGCATGGTGGTGTACGGGACACCGTGGTTGAGCTGTCGGCCTACGCTGGGGTGACAAGCCTCCCCGTAGTGACTAGTGAGCAACCCAAACTCGTGAACCGAATATGGTGGTATATGGGACACTGTATTCGAGCTGTCGGCCTACGTTCAGGTGACAAGCCTCCCGTAGTGACCTCGACTATAATCAATTGAACTTGCTTATCCACTGCTTTCATTAGGGGTGATGCCCTACAACTTGCCTATGGTATATGATTAATTAGGATTGACGACCCTAGATGGATCTCCGTTAGGTTAATGATATAAAGGGAGGTACCTTAGCTTTCCGAATCTGCTATATGAATAAGCCTAATCAATTACTTGGCTAACACGATCATGCACCACATTGCATGTGCTTTGGTGAGGAAGCGCACGTTTAGGGAGTTTGTCATGCGCGACCGTGACATGAAGTCACTGAGGGAGTGCTGGAGAGGGCATGCATCATTACACCATACCATTCCTGCATTAGTAAGAGTACTTAGGATATGATTGTTGTACTGTTTTATCATTACTGCTTGACTGAATTGATAACATGTTAGCCTTTGCCTTATAATACCACTGAGTTGATCACTCACTCCCACTCTGGGATAGTACTTTAAAACACCAACCAGACTCTGTTTTAGTTATAGATGACGATGTGGCTTACGTGACAGAGCTGGATTTTTTCGACAAGGAGGAGTTCTCTTATGTGCAGCTCTCTAGTGGGTCTGTGTAGACCTAAAGCTGCATCACCGGAATTACAAGATTTTGGATTAGTTGGACATTACACTTGGTATTTTGTAAATTTTAGAATAAAACATGTATATATTCAACCTGGTAACATACTCATACTCTGGGGATTGAGAAGCACTTATATACTTTATATACATATCTCAGTCTTCCGCTTGCTTAATTTAATTATCTCTGGAGTATGATATGTTGTTTTAGTGTAATCTCACTCATGTTTAATGTACTAATATGGACAACATTTAAACATCATTATCTGTGTTGCATAAGTGATGTGTTGGATCTCAGGAGTTGAGTTTTGCTCGACCCTCGAAATCCAGCGCATTATAGCTTGAATCTCATTCTTATCATAAAGGCATTTGATTGTTGGGGCATCGATTTCATGGGACCATTCCCTCAATCTTTTGGACGTGTATATATTTTGCTCGCCGTAAACTATGTCACTAAATGGGTTGAAGCGATTCCGTGTCGGAATGATGACCATCGCACGGTCATTAAATTCCTAAAAGAGAACATCATTTTCCGATTCAGAATGCCTTGAGCCATCATTAGTGATGGGGACTCACACTTTTGTAATTGACTATTCGAGAGTTTAATGAAGAAATATGGTATCTCTCACAAGGTGAGTACCTCATACCACCCACAAACGAGTGAGCAAGCTGAGATTTTCAATAGGGAGATCAAGTACATTTTGGAGAAAATGGTTAACCCTGACCGTAAGGATTGGTCGATTCGATTGACCGATGCCTTATAGGCTTATCGTACTGCTTTTAAAACCCTTATTGGAATGTCTCTCTTTAGACTTGTCTATGGAAAGGCTTGCCACTTACCTATGGTGTTGGAACATAGAGCCTACTGGGCGATCAAAAATTTGAATTTCAATCTGGACAACGCTGGCTCGCTACATAAACTTCAGTTGAATAAACTCGAAGAAATCTGGAATGACGTGTATGAGAACTCGAGAATTTATAAGGACAGGATGAAGGCGTTTCATGACCAACATATTCTGTAAAAATCATTCATGCTTGATCAGAAAGTCATTTTGTATAATTCTCGATTACATCTCTTTCTGGGAAAGCTTCGATCTCGTTGGACCGGCCCTTTTATCGTTACAAATGTTAATCCTCATGGGGTTGTCGAGATTTGGAATCTAGACAATGGCAATGAGTTTAAAGTGAATGGACATTAACTAAAGCCATTTGTTGAGAAATTTGATGCAGAGGACATGTCCATGCCTCTGACTGATCCTGTTTATCAGGATTGATCTCCTAGTTTAATGAAGGTATAGGTAGGTTTACTGCTTTCAAAGGACTAGGGTAGTTTGCTTTATGTTGTTCTAGGTTAGTCAGTTTTACACCATTAGGTTAGTTTGCTTTCTACATTGTTTTAGGATAGTTTGCTTTGGTTGGTATCACTCTTGTGCTGACCCACTCTCACGCTAATATCTTTGGAAAAGCCCCTTGATTTCTTCGTCTAGGTACTATCTTTCCATCACTCTCCTTTACCTTCATTGTCTCATGTGCATTGCATGCTTATTTCTTTTCCACTGAGGACAATATAGATTTTAGGTTGGGGGTGGGAGATTAGGTTACCTAATCAGTGTTTTCTCGGCCTTGAGCAAAAATTGTGAAATTTTTTTAAATTCTTATGAATTTGAAGTGATTTTTGAAGGATAGTTGTGATTTGAGAAGTATATAATACGGAGTGTTGGGGGTGGGAAAAGAAATAAGCCTCTTGATTTCTTCGTCCAGGTACTATCTTTCCATCACTCTCCTTTACCTTCATTGTCTCATGTGCATTGCATGCTTATTTCTTTTTCACTAAGGACAATATAGATTTTAGGTTGGGGGTGGGAGATTAGGTTACCTAATCAGTGTTTTCTCAGTCTTGAGCAAAAATTGTGAATTTTTTTTTAATTCTTATGAATTTGAAGTGATTTTTGAAGGATAGTCATGATTTGAGAATTATATAATACGGAGTGTTGGGGATTTACGTCTCTTGGATTTAGTTATCTAATAAATTCCACAGTTAAGTTTGAATTATCAATCTATGATTAGAAGTTATAAACATTGATTGAATCATCATTTCATATGACACATCTCGCTTACACATTAAGGTTTCAGTTCAATATTAAAGGATTAACTTGGTAAATACTAAGCATGAAAGGAACTAGCCTAAGAAATTTTACCATCAGCTTATAAAGAAGAATTAAAAGGGTTGGGCGAATGGTCTTCACCATAGGTTTTCTCCCTATAGGAGAAGGTTTGATTCCCCAAGGTTGACATTTGGAAAGGGTTGTGTGAATGGTCTTCACCATAGGTTTGCTCCCTATAAGTGAGAATTTGATTCCCCTCCTTGGCGTTATTTTTAATGGGAAAAATCAAAGGTTGGTAGAATTAAAGGATGATCTGTGAGGCAAGTTTTGGTTTAGGTTTTGGTTGTCATGAATTCTCTTATTGGCTACCAATGATATCATGAAATAGAGAAGTGAATCTTAATAATGATAAGCCGAGATTGATGGATTAATACTTTGAACTTAATTATGAAGTCTACCGTGCACTTGAGTATAGGAGAAAGTAATGCCCAACATTCATGAATCTTAGACTTCTGGTATCTGGATTGTTTTAAAAAATCACTCGAGTTTGTAAAAAAATATCCTGTAATTCTCAACTTATTTTTCACATACTTTGCTCGGGACTAGCAAAATGGTGGTTGGGAGTTGTGTTGAGGGAAAAATATTGCATATTAGACCCCAGTTATTACCTGATTTTACGAGCATGATACCGTTTAACGCCCTATTTTAATCGTGTTGTGATGCAAGGTGACTTTAGGAGCCTGGTCTGGAAAAGGATGTTAAAATTATGGATTTAATGTTAATAAATCACCAAGGCAAGGGAGAGACTCAAGGGGACCGAGATCGAAGAATTTACACCCCCGAGATTCAAGAAAATCCAGTCTGTCACATTAAAGAGGCCTGAAATTCGTCCAAAATGCAAGATCACGGGGTTCTCACAATCCGTTTGGCTTGAAACTTTATATCTGGCCTAGGGACCTTAAATTAATCATACGTGTTGAATTTCAGCCCTTGGATCTCGGTGAAAATGGCCCAACGAACAGATCAAGCCATAAACACCAATTTTAGGCCCACTTGATATCTGGATACACTTTAATTTTGGTTTCAACCTCTTAAATGAGGTGAAAAATAGATGGACGGATCAGATTTCTCACACACATCAAGGTGGGAGCCACTTTGCATGAGTGGGCGTGCACACCGGCTGTGCATTCGAGGTGCACCGAGCCAATAAAAGAATTCAAATTGCATTTGACTGCAATTTTTCTGCTTAATTTTAAACTGTCTGTGAAACACAAGAACAAGGATTGCGGCCCTTCATTGTGGGCCACCATCACGATTCAACGGTCTGATTCGGACCGTCCATTAGAATCCTACAAGCCCACTGACCAAGACCTAGGTAGGAAATTTCCAAGAAGCAGCGAGGATCTGATTTCAGCCATTCGAACGAAAGATAGACAGTGAAATAAAATAATCCATGGGCCACACCGAATCTAATCCAAAACCAGCCATTCCCAACTAGTTTTTTTATGTGCATTCAGTAGACGAAGTGGATTTCCCTGAAGACATCAATCAGGGGCCCACCGATCATTACAGAGATGTCTCCCGCACATGCGTAACACACAAGGTGCGACCGGACGCCGCCTGGTTTCTTCGGCCATTGTACGACCATGGTGGCGATCGGACCACCGATCCGGAGCGTCCATAATCAGAAGAAGTGGGTCCCGACCCCATCCAAGAAGCCAGATCAGAGAGCCGGGACAAACCACCTTCCAAAAAATTGATCCGACGCAAGCTATTTTGCTGCAAAAAATAGAGATCGCGTGTCCAGTTTTTACTACGCAACAGAGTCGGCGTCAGGAAATCTCCCAACGACTTGCTGAACTGCCTCGTGTGAAAGCTTCATCGACCTCCCTGCCTATAAAAGAAAGAGAAGAGAGAGAGTGTCACCATCCAATGCTTGGACGTCTGTGAAGAGAGAGAGAGAGAGAGAGAGAGAGTTCCGAATTTGCTATTTTTTTACTATTTTTTTGTTGATTCTTGAGAGTGCTAGCCTAGTCATGTCAAGATAAACCTCTTAGCTAGGGCTAAGAGGTGAAGCTTGTGGTGTGATGGGTAGTGTTCTACGGGCTTAATTCATGTTCTGAACTGATTTTTAAGAATGCTTTCAGTTTTTCATGATTTGTTGTTACTTAAATTACAATAGATCTGCGATGGCTTTGAGTATTTCTTTTCCCTTATTTTGATTGTGAAGATAGGAAGCCCTATTGTACACCATTGCCCCTTGGACATGGTTGGATGATGGAATCCTTCCTAACATTCATACATCTTTCAGATTGGTTGTGGATTGATTTAATTCTGTTGTTTACTTTGTCTCATGGGCATGGTTTTGTGATGGAATCAACTCTAATTCTCATACCTTTCATCTCTTTGAAAACTAGATTAAAGGAAGTTCATATCGAGTTTTAGTGATGTATCTTCCAACTGGATGAAGATGGGACTCGAAGTCCAGTTGAGTTCATGAATCAAGCGTAGATCTCCCTGATCTCTACAAGTGGATCCTCTGAATTCCTAGTTTCTCATCTTTAAATTCTACAAGTTTTAGAGTAATATTTCACCATTATTCCCTCATATTCACTTGATTTGGATTTCATCTTCTTCTAGTTCTAGTTCTGGTTACTTTCAAATTACGTACAAGGTTCAGTCCCTGTGGATTCGGCCTCAGTCTTACCAAGATTATTACTACATCACAACCCTATACTTGGGGTGTGAACACAACACACTATGTTTGTGCTGGTCAACTTGATATCCTTTCTACTTCTTCTCTTCTTCTTCCTATGAATAATTTCAAAGTCTTCTTTTTCTTCGGAGCTCTAATTCTCTTCGTAATCTTCATTGTGTTCAAATGAGAGGGAGAGTGGGGTATTTATAGGCCTCCACACGTGCAAACCCTCAATCTTTGTGCCATGGGGCCCACTCTTCATCAAATCTCAACCATCCAACCTGATTTATCCAAATGGGTGTTGTGCATGTGCACACGACCTATAATACCATTTGCGCTGACCCGGGCAATCAATGCTGATTCTGCGGGTCAGTGCGATACTTATGAATTCCTCCTTTCTTCTTCATATTCTTTCATTTCTTCACGACACTTTCTCTTGATGATTTTTTTCTTTTGATTTTTTCTTGAATCTTTATTTTTATACCTCAACAGATTCTTCATGCTGTCCTCCTAATTATTCTAAGCACTTTTCGCGTTGGGCGCAACTCTTAAAGCTCAACGGATAAAGAGTTATAATCAAACTAAAAATTACTATTTAAAGTAAAAACATAATTAAAATAGGGAAAAGATCGTCAATCTAGTGGCTAAAGTAGCTCATTCTACCCCAAAATCATATATTTTACTTCCGATAACTCATTACGGATTGCGAGATACACATGATTTAAGGTCTGACAGTCCGAATCACTTCTGTCGTCGAGCGGGCCTTTTCTGATCCATCTTGGCCATGAAATTGTCCACAACCCACTCTAATCAGAAGGCCACATGGACGGCGGCAACCTGACTGTCATCGGTCCCCACTTGAACCCCTACTTTATTAGGCAGCATCCTCTAAGCATGTGGAGGATCTAATGTGACGGTTGGTGGTTTGAAGTTTCGACTATTCCTCCAATTGGGCTTCGAATTGGGCTTAGGTTTGGGCTTGGTTTTGGGCTTAACTAGGTGAATTGACTAAGTAATGGACTTGGATAGGTTGACCAGGTGAGTTGACTCACTAAGTTGACTCAAGGCTCTAGGTTTTTAGGTTCCTAGGGTTTAGGATTAGGCTGACTGGGTTATCTAAGTTGGATGGGATGAATTTAGGATTTAGGACCGAGTTTCCTAGGGTTTAAGCTTCTAGGGTTAGGGTTTAAGATCGAGGTGTGGTTGCCCATCCATCCATTCAAACTCTATCAACTTATCAACCTGAGGTGGGTTGTTTACAATATACTAAGATATACTTTAGGTGTAAAGATAAAGCTAAGGATAAATTTATAGCCTATGTTAATAAAGTGTAAAATCAGTTAAATAAAAATGTGAAGATTCTAAGGTCTAATAGGGATGAAGAATACATCTTACATGACTTTGCATTATTATATGAATAAAAAAAGATTATACATGAGCTCTGCTCCCTACTCACCCCAACAGAATGGCATAACAAAAAGAAAAAACTAGAACTCTTAGAAATTTGGTGAATGCAATTTTATCTAGTTTACAATTGCCTTTTAACTTTTGTGGAGAAGCTCTTTTAACCATATGTCATATCTTTAACTGTGTACCTTACAAGCACTCCGACAAGACCCCTATGAGTTATGAAAGAATATAATTCCAAATCTGGTATGCCTCATAGTGTGGGAGTACTTAGCCAAAGTAGGATTGCCTTTGCCCAAGAAGACAAAACTAGTAGATGAAATCCTTGACTATGCTTTCTTAAGATATGCCTAAAACAGTCAAACATATAAATTCTTAGTGTTAAAGTCTCACAACCATATAACAGTAAACTATAGCTCTAGATGTCAATTTATTTATTTTTTTAATCATCTAAATCTACTACCATCGCAAAAAATGAAAATCAAGCTATAAGACTCTCTCTCTCTCTCTCTCTCTCTCTCTCTCTCTCTCTCTCTCTATATATATATATATATATATATTATATATATATAACACCCAATTTCTGGTACACGAGTGTTACCATTTAAGCCCGTAACCATGGGACATCAAATTCGACTAACGAATAACTTAAACTCAATGAATGCAGGATGGGACCCTCAGTCATCATTGAAGCTGTCCATCTAAGGCCCTAGGAGCTGAGTTAAACCCTACATCAGTCAGAAAGGTAAACTCAACGAAACACCTCAAATTAAAGCAACTTATAGATCACTTGATCGAGTCATGTTGGGACAATGCACCTACTATCAACTCTTGAGGATTAATTAGTGGCCAACCAAGCACTCGAAGCCTCTCAAATCCCCATTTAGCTGTCAAAGTGAAGTCTCAGACCAATCTGACCATTGGATCGAGATTTATTGGCCAAATAAGCCCTAAGGAGTGTGATATGGCCTACCTGGGCCTCACATTCACCCTAAAACTAGGCCAGGGCCCCTATATAGGGTTCACTAAATGAATGGACGAAGTGGATTTATCACAAACATCACAATGGACCCCACACAGGGTGTGAGTGCACCCAGTGTACCCGTGCACGACGTGCACTGGACGCATTAAGCTGGTCAAACCAGCTTTGACCGAGCCTTCTTGCAAAAAGAGCGGATTTCTCCCACCGAAAATCATATTTGAAATGGATGATGGTCAGCCCCCAAAGTGGCCCACCCTAGCCACTATCTGGACGATCCAAACTATCAATCTTGTTCATGGGGCCTGGCTAATCAAAACTACATAGTCTTTCAGACCCATGCATAGAAATGAGAAATTAGGATCAAAGCCGATCAAGATCGCATGAATGGCTAAGATCCTCAAATGGTGGTCCATTAGGGGTGCCAAACAAGTGGTTCAAGGCCGGTTTGGCCAGGAATCACAACCGTCCACTCGCCATGCGGAACCATTTTCTCCCACTGCCAGAAATGGCCAAACAAGGGCCTGTACCAAGAAAAAGCAAAAAGAGACTTTCCCATTTCAGGGAATAGCTGCTGGCACATTCCTGGTCATCCCCTGGGCCACGTGGAGCCATCCTAGCCCCTCACCTCAGTGTGGTACGAGATGGAGAAGAGAAACATCTCATCTCATGAGAAAATGGGGAGAAATGGAATATCTCATGAGATATTCTGAAACTCACGTAAAAGGCCTGAAAAGTAGGCCCCACACTAATCAGAGGCCTCATCTGGTCCGTCCAAATGAACCAGATCTTAAGAAAATGTCATAGATGGGAAGTTGTTATTGATGGCTCTCTCATCTTCCTCGTTAAACCACCCGACCCACGATCACGAGATGGGCCCCACCAGGGGTAAAAACTTGCTTTCCTGGTGGGCCATGGCCTTGGAAATCCATCTCGAGGGTCGGATGGACCCCACATAGTACGGATTATCGAAGATGGCAGTTGTCAGAGCCATTTTCTTCCCAGCCATTGGAGGTCTCTCCCTCATGCCTATAAATAGGCTACTACTGCCCTTGGGATTCACACCAGAGAGAGAGAAAGGAAAGAGAGAAAGAAAGGAGAGAAAGAAAGGAGAGAGAATCGGGTGAGTGAGTCCCCACCTACCAGCTCGACTCATCCCATCTCTAGCTCAACTCAATCGAGTGTGAGGTGCTGCTCACTAAGTCCCGAGGCCAGGAACCCATCAGTTAAGGGTCGAAGCTACCTAATCAGTCCTTTCATTCCCATGGTATCATGCTGATTCGGGATACACATTTATAGGCATCTATTGTTGTGTCGACAACTGAGTCGAACCAACTCAACCGGTGTCGAAGTGGGTCAGGTAATGGACTCCCTCACCTCATTTTCTTTCTTCCAGTAGCACCTAGCTATTGGAGTTATAGTTAGTATGGATCAGGGCCCAGTTCTAGCCATCCATTGTTGGGTCTCAACCAGAAGATGTGGGCCGAAACCAACCCACATTCCTGTCTGAAGACAGTCCAGAAGGGTGAGCTGAAACCACTCTTGGACAAAGTCGAAATCCAGCATCCAATAGGCCACGAAAATGACTAGAATCAGGCCCTCATCAGGCCTTGGATCAGGCTCAAAACTAGCCTCCATTTGGATAAAAATGACCTCTCAAATGGGCCGTAAATAGAGATGTAACAGGCCTATAAACGGGCGTTAAATCCAAGCTGAAATCAGACCTCAGTTGGCTTATATATCATGCTGAAATCTGGCCTCAGCTGAGCCTTGTATTAAGATTTAAACCAGGTCTTTAGTGGGCTACAAATGGAGTAGCAACAGGCCCCAAGGTGAGTTGAAAACATCCTTCAACTGGACTTACAAATGAGCCACAGACTGGGCTCAAAATGTACCTTTGATGGGCCATCCAATGAGCTGAAACTGAGCTTCAGCAGGGCCATGAATCCGATCCGAAACCAAGCCTTTAGCCTATATTTGGGCTACAGACATTCTCTACCTGGGCCCTGCAACGGACTAAAAATAGTCCTTCAATGGGTTGTAATCTGGACTGAAAGCCAGCCCAGAACTGGGGCAAATCAGCCCAAAATCTTGGGCTGCAATCTGGACCAAGGCTAGCAGCAGGCGTAGGCCATGATCTGGGCTGGAATCAGCTCCAGTCCAGCCTAAAATCAGGCCCAGTCCTAACACAAGGGGGCCGCACGCTGCAAACAGGTGGGCCGCACCCTGCAAACAGGTGGACCGCACCCTGTAAAATCATGTGGGCCAGGTGACCAGCCAGCCACATAGTGGGCCAAACCAATCAGCCCAACTTTGGACCTATTTTGGGCTTAGCAGACTGGGCTAGTTAGGCCCAGTTCAGGTTTATTTGTAGGTGGTAACCAGGCCCAGTTTTTAGGCCACCCTTGGGACCACCAGGCTAAGCTGAACCAGGACCAGTTCAGGCCTCGATTTTTGGGCCAATTTGGGCCGAATAAAGCCACAATATTGGGCTGTAACGAATGGGCCTGATCACCCAAGTGCAGGCCCAATCTCCACTTGAATGGGCCTTACCTATTTTGCAATAATTGAAGAGCCTTGGAAATTACGTGTCTAATTCAAAACTTGATTTGGGAATGATCCTAGGTGATTAATCGTGTGGTACTGGACCATAAGTTAATCATGGGAATTTGGATCGAGAAGAATACGACCCTACATGCGATGATTTTCCTTCCCCTTGACCTTTCCATCTCTAAACTAGACTAGGAGTAACCTTTACTACAACTAGGAATGATGACCCAGAAATGGTTAATCATTTGAGTAGTTACCTGAATACATGCCTTATAAATGATCCGAATATCTGAGTAGTTTACTTAAACGGATGGATTAAGGATATCTGAATTGTTTACTTAAATAAGTGCCTTAGGAATTGGTTTGAATGTTTGCTTGGTCTACTGAAACAATGCAACAAATGCCTTAGGATTTAGTAGAGTACTTGAGTAGTTTACGTGTGTGTGTGTGTGTGTGTGTGCCTTAAAACCCATTAAGTTCATTTGACTTGTTGACTTAAACATATGTCTTAAAGGTTTACTAAATCACTTGAGTAGCCTACTTAATCACATGTGCTAGAACTTGTTAAATCACTCAGTTTACTTAACCGTATGTCTTAGAATGTATTAAACCAATTGTTAGATTACTTTCACGCATGTTTTAGAATGGATTAAATCATTTAATTAACCTGCTTAGACACATTCCTGGGAATTGTTAAGTTATGATCATATGAATGTTAGGACTTGACCACTTAAAGGGTCGCTTGAATTATATATGAGCTTTTCTTAACCCTACTATTAAATATCCATATTATCTTCTATGAGTATTGTATTGATCTTAAAGACACATGTGACTCAAAATATATTTAGAAAAACTTCCATTGGAGAGTGTCCGTACTTAGGGTGTAACGGAATTGATTATGATAGAAGTAAACCCTCAACATGGAGGTTTTGTTAGTGGCAGTCTGATTTATAGGGTTTACCATCTATGGAGTAATTCTGCGTAACTGACAATGGAATGAACCGTTCCGCATTTTCGTTGTTGACGATTAATCACATTTAAATCATACATACCGTCTTCATTTAGTCGTTGTATTTAATATCATCAACCCTTCATTCCTAGTCAGCATACAATGGTAGTTCCCCATACATTAAGAGTTGATTGGCCACGTGTTGCTGGGTTCTACCCACACCCTAAGGAGGTAGACTCATGGGCCGAGGATGGTGGTCATAGGACACTATGCCCGAGCCGTCGGCCTATGCTGGGCTATGAGTTCCCTGTAGTGACCTTGAGCTCCACTAAACTTGCTTGTTGTAAATGGATTAATGGTTGGGCTAATCACGCATATATAGCATTCGGGCGGTGACAGGTGGTTAATTATGGATGTTGTAACACGCACTGAATAGGATTTAGCCGGGTATCGTTTCGCTAGCTACCAGACCATCGACTATCGACCCACTTTTGATGAGTTTGGCACTATGCATGTACTACGTACTCTCGCTGGTGGCCGGCCACATTGCATGGGCTCTGTCCAAAAGCCAACTAGATGAGCATCCGCAATTGATGTGCACTCATGTATCCACGCATTTAATAAGACTGCATCATGTATTATTTTGTATGTCTTACTACTTTCATATTATTTCTTGCTTAGGGCGGCGGTGTGAAATCTTGAGGAGAGATCACACTAAGCTGGCCACTCATTCATCAATATTTAACCATATAGAAGATACAGATTTAGGGATGGAAGACTACGTAGCAGACTTCAGGACTGCTGAAGCTGGAGCAGACGAGGAGTCGTTCAAGGAGGAGCCGCACCAGGAGGTGGCTGCATACTTTGGGATAAATCAGTAGATTTAATTGTTATAGCTTACTTGAAATAATTTAATTTAAGGTTTTGTATTTAGTGGTCCCTAGCTGAGTGGACCAGAATATTGTTATCTTTTGGTTGTAGTTTATATACCATGCTTGATTCCCGCTATTTGCACTTTGATTTCATATTGATTGTCAATTGATGATCTATTAACACTCGGGTTTTCAGAGAGCGAGTCATATAGTCGTGTTCTGAAAACTGGGGCGTTACATGTTGGTATCAAAGAAGAGTCTAAGATAACATGGTTGTGGGATCAACATACAAAATCTTAAAGGGATTAACTTAGAGGAAACTGAGGAATTTTCCCTTACAAAGTAGCTAGGAGGAACAAACAAAGAAACAAAATACGTAGGGCCCCTCAGATATTAGTAGAATAACACAATTGAACCTATGAAGGAATTCCCAATAGCTCAGAAGAATTTAGAGTATGAATTGAAGTCTTAGGTTCCCTAGAAAAGAACTTAGGATCCCTAAGGAAGCGTTAAGTTAGTCGTCTGAATCTAGAAACAGAAACTTTAGTTCCCTTGGAAGTACAACCAGGAGTATTGGTTAGGCTTAGGGACTAAATGTGTATGCCATGCGGCAGGCAAAGTGACAAGACCTCTAGCCCTTGTGTTGTTTCGTAATTGACCAAAATTGCTTTTCTCAATACCTAAACCATGAAATTTTAACCTCACAGGAAGCCATGCCACCTGTGCTATGATTACAACGGACCCGTACGATCAACATACATCCCCTTCCGTCGATCGAGTGCCAGCGAGAGTGCAACCCTATTTATATGCCAGGCCTTCCACCTGGAGTGGCGAATATGGATACTGGATCTGAAGCCATAGGGGATTCTCCTTCCCCTCAGGTTATTCCATCAGGGCTACCCTCACAATATTTTGAACAGAGGACGCCTTTAGCTGGTACACCTGTAGAGACACCGACAGAAGTCGTGGCCTTTACAGTCTTTGTGCAGATGGCTGCCACTATGCAGTAGCAGTAAGATACATTTGTACGGTAACAGCAGGATGTACACACACTAGTGATGGAGACTCTTCGGGACCGCAGGGCAACATCTCTAGATAGAGAGACCAGGGGCGCAGATGTATTCAATCGTTTCTAGAGGCTCTGGCCACCGACATTTAGGGGAGCACCCGACCTAAGGCAGGCAGAGCATTGGTTGGCGAGAATCACCAAGATGATGGGGCCGTTAGAGGGCTCGAATGCCCGGAAGGTCAATCTGGCCACGTACCTGCTTGAAGGAGAGGCCGAGAACTGGTGGGAGAGTGTGCAGAGGAGCATACCGGTTGGATACACTTGGACATGGGCCGGCTTTCGGATGAAGTTCCTAGAGAAATATTTTCTGCGATCATGCCGGAATGAAAAGATCTCGCAATTCCTGAAGTTAGAACAGGGAAACCTGATGGTCACCCAGTACGAGGCGTGGTTTGATGAGTTGTCTCGATATGTGCCTAAGGCCCTTAAGGACGAGGAGTATAAGCTACAGAAATTTAAGGAGGGACTCAAGCCCGGGATACAGTCTCGATTGTGCACATGGGATTTCAGGGATTTCCTAAATTGGTAGATAAGGCAATGAGAGTCGAGAAAGACTTCGAGCGCACTATCGCTCACGCCTCCCAACCCAAGACGCCTTGGCCAGACCGAGGTAGGCTCCTCCTGCTCCGCTTGTTCCAGTAGGGAGGTTCAGCTTGCTACTCGCGCGAGCTCCGTCCATGCCCCATGGCAGGAACTGCGACTACTGCGGCTGAGGAAACCACATCGCCCGATATTGATACAAGAGGATAGTCGATGAGGGTAATGCGCCGCCAGCGAACTGTCCCCAGCAGAACCGAGCAATAATCAGGGTAGCACCCAGGCCCCATCAACCTAGACAGGGACCTTAAACTCAGCAGAGGGTTCCCCCGGCTCGAGTATATGTAGTTGTCGCTACGAAGCTGAACAGGACCCTCTTTAAACCATTCATGGTACTGCTCATTTCAATGGTACCCCTGTACTCACCCTATTTGATTATGGTGCAACTCTGTCTTTCATTGATTTTTCTATTGCATCTAGATTAGAGCTAAACACAACTCGAATGCATGCCCCCTTAGTCATAGCATCCCCTATGGGTAAGTTCATGGAAACTAATAAAGTGTGCAAAGCGTGCCCCATAACTCTCACAAATCATGAAGTAACCGTGGACCTGATCATCATGCCCGTCAGACATTTCAATGTCATCCTTGGGATGGATTGGCTTACCTTGGTGCGTGCGGTCATGGACTGTCACGACAAGACCGTCACTATATCCGTCCCCGGGCAGGCCTCCTTCACCCTGAAGGGGAGAGGCAAATGTGAGACATTTGAGTGCTTATAAGTCTTAAGAAAATTTGAAACAATAGAAACCACCATTAGCCAGGTATCAGTAGTGCGAGATTTTCCAGAGGTATTCCAAGAAATACCAGGGTTGTCCCTTAGACAAGCAGTAGATCTTTGTATCGACCTCAAGCTAAGGACCGCCCCCATATCGCTGCCTCTGTTTCGTATGCCTCCTTGCGAGATGGAGGAGCTGAGGAGTCAGATTGACGAATTACTAGCCCAAGGCTTCATCCGCCCTAGCGTTTCTCCCTGGGGAACGCCAGTCCTCTTTATGAAAAAGAAGGACGGGTCGATGCATCTCTGTATAGATTACATAAGGCTGAATGATGTAACGATAAAGAATAGGTATCCCCTGCCGCGCATTGACGATTTGGTCGATCAGCTTAAGGATGCCAAATACTTCTCCAAAATAGATCTACGAGCGGGATACCATCAGTTGAGGATCAGGGATGAGGATATCCCTAAGACGGCATTTAGAACTCGCTATGGGCACTACGAGTTCTTAGTTATGTCGTTCGATCTCACCAATGCCCCAGCCGTGTTTATGGACCTAATGAACCAGGTATTCATGCCATACCTAGATTAATTCGTAATTGTGTTCATCGACGATATTCTGGTTTACTCAAAGAGTCGAGAGAGCACGAGTAACACTTGCGCACAGTCTTGAACACTCTGAAGGAGAACCAGTTGTACGTCAAGCTGAGCAAGTACGAGTTCTGGGAAGAGGAAGTGAAGTTCCTAGGACATGTAGTGAAGGTGGAAGGAATAGCAGTTGATCTGGCCAAAGTGGAAGCAGTATCCAAGTGGGAGCAACCTACTACAGTCACTGAGGTCCAGAGTTTTCTAGGCATGACAGCATACTACAGGCATTTTATCAAAGAATTCTCCAGGATTTTGTGACCGCTCACCCAACTGACAAAGAAAAATAACCGGTTTACGTGGTATGAGAACATGGAAGCGGCCTTTCAAGAGCCAAAGATGAGACTGACTTCCGTGCCAGTACTCACCCTTTCACAAGAGGGAGAAACATTCGTGGTATATAGCGATGCGTCAAAATTGGGGCTGGGATGTGTACTGATGCAAAATGACAGAGTGATCACCTACGCCTCAAGGCAGTTGAAGAAATACGAGGAGAATTATCCAATGCATGATCTGGAATTGGCAGAGTGTAAAGTACATATTCACGTAGAAGGACTTGAACATGCGCCAACGTCGATGGATGGAGATGCTTAAAGACTTCCACTTCGACATATCTTACCATCCTGGTAAAGTAAACTTTGTGGCTAACGGACTGAGCCAAAAGAAGAAACACGAGTTGATAGCCACCTTGATGATCAAGGAGTGGGACATGAGGGAGTTTGTTTAGGACTTCGATATCTAACTCACTCTTAACAAGTCGGATGCTTATGTGCAGAGCCGACCCTGGTTTGGCAAAAAATCTCTACCCAAGATCAAGATAAGTGGCTTGTCAAAATGAAGGAAAGGTGTAAGGACGAAGAAATGCCTGATTGGAGAATTGGTGGTGACAGCGGTCTTCAGTATCAGGGATGAGTATACATACCCGATAATGCCGACCTGAGGAAAGAAGTAATGGTAGAAGCCCATTATTCCAAACTAGTTATCCCAGGTAGTACAAAGATGTACAACGATGTCAAGAGATAGTATTGGTGGAATAACATGAAAAGGGACATCGCAGGCTTTGTCATGCCCCAAACTTGAAAACCAGGCTCACAAAATTCTTGATCGTCGAATTCGGTACCGACAGCCTCCGTAGTACCCCATTCTCGGCTCCCGGCACCCATATACCAGGTTCCAATCCTGGGATACCATAAGGAGGATTTCAAACATGATTCAATTTGTAATGAGTATAACTAAAAGCATAACCCACGAACAATAACCACAAGAACACCATCACAAAAATCCACTATGATAAAAAACTTTGAAGTACAAAGCGTATGAAAGGGAAATACAAAATACTGAAAATGACAAAAACTCCAAAAGATCGGTGGCACGCTCTAACTGCGGTGAGACTACAGCTGTGTCCTGGCGTCACCTGCACGTATCAATCGTGCATAAGCTTATAGAAAGCTTAGAGGGCGGTGTAAGTGTGCGAACGTGCTCAGAATGTAATGTCAGAGTAATGCAGAATTATGCTGATGAGTACGTAAATGCAACCAGCCGTACCAAGGCTATACAGTACAAGATATGAATGCTATCGGCCATACCAAGGCCATGTGATGCAATATGTAAGTCAAGCATGCCAATCATCATACCAATGCAGCTCCTCACTAGAGCATCAAATCAATGCAGTTCTCAGTTTGGATAATTACCGGGGTTTAGTACACTCCAAAAGGCATTGCCGCTCTCCTAGCCACACAGTCCAAGTGAGCGTAAGAAACCTCACTATCCGCCTAGCCAATAGTCTGCCAATACCTATCCGGCACATCGATAGCGGATCCATTCACGAGCTGGTCAAACTCAGCCTAGTATTGCCCCTACTCTCGGGCGAGTAAGGCTACACCCCTTTCCAACCGAACAAGACACAGTGGGAGACGTAACCTCCTGGTATTCAACCCTCATGCACTCATATATCCACTCAGTTTCAACGTTGGAGTCATCCTCTGGTACAATCGGGTTAAGGGACTTTCACCCAGGGACATCTATGGCACCCCAATTGCTTAGAACAAGGTTTCCGGTATCCAACCAGCCACCCACGGTGTGTCTGTGGAGGCTATGGCCCTGATGTCGCCAGGGCATATCACAATCACATAAATATAAGTGCATGTATCACACTATCAGTCATGCAACCACCCTACGTGAGGCACGCGCTCATGTAGGCAACTTCGCCTATCAGGGAGCCCGTAAACAGTCTGCCTAAAGGCATTTGCTATGATCAGTCACTCATCATATCAGACATACATATGATGCGTATGATCGTGAATCATGAATCTATACTATACATGTTTGTGGTGATGGGCCCTGATCAAAACGAAGATGGGCCTAGACGGCCTACACATTACAAGTATGGGCTAACAATGGGCCCTAGGGAGAGTATAATGCAGACATTTAACCAACATTATTCGCACAATGTGGACGTCAAACCAATATTTCCTCTCAAGGCATAGCCTGCTATAAAGGTCAACATATAAACCATGGTGGAATCACACTACAATGGGCCTTATGTACATTCCGTTGGGCCTCGACCCGTGGGCCTCCAATACATCAAATGAGCCTCAAACCATGGTCTCATATATATATATATATATATATATATATATATATATATATATATATCAAAGTGGGCCTTAGTGGGCAGGCCACAAATACGTCAAGTTAGGCCTAGTCACATGGGCCTCATATATATCAAAGTGGGCCTCAAGATCGGGCCACGAATACATTAAGGTGGGCCTAATCATACGGGCCTTGCATACATCATAATGGGCCTTGTAACATGGGCCTCAAATATATATAGGCGGGCCCAAACAATGGGCCTTAAACCAATCAAGATGGGCCTCATATAAGGTGGACTACATGGATATAAGACATATGGACGGCATTGATGAATTACATACCTCATGGTGGGGCCCACACTAATGGAGGGTGTGGACCACAATACATACATGAGTGGGTCCCAAGTAGGACCCACCATAATGTTTATTTTCCACCCAACCTGGGCCCATTGTAATGTTTATTTTCCACCCCAAACCTAGGCCCACTGTAATGTTTATTTTACATCCAATCCTGGGCCCACTGTGGTATTTATCTGCCATCCAAACTATTCATAAGGTCACGTGGACCTTGGGCCCACCATAAGGTCACACGGTCAGGGGGCCCACCGTAATATTTATTTGACAGCCAACCTGTTGATAGGGTCACGTGGGAAGGGAGCTCACCATGATATTTATTTGTCGTCCAACCTGTTTATAAGGTCCCTTGGACCTGGGGATGGGCGTGGGGCCCACCGAAATGTGGTTCACAAATCCAGCCCACCCATTATGTGTGTCCCACCTGGCTGAGGGTCTAGATCAAGTTTCAGCCACATCCAAACTTCAGGTAGGCCCTACCAAGTGTTTTCATATGTTTTAGGCATGTCTTCACATGATTTTAGATGATATGGTCCACCTGAGTTCTGTATACAGCTGAGTTTTGGGTGGGTCGTAACCAGGAGGATGGCCCACCAAACGCACGGTGTTGATGTTTGAAACGCATCACATGGGACCCATGGCTGGGGCCGTGAGGCCCAGTCGGTCCGTCCGCCAGCGTCAGCACGCAGGCAGGGCCTGCATGCGCTCTGACAGCAGCAGATGCTGCTGCCCTTTTTTTTTTATTTTTTTTTATCTTGGGGTTTTCTTGAGGTTTTGTATGGGTTGGGCCCGCATCAAGGAAATCGAACCCTGCCATTGGTCCCTCGGGTTCGATACAAACCTATCGAGTCCAATATTGGACGGATTTTGATGTTCAGAAACGTCAGGGAGTATTTCAATGGTAGGCACGCTGTTTTCTATGCTATGGCCCGCCAGGAGACCAGATCAGCCTCATTTTTCGGCTCGACGCCTAAAATGATCAGAGGAAAAGGATAGACAGCTTGGATTAAACACATACATCGAGGTGGGGCTTGTATGGGTGGTCCACCATTTCTTTTTTTTTGGGGTTGTGTTAGCACGTTAGTACACTTCCATGCCAGTACACGCACTCCATGCTAGCCAAATCCCACGTCCAGCGTCCAGGGACGCTGGACGGCGTGGTAGTCACAGACGCCATGGTGGGGCCCACATGAACATGGCCCACCTATTGATTCAACATGATATTAGTGTTTTTTCCCACCCATCAAGCCCATTATTGGGTTGGATGGAGCAGATCCATCACATCCATTAGGTGGGTCCCACATGAAGGAATATGGCTTAGATAATATATGCTTCATGGTGGGACACACACACGCCACATGGGCCACACACCCCATCATCATCATCATCATACAAAGAAAGAGAGAGAGAGAGAGAGAGACGGTGATGGAGGGACCCCGCTACTAATGGGCCCTCCCTTGTATAATGCATACATCATGTGGGCCCCACAACAAGTGGCCCTTAAAATTGAAAACAATGGTAGATCACCCACCTCTTGTACTCCTCCTTGCTCCCTTAGCCTCCTTAACTCCTTGCCTACACTTTTAATGGGGTTGATGGGGTTTTGATGGTGTGGATGAGAGATGAGAGTGGGAGAAGTGGGTCACACTTGGAGTTGAGAGAGACGGTTGGACATGTGGAATTTCTCATGGGGTTGGGATATTTGCTAAAGAATGAGAGAGGAAGATAGAAATTAATGGGTGTAGGGATGGGTGGAATGGTGGTTGTAACAAAGGGTGATGTGGAGGCATGGGTGTGGTTGAAAATTGTAAAAAGAGGGATGGGTTTGTTTGAAATTTTGTAAAAGAGGAGTGGTGAGGGGAGAGAGTGTTGACTTTTGAAAAGGGAGGGATGGGTTGCATGTACTTGGGTAAGGCTTGTACTTGACATTGATTGATAAGACATCTCGTAGAGATTCCCTCGAAGTTCGCAACGCGCGGCGTTTCTTCGAATTGAACGTGGGTCTACATCTTCTACCCTGGGTATCGGGTCAGTGCGTGAGTCACGGCGTTAGAACCGTGGCGACGGCGCGGTCGCTATGATACAAGTTTCAATTCGAGTCGACTTCGGTATGCAAGACTTGGCTTAGGACCACGCGCAAACGTCGGAAACGGGTCGAGAGTTGCCGTAATTTGATCGGTAGGATCGCTGAAACCTACGGAACGGTACAGACTAGGGTACAGGTCCTACAACTCTCCCCTCCAAATAAAATTTTCATCCTCAAAATTTACTCAATCACTATAAGGAAACATAACTTATAATAGAAGAGGAAACAAGGCATCGTCATATAAAATTAAAGACAGCATACAAGATACAACATACAATCAATCATCAAAGAGATGGGGATAGTGCTCTTGAATCTCAGCCTCGTGCTCCCAAGACACCTCATCAACAGAATGGTGACCCCACTGAACTTTCACCAAGGGTATGACCTTGGTCTGGAGGACCTGCTCCTTCCGATCAAGGATATGAACTGGATGCTCAATGTAAGAAGCGTCCTCATGAACCTCCAACGACTGCCAATGAATAACAGGAACTACGTCTGACCCACACTTCCTCAACATAGAAACGTGAAAAATATTGTGGACACCAGACAACTGAGGTGGTAAGGCAAGCCGATAGGCCACGGCGCCAACACGCCCAGTGATCTCGAAAGGTCCAATGAATCTCAGGGCAAGCTTACCGTTCGCTCTAAATCGAACTACGCCCTTCATGGGTGAGACCTTGAGATACACATGGTCCCTTACATCAAACTCCAAGGGACGACACCGGCGATCAGCAAAACTCTTCTGCCGGCTCTGAGCTGTACGCATCCTCTGCCTGATTATATCGATAGCTTCTAATGTCTGCAGTACAAGCTCGAGACCTAGGAGACGTCGCTCTCCAACCTCGATCCAACAACTCAGAGATCTACACGGTCTGTCATACAATGCCTCAAAAGGAGCCATGCCAATGGTCGCCTGATAACTGTTGTTGTATGCGAACTCAGCCAATCGTAAATGCTCATCCTAGCTACCCCCAAAGTCAATCACGCAGGCCCGAAGCATATCCTCAAGGATCTGATTGACCCTCTCGGTCTGGCCATCGGTCTGCGGATGATACGCGGTGCTGAGCTGCAAATCAGTCCTCATCGCTCTCTGAAAGCTCTTCCAGAACTAAGACGTGAACCTCGGGTCTCAGTCAGAAATGATCAAAACTGGAATGCTGTGCAGTCTCACAATCTCCTCGATGAATAACCTCGCAAGCCGGTCCAAAGGCCGATTTGCATGAATCGCAAGAAAATGTGTCGACTTTGTCAGACGAACAACGACAACCCAGATGACATCATGACCGTGCTAAGTCCTTGGCAAACCTATGATAAAATCGGTAGATACGTGCTCCCACTTCTACATCGGGACGCTTAACGACTGCAATAGACTAAGGGGTCTCTGATGATCGGCCTTGACACACTGGCATGTGTCATACTCGGCCAAAAAATTGGCAATTTGGCACTTTATCCCCTCCCAAAAATACTGTCTCCTCATATCACAATACATCTTTGTCGAGCCAGGGTGGATAGAGAACCGTGATCGATGTGCCTCGGTCATAAGATCTCTACGCAACTCGAGAATATTCGGGACACATAAACGGCCTCTGAAGCAAAGTCCACCATCAGAACTAATCTGCTAATCTGTCTGACTCTCGGATGCTGCCTCTGCTCGGTAATCCTGTAACAACTCATCTGTTTACTGAGCCTCGATCACCCTTGTGACAAGAGAGGGTTGAATCGACAGGCTCGACAGCTGAACGATAGAAGACTGCAGACCAAAATCAAAGTCGTACTCTGCTATATCCTTAAGCATCCTCCACTCCTGAATCATCATGTGTGTCATCAAGCCTCGTGGCTGACGGCTGAGGGCATCCACCACCACGTTTGCCTTACCTGAGTGGTACTGGAGGTCAAAATCATAGTCCTTCAGAAGTTTCATCTAATGCCTCTAGCTCATGTTCAGCTCGGACTGAGAGAATAGATACTTCAAGCTCTTGTGGTGGGAGAAGAGCTCGAACCTGACCCCATAGAGATAGTGTATCCACACCTTCAGTGTGAAGACAACTGCCGCCAACTCCAAATCATGCGTGGGATAGTTCAGCTCATAGACCTTGAGCTGACGAGATGTGAAGGCTACTGGCCTACCATGCTGCATCAGGACAACACCTAAACCAATACAAGAGGCATCGGTAAATACAACAAATCCATCACTTCTAGAGGGAAGAGTGAGGACAGGAGCGGACGTCAGACGGTCCTTCAGCTCCACGAATGCCTGCTCACATACATCATTCCAAACAAAATCTGCACCTTTCCGAGTCAACCTGGTCATCGGGGCAGCAATATGGGAAAAGCCCTCAATGAAACACCGATAATAGCCTGTCAAGCAAGGCAACTGCGGATCTCGGATGCAGTCATACTGACGTACTGCCTCAACCTTCGAGGAGTCCACTGCGATACCCTCCCTCCTCACCACATGTCCAAGGAATCTCACCTCCTCCTGCCAAAACTCGCACTTCTCCAGCTTCGCATACAGTTGGTGGGCACGGAGGGTTTACAAAGCAATCTCCAGGTGCTGCATATAATCCTTACGGGTCCTTGAATATATCAGAATGTCGTCGATGAAAACCACAACAAACTGATCAAGATATGGACGAAAGACCTCGTTCATCAACTACATGAAGACCGCGGGTGCATTGGTCAGTCCAAAGGACATGACCTGAAACTCAAAATGACCGTAACGTGTCTTGGAAGCCATCTTCGGGATGTCCTCCTTTCAGACACGAATCTGATGATAACCAGAACGTAGGTCAATCTTTGAAAAGAACTGTGCACCCTGCAGCTGATCAAATAAATCATCTATCCTCGAGAGTGGGTACTTATTCTTAATCGTGACCCGATTGAGCTCCCGGTAATCCACACAGAGCCTCAACTAGCCATCCTTCTTCCTGACAAAGAGTACTGGCGCTCCCCAAGTTGAATTACTTGGATGAATAAATCTCAAATCACGCAACTCATCCAACTGACGCTGCAGCTCACACAACTCCATTGTTGTCATACGGTACGGGGCCTTCGAGATAGGCACGGTACCAGGCACAAGATCGATCTGGAACTCAATATGACGGTGTGGCGGTAATCCTAGAATCTCTTGGAGCACATCAGAGAAATCACAGACCACCAGCAACAGATCGATACACAAGGCAACGGGCTCCTCGACTGCGCAGGACATCAAATAAGACAATGACTCTCCTCGGGGCTCTGTAATGAACTGAAGCTGTGGTAAGCCAGGTATGCAGAATGTGACTGTCCTCGCAGAACAGTCCAACACAGCGTGGTACTCGGTAAGCCAATCCATGCCCAAGATAATGTCAAAGTCTGTCATCGGCAGCACAAACAAATTAGCGGGCAAAGAGATATCACCGACCAGAACGGGGCAAGACAGACAGAAACAGCCCAATATTGTGATCTTCCCCAAGGGTGTTGATATGGTCAATCCCTCATTAGCAGACTCTGTCAGTAATCCAGTCGATCGATAGAAATCCTCAAATATGAATGAGTGCGAAGCACAAGAATCAAATAGCACTCGAGCGATACATGAAGAAATTGGAAGTATACCCTCAATGACTCCTTCAGAGGTCTGCGGGTCCTGCTGAGCTGCATAAAATCTAGCCTCAGATGGCTGGGGAGGTGTCCGTCCCCTCTGAGGTCCCTAGTGTTGTTGCTCCCTCTGCGGCGGCCTATGCTGTTGTCTCTGCTACTGATGGGGCCTCGGTGGCTGAGGTGGCTACGGTCGCTACTGATGGGGCCACCGCTCTTCCGTGTTGGAGGCTTGTTGTGGTCGCACTGCTATCTGGAGACCGCCATGGCCCCTCTGACTCGCAGAGATGAGGACGGGGCACTCAGATATGCGGTGTCCAGAATCATCACATCCAAAACATGTCCCGAGAAACAGCTTCTGTGGTGGCACTAGAGGTGCTGCTAGTGCTGCTGGCGTTCTAGTAGGTGGATGACTCTTATACCTCTATGGTCGTCGATGCTGCTGAGAGCTACTGGACTAGGCTGGCCTCTTTCGGCCTCTCCTCCGATCTCGATCACTCTGAGAGTTAGCCCACTCAGTCTCGTAGATTTGGGCCCTCCGTACTACAGTATGAAAGGTCGGGAGCTCGTGCCCAATAACATGGCCTGGAAGATCGAAACGTAAGCCACTCTCGAAACGACGGGCCTTCTGCCCCTCATCATCAACTAAATACAGTGCAAACCTTGATAATGCCACGAAATGGGCCGCGTATTGCACCACGGACATGTCCCCCTGTACTAGAGTCTCGAACTCTCATGCCCTCTGACGACGAATGTGGTCAGGAAAGTACTGCTCCTCGAATCGGTCAATAAAATCATCCAATGTCCAGACATACTCAGGCCCTGCGACACGGGTAATAGAGGTCCACCAGTATTCGGCCTCACCCTGGAGAAGAAATACTGCCAACCGGACTCGCTGCTCGGTCGTGCATGACATAGTATCGAAAATCTTCTCCACATCGAAGCGCCATCTCTCAACTGCTGTCGAATCTGGCTCGCCCTCCAAATGCGAAGGATCAAGCTGTCTGAACTCTCGAAGAAGGGCACTCGCGCGCTCTTACTCTGCCTGAGATGGAGAAACAACTGGGAGTCTGCCCTGCCCCTGAAGCACAGCAGTCACAACCTGTAACATCTGCTATAACTACGAGGCACTCACAGGTACGGTAGGATCCACACCAGCATCAGGTGGAGGAACATCATCCTCAGGCAAGGGAGCAAGGAACTCTGCAGTAGAATGGGAGGCGCAGGTGGTAAAGCTGGAGCCACAGGTGGTGGATCGGGGTGCACTCAGGTCACTCTCCTGGGTGGCATGTACTATGGAAAAGATAAAGTGTCAATCAATCTTGAGAATCGCACGTTAGGGAACTCAATCGGAAGGTTACGCACTCAAAACCTAATCGTCCTAAACTCATAGTAAACTTGTAATGTTGTTCTCGGTTATCCCCAAGTTATGCTCTGATACCAACTTCTATCACACCCCGAACTCAGAAATCTGGCTCACAAAATTCCAGATCTTCAAATCCGGTACCGACAGCCTCCGTAGTACCCCATTCTCGGCTCCCATCACCCATATACCAGGTTCTAATCCGGGGATGCTACAAGGAGGATTTTAAACATGATTCGATTTATAATGAGTATAACCAAAAGCATAACCCACAAACAATAACCACAAGAATACCATCACAAAAATCCACTATGACCAAAAACTTTAAAGTACAAGGCGTATGAAAGGAAAATACAATATACTGAAAATAACAAAAACTCTAAAAGCTCAGCGGCACGCTCTAACTGTGGCGAGACTACGGCTGCGTCCTAGCATTACCTGCACGTATCAATCATGCATAAGCTTATAGAAAGCTTAAAGGGTGGTGTAAGTGTGTAGACATGCTTAGAATGCAATGCCAGAGTAATGCAGAATCATGCTGATGAGTACGTAAATGCAACCAGCCATACCAAGGCTATACAGTACATGATATGAATGCTATCAGCCATACCAAGGCCATGCGATGTAATATGTAAGTCAAGCATGTCAATCCTCATACCAATGCAGCTCCTCACTAGAGCATCAAATCAGTACGGTTCTCAGTTTGGATAATCACCGGGGTTTAGTACATCCAAAAGGCACTGCCACTCTCCTAGCCATACAGTCCAAGTGAGCGTAAGAAACCTCACTATCCGCCTAGCCAATAGTCTGTCAATACCAATCCAGCACATCGATAGCGGATCCATTCACAAGCTGGTCAAACTCAACCTAGTATTGCCCCTACTCTCGAGGGAGTAAGGCCACACCCCTTTCCAACTGACCACGACACAGTGGGAGACGCGATCTCCTGGTATTCGACCTTCATGTGCTCATATATCCACTCGGTCTCGACGTTGGAGTCATCCTCTGGTACCATTGGGTTCAGGGACTTTCACCCAGGGACATTTATGGCACTCCAATTGCTTAGAACAAGGTTTCCGGTATCCAACCAGCCACCCACGGTGTGTCTGTGGAGGCTATGGCCCTGATGTCGCTAGGGCATATCACAATCACACAAATATAAGTGCATGTATCACACTATCAGTCATGCAACCATCCTGCATGAGGCACGCGCTCATGTAGGCAACTCCGCATATCAGGGAGCCCGTAAACAGTCTGCCTGAAGGCATATGTTATGATTAGTCACTCATCATATCAGACAAACATATGATGCGTATGATCGTGAATCATGAATCTATAATATACATGTTATGTGGTGATGGGCCCTGATCAAATCAAAGATGGGCCTAGACGGCTTACACATTACAAGTATGGGCTAACAATGGGCCCTAGGGAGAGTATAATACAGACATTTAACCAACATTATTTGCACAATGTGGACGTCAAACCAACATTTGCTCCCAAGGCATAGCTTGCTATAAAGGTCAACATATAAACCATGGTGGAATCACACTACAATGGGCCTTATGTACATTCTGTTGGGCCTCGACCCATAGGCCTCCAATACATCAAATGGGCCTCAAACCATGGTCTCATATATATATCAAAGTTGGCCTTAGTGGGCAGGCCATAAATACATCAACTTAGGCCTAGTCACATGGGCCTCATATATATCAAAGTGGGCCTCAATATCAGGCCACGAATACATTAAGGTGGGCCTAATCATACGGGCCTTGCATACATCATAATGGGCCTTGTAACATGGGCCTCAAATATATATATATATATATATATATATATATATATATATATATATATATATAAAGGTGGGCCCAAACAATGGGCCTTAAACCAATCAAGATGGGTTGCATATAAGGTGGACTACATGGATATAAGACATATGGATGGCATTGATGAAATATATACCTCATGGTGGGGCCCACACTAATGGAAGGTGTGGACCACAATACATACATGAGTGGGTCCCAAGTAGGACCCACCATAATGTTTATTTTCCAACCAACTTGGGCCCACTGTAATGTTTATTTTCCACCCCAAACCTGGGCCCACTGTAATATTTATTTTGCATCCAATCCTGGGCCCACTGTGGTATTTATCTGCCATCCAAACTATTCATAAGGTCACGTGGACCTTAGGCCCACCATAAGGTCACACGGTCAGGGGGCCCACCGTAATATTTATTTGACAGCCAACCTGTTGATAGGGTCATGTGGGCAGGGAGCCCACCGTGATATTTATCTGTTGTCCAACCTGTTTATAAGGTCCCTTGGACCTGGGGGTAGGAGTGGGGCCCACCGAAATGTGGTTCATAAATCCAGCCCACCCATTATGTGTGTCCCACCTGGATAAGGGTCCAAACCAAGTTTCAGCCACGTCCAAACTTCAGGTAGGCCCCACCAAGTGTTTTCATATGTTTTAGGCATGTCTTCACATGATTTTAGATGGTATGGTCCACCTGAGTTCTGTATACGGCTGAGTTTTGGGTGGGCCGTAGCCAGGAGGATGGCCCACCAAACGCACGGTGTTGATGTTTGAAACGCATCACGTGGGACCCACGGCTGGGGCCGTGAGGCCCAGTTGGTCCGTCCGTCAGCGTCAGCCTGCGTGCGCTTTGACAGCAGCAGACGCTACTGCCCTTATTTTTTTTAATCTTGGAGTTTTCTTGAGGTTTTGCATGGGTGGGGCCCGCATCAAGGAAATCGGACCCTGCCATCAGTCCTTAGGGCTCGATACAAACCTATCGAGTCCAATATTAGACAGATTTTGATGTTCAGAAACGTCAGGGAGTATTTCAATGGTAGGCACGCTATTTTCTATGCTATGGCCCGCCAGGAGACCAGATCAGCCTTATTTTTCGGCTCGATGCCTAAAATGATCAGAGGAAAAGGATAGACGGCTTGGATTAAACACATACATCGAGGTGGGGCTTGCATGGGTGGTCCACCATTTCTTTTCTTTTTTTAGGGTTGTGTTAACTCGTTAGTACACATCCATGCCAATACACACACTCCATGCTAGCCAAATCCCACGTCCAATGTCCAGGGACGCTGGACTGCGTGGTAGTCACAGACACCATGGTGGGGCCCACATGACATGGCCCACCTATTGATTTAACATGATATTAGTGTTTTTGTTCCCACCCATCAAGCCCACTATTGGGTTGGATGGAGCAGATCCATCACATCCATTAGGTGGGTCCCACATGAAGGTATATGGCTTAGATAATATATGCTTCATGGTGGGACACACACACGCCACATGGGCCACACACCCCATCATCATCATCATCATACAAAGAAAGAGAGAGAGGGTGATGGAGGGACCCCACTACTAATGGGCCCTCCCTTGTATAATGCATACATCATGTGGGCCCCACAACAAGTAGCCCTTAAAATAAAAAACAATGGTAGATCACCCACCTATTGTACTCCTCCTTGCTCCCTTAGCCTCCTTAACTCCTTGCCTACACTTTTAATGGGGTTGATGGGGTTTTGATGGTGTGAATGAGAGATGAGAGGGTGGGAGAAGTGGGTCACACTTGGAGTTGAGAGAGACGATTGGGCGTGTGGAATTTCTCATGGGGTTAGGATATTTGCTAGAGAATGAGAGAGGGAGATAGAAATTAATAGGTGTAGGGATGGGTGGAGTGGTGGTTGTAAGAAAGGGTGATGTGGAGGCATGGGTGTGGTTGAAAACTGTAAAAAGAGGGTTGGGTTTGTTTGAAATTTTATAAAAGAGGAGTGGTGAGGGGAGAGAGTGTTGACTTTTGAAAAGGGAGGGATGGGTTGCATGTACTTGGGTAAGGCTTGTACTTGACATTGATTGATGGGACATCTCGTAGAGATTCCCTCGAAGTTCGCAATGCGCGGCGTTTCTTCGAATTGAACGTGGGCCTACATCTTCTACCCTGGGTATCGGGTTGGTGCGCGAGTCACTACGTTAGAACCGCGGTGACGGCGCGGTCTCTATGATACAAGTTTCGGTTCGAGTCAGCTTCGGTATGCAGGACTCGGCTTAAGACCATGCACAAACGTTGGAAACAGGTCGAGGATTGTCGAAATTTGATCGGTAGGATCTCTGAAGCCTACGGAGCGGTACGGACTAGGGTACAGGTCCTACAGGCTTTGTGGTCAAGTATATGGTATGCCAGAAGGTCAAGTCTGAGCATCGAGAGCCCGCTGGCCTCCTTCAACCGTTGCCACTGGTTGAATGGAAGTGGGACAACATCTCTATGGACTTCATATCTAGCCTTCCTAGGGCACAGAGGAAGCACGACTTGATTCCGGTCATTGTCGATAGGTTGACAAAGGCTACCCGATTCCTTCCGATTCGCATGACTGATTCAACTGATAGTCTGCAAGATTATACATTCGGGAAGTCGTGCGATCCTATGGAGTCCTGTGGGAGATCATATCAGACCAAGACTCCAGGTTTACTTTTACCTTTTGGAAGATGTTGCAGGAAGAGATGGGCACAAAGCTCAAGTTCAGCATGGTGTTTCATCCTCAAACAGACGGGCAAACCGAGAGGGTAAATTAGATCTTAGAGGATATGCTGAGGGCATGTGTCCTGGACTTTCAGGGTAACTGGGACGACCACTTGCTCTAGTAGAGTTCATATACAACAACAGCTTCCAGTCCAGCATAGGCATGGCGCCGTATGAGGATCTCTATGGCTGCCCTTGCGAACCCCTCAGTGCTGGATAGAAGTCATAGAGAGAAGTTCGTTAGGGCCCGAGCTAGTCCAGGCTACTACTCAGGTCATCGACGTCATTCGAAAAGGATTGCGCATCGCTCAAAGCAGACAGAATAGCTATGCGGATAATTGACGTCGTGACTTGGAATTTGTGGTGGGCAATCATGTGTTCTTGAAGATTTCACCTATGAAGGGCTAGATGAGGATTAGACAGAAGGGGAAATTGGCACCGTAATTTATTGGACCATTCGAGATCTTAGATCGTGTGAGAGCCATAGCGTATTACTTGGCGCTGCCCACCGTATTGGCTAACATTCACAACGTCTTTCACATATCCATGCTGAAAAAATACACACCAAATGAGTCGCATATCGTTAATTGGGAGTAGGTCGAGCTCATAAAGGATGCTTCCTATACCGAGAAACCTATTCGCATCTTGGATCGGAAGGAGCAGGTCTTGCAGATGAAAATGATACTGCAAGTCAAGGTTCTTCAGTTGCACCATGGCGAGGAAGAAGAAACTTGTGAACGGGAAGTAGAGGTTATGGAGAAGTACCCTCACCTGTTCGGCAACACACCACAGGAAATTTCAAGGGAGATTCTTTTTTTTTTTTTAGGGAGGTAGACTGTAACACCCCGCATTTCTGGTACGCGGGTGTTACCATTTAAGCCTGTAACCACGGGAATCAAATTCAATTAACAAACAACTTAAACTCAACAAATGTAGGATGGGACTCCCAATCATCATTGAAGCCAACCATCTGAGGCCTTAGGAGCTGAGTTGAACCCTACATCAGTCAAAAACTCAACGAAACACCTCAAATTAAACTAGCTTATAGATCACTTGATCGAGTCATGTTGGGATAACGCACCTACTATAAACTCTTGAGGATTAATTAGTGGCCAACCAGGCACTCGAAGCCACTCAAGTACCCATTTAGCCGTTAAAATGAAGTCTCAGACCAATCTGACCATTGGATCGAGATTTATGGGCCAAATAAGCCCTAAGGAGTGTGACATGGCCCACCTGGGCCTCACATTCACCCCAAATTGGGTCAGGGCCCCTATATAGGGTTCCCTAGACGAATAGATGGAGTGGATTTATCACAAACATCATAATGGACCCCACACAGGGTGCGAGTGCACCCAGTGTACAGGTGCACGACGTGCACTGGATGCGTCAAGCTGGTCAAACCAGCTTTGACAGAGCCTTCTTGCAAAAAGAGCAGATTTCTCTCGCCAAAAATCATATTTGAAATGAACGATGGTCAACCCCTAAAGTGGCCCACATTGGCCATTATCTGGATGATCCAAACCATGCATCTTGTTCGTGGGGCTCGGCTGATCAAAACTCTATAGGCTTTCAGACCCATGCATAGAAATGAGAAATTGGGATCAGAGCCAATTAAGATTGCATGAATGGCTAGGATCCTTAGATGGTGGACCATCAGGGGGCCAAACAAGTGGTTCAAGGCCAGTTTGGCCAGGCAATCACAGCCGTCCACTCACCATTCGGAACCGTTTTCTCCCACAACCAGAAATGGCCAAACAAGGGCCTGCACTAAGAAAAAGCAAAAAGGGACTTTCCCATTTTGGGGAATAGCTGCTGGCATGTTCCTGACCATCCCCTGTGCCACGTGGAGCCATCCTAGCCCCTCACCTCAGGGTGGTACAAGATGGAGAAGAGAAACATCTCATCTCATGAGAAAATGGTGAGAAATGGAATATCTCGTGAGATATTCCGAAACTCACGTAAAATGCCCAAAAAGTGGGCCCCACACTGATCATAGGCCTCATCTGGTCCGTCCAAATGGACCAGATCTTAAGAAAATGTCATAGATGGGAAGTTGCCATTGATGGCTCTCTCATCTTCCCCGTTAAACAACCCGACCCACGATCACGAGATGGGCCCCACCAGGGCTAAAAACTTACTTTCCTAGTGGGTCATGGCTGTAAAAATCCATCTCGAGGGTTGGATGGACACCACGCATTACGGATTATCAAAGATGGCCCTTGCAAGAGCCATTTTCTTCCCAGTTGTTGGACATCTCTACCTCATGCTTATAAATAGGTTAGTGCTGCCCTAGGGATTCGTACCAGAGAGAGAAGAAAAGAGAGAGAGAGAGAGAGAGAGAGAGAAAGGAAAAAGAGAGAGAGAGAGAGAGAGAGAGAAAAGAGGGAGAATCGGGTGAGCGAGTCACCACCTACCAGCTCGACTCGGCCCATCTTTAGCTGAACTTGATCGAGTGTGGGGTGCTACCTCACTGAGTCCCGAGGCCAGGAACCCATCAGGTAAGGGTTCGAAGCTGCCTAATCAGTCCTTTCATTCCCACAGTATCTTATTGATTCGAGATACATGTTTGCAGGCATCCGTCGTTGTGTCGACAATTGAGTCAAACCAACTCAGCCAGCGTCAAAGTGGGTCAAGTAACGGACTCCCTCACCTCGTTTTCTTTCTTCCAGCAACACCCGGCTGTTGGAGCTATAGTTAGTGTGGGTCAGCGCCCAGTTCCAGCCATCCATTATTGGGTCTCAGCCACAAGCTGTGGGCCAAAACCAGCCCACATTCCGGGCTAAAGACAGTAAAAAAGGGTGGGCTGAAACCACCCTCGCCAAAATCCAGCATCCAATAGGCCAAGAAAGTGACTGGAATCAGGCCCTCATTAGGCCTTGGATCGGGCTGAAAACTAGCCTCTAATCTAGATAAAAATGGCCTCTCAAATGGGCTGTAAATAGAGCTGTAACAGGCCTATAAATGAGCCTTCAATCTAAGCTGAAATCAAACCTCAACTGGGCTGTATATCATGTTGAAATCTGGCACCAGCTGAGTCTTGTATCAAGATTTAAACTAGGCCTTTAGTGGGCCGCAAATGGAGCTGCAATAGGCCCCAAGATGAGTCGAAAACTCCTTCAACCAGACTTCCAAATGAGCCACGGACTGGGCCTAAAACGTACCTCTGATGGGCCGTCCAATGAGCTGAAGCTGAGCTCCAGCAGGGCTGTGAATCCAATTTGAAACCAGGCCTTCATCGAGCCTAGATTTGGGCTGTAGACGTTCTTTACCTAGGCCCTGCAACGGACTAAAAATAATCCTTCAAAGTGAGTCATATCTGGAAGTGAAAGCCGGGCCGAAATCACCTAAAACCTTGAGGTCAGTCTGGGTCGGGGCCCAGCAGACGCAGGTGTAACGACCCGAAAATTTTCGTACATTGGGTCGAGTACCACCTCGACCAGAAATCACGTAGGATTAAATCCTTTAGAAATTTAACAAAGTTAACTAAGTACTAAACTCAATTAGCCATGAAATCCGTTAGGATCGCTTTAAATACGATCTGCAAGACCCAAAACTTGCAGGAACAAGTGACGCCAGGTTACCCTAAAGTTTAGAACCAAACTCATTTCCCGTCTGCTCTCGGGAATGAAACGAAACTTCGTATTAGGTCTAGATCGCACATCGGGAGTCCGATTAACCCGAAGCTAAGGAACTAGACCGCCCACCGGGCTTAACAAACATCTCAAAATCACTCCATCCGATGTTCCATGGCCATTCGTTTCGATTCGGAGCGAGGAGTGTGCAAAACACTATTCCCATCCAAAAATAAATATCCGGAATAGTGATCGGCATCATTCGTTGACGCGTCAAGATAAGCAACCCGACCGTCGAATCGACCAAATTACACCCTCGGATTAAGAAAAATTTCAGAACATTTACATGTACTTGGAATTTCCGATCGTGGCCCACTGACCGTCGAACTGAAAGTGGTCCGCCACGTGCGATCTGGGTATCCGATCGAGTCAAAAATGTAATCCCACGTAGATCCATCGATGGTGAGCTTAAGTCTGACGTTTGGTTCAAGGAGGGCTACCGAACTTCCTTTTGAACTGGAAAAGCGGCGAAAATCCTATATTAGCAAGTACCCATTCTTGAACTCGAGTCTAATTTCGTAATGTTTGTGGCTATAAAAGGAGCTTAGAACAGCCCCTCTCACACCATACGAATTTTGGAGAAAACCCTAGAGGGAGAGAGAGAAAAGAGAGAGAAAGACTTGGAGATTGTTGCCGATCTCCCTCCTCCTGCTTTGGCTTGTTACACGGCCTACACCGCCCTATTCTAGGCGTTTTTCCGGCGTTTTCCGTCTCATTTGAAGGTAAGAAACCCTAACCCTAGGTCTGATTTGAGATGGGATCGATGTAGGATGTGTACCGACTAACCGATTCCGCTCTTTAGGCTAGAAATCTCCGTGAGATAAGTTCTACCGCCCTTCTTGCTGATTTGTTTTTCGTTTCCAAAGGCAAAGGTGAGGACTTTAAGTGTATAAGTTACGGTTTTCAACGCTTTCAATGTCGATAATGGTAGATTCATGATCTCGCTTGCAATTGCACATGTACAAAGTGCTTTCCGTTTCTGTTTCGATTAACGTTGTGAAATATGGAATTTCACATATTCTAGGTATACGTAGAAATACCGTATACGTATTTTTTTGGATAAATGCTTGACATGTTTATTTAATGTATGATTATATAATATATGAATAAAATACTAGTTTGGCGAAAGGAACCGCCAAAATATATGTTCACTTGTAAATGTGACATATGTCGAAATTACGTATTTTAGAAATACCGTATACGTATTTCTTTTGGAATAATGTTTGACATATATATTTAATGTATGATTATATAATACATGATTAAAATACTAGTTTGGCGAAAGGAATCGCCGCAATCTATGTTCCTTTGTAAACACTATGTATGTCGAAATTGGGTATACGAGGAAGTACCCTATACGTATAAAATTTGCTTGATGTGATTGCCATGTTTAATTCTCTTGTATGACTATGATGTATATGTATAAAATACTAATTTGGTGAAGGGACAATCCTAGTACACATTTCTCTAACATACGTCATGTATGTTGAAATAGTGCATTCCAAGTGTTGGTGAAATCACTTGTGAGTGTAAGTGCTTAAGTGTTAGAACCTTAGGTAGGTGCTGAGATGGGATTCTCCGCTACCTTAGAGTCACATATGACACTCTCCATGTGGTTGTTCACTCTAACCACTCACCTATGAACTCTAAGTATTTGTATCCCTATTTGCATAAATGTTTTATAACATGCTTTTAAACATGCTTTGTAATTTGTTTATTACCATGTTTCATGATATGCTTTGTAACATGATTACTAGTGTCCTTGAATTACCATGTATCATGCCGTATTTCATATGCTATGGTTAGGATTTGACTGAGCTTGGGACTATGTTCATAGTCCAGGCATCCCAGACGACTTGAAGATGTGGTTGGGATTCGTTCCGCCACGCATGATGTGTTGGCGAGCCCGTGTCGTACTTCGGTTGGCGATAGTGGTTGGCCACACGAGGTGCTTCTGCGCTTCATATCGCCCAACTTGTTGTGTGCTCGAGCTAGCCGAACACGTTAAGTAAACCGTGTGTCTTATGTATGTTCACCATGTTTGGTCGCTAATGCTTGAACCTAGGGTACCAAACTTACCAGTGATAATCCCGTTAACCATGGTACCTCGATCCGCTAAGACTCATGAGCCGGGCATGGTGGTATGGGACACCGTGGTCGAGCTGTCGGCCTACGCTGGGGCTACGTGCCTCCCCATAGTGACCAGTGAGCAACTTAACTCGTGAGCCGATTATGGTGGTATGGGACACTATATTCGCGCTGTCGGCCTACATTGATAAGGTGATGGGGGAGTGGTGCAACCTTTGTGCGTAACGTTCCACAGCGACCCTTTTCAGTAGTGACCGCGAGCATATTCGAAGTCGGCGTGCCTTAGGGTTCGCCGCGATATATATAGTATGATGAACTAGGCCTCATTTCAGTATAGTCAGTATAGTGATGAATCGTTTAAGGGGTGATGGGGGAGTGGTGCAACCTTTGTGCGTAACAGACCTGGCAGCCTCTGCAGTGACGTAGAAAACACACCATCGTCTGATATTAACTAGGACTGACGACCCTAGATTGGATCATGTTTGGAAATGATACAAGGGAGGTACCTTAGTTTCCCAATCCCGCTGTTTGAAACGAACTAATTAAAAACTCGGAAATCATGCTCATCATGCATCGCATGTGCCTGGAAGATGTGGAGCACTGTGGGATGTAAGCATGCGCGAACGTGAGATGGTGTCGCCTGAGGGAGTATGTCGGTGAGGGCATCCATCATAACTGCATTCATACTTGCATTAACCAGTAACTAGGAGTGTTTGATTTCTGCTTTATCATTACTTGCTTGATCGTATTGATAACATGATAACTCATGCCTTATCGTTCCACCGAGTTAGCTACTCACTCCCACGTTACGGGACGGTGTTGCGCACACCAACCGGACTGTCTCAAGTTTAGGCGATCCGACTATTCTCGGAGGCGAGCCCGATTATGACGAGGACCAGGAGGAGTTCTCGTATATGCAGCCATTTGCGCTTCGACTAACTAGGTCACGGATCATGGGATTTACTGAGGATTGTACCTAGTTTATTTTGACATTTTGTTTATATAAACAGACATGTATATTGTGACTCGAATTCATACTCTGGATAATGAATCGTTTATTTTGTTTCTTTACATACATATATATACATGATTCATCTTCCGCTTGCTTTTATACATTGATCTGGGAGTATGAATTACTGCTTTGGTATAATCTCATTCATGTTTACTGCTCTAACACAGACAACATTCAAATATCATTAAACATGTTGCATAAGTGATGCGTTGGAACTCAGGTGTTGAGTTACACTCGACCCCCGATTTTCAGGGCGTTACACGCAGGCCATGATCTGGGCTGAAATTAGCTCCAGTCCAGGCTAAAAACCAGGCCCAGTTGTAAGGCCCGTATCCTAGTCCGTACTGTTCCGTCGACTTCCGCGATCCTTCCCGACGAATTCCGACAACTCGCGACCTATAATCGACGTTTGTGCGCGACCCTAAGTCGTATCCTGTAGATTTGAGTTAGCTTAATCCGAAACTCGTACCATTGTGTCCACACCGTCACCGCGGTTCCAACACCTCGTCTTGTAAACCAATCTAATACCCTGGCCAGGAGATGTAGTCCGGCGTTTATTTCGAAGAAACACCGTGCATTTGCAAACCCAAGAGAATCTCTACAACCCATCCAAGCAATCAATCAATCAATCAAAGTATACAACCCATGCTTTCTTTCTCCCCAAGTCAAGTAACCACCCTAAGTCAACTCTCATGTCAAGTACATCTTTCACTCACATCCATCACCTATCTTATAACCACCCTTTTTCTCTCTCTTTCTCAACACAAATTCCAAGCAAAAAAAGTGGTGGACGTCCAAGCTATTCCAAGAGAGAAAAGGTGTTGTGTGTGGCCCACTTCCTATCCCAAATCCATCATCCTAGCCCTTCAATCCTCATCACCTTCTATCAAAGTGAGACACAAGAAGATCGACATTCCATCGGACCAAGAAGATCAAACGGTGGGTGTTTCTATAGGTCTAGATTTCATGTTTTTATGATAGGCCAAGTGAGGCCTACCGATTGATGGTATAGATCTCACTTTGGACCCTAGATATGGTCGATGTCCCACCTTGATTATCATGATCATTCCATGATGGGGCATTCTCCATGGACCCCATCATGATGTTTACTTTCTAGTTTGAAAAAGGTCATCTAGACCTTCCATTTTGATGGAGAAGGAATCTCCACCATTGATTTTTGTTTTGGTGGGCCCACATGTATTGGAACCCACTTGATGTATGATTGAATGCATGGAAAGGGAGGGCTCATAGTGGCGGAGCCCTCCATCATCACGTGTCTCTCTCTCTTTCTCTCCTTCCTTTATTTTGTGGCCCACTTAATGAGTTATGTGATGTCCAAACCGTCCATCAAATGGACCCCATGCCCGTCCAAGCCATGTGGGCCCTACCCTTTGGATGATAGGAAAAACATAAATATCAGATTTATCCAAATCAGGTGGGCCACATCCATGTGGGACCCACCTTGATGAAACATTCATTCAAGTCATCCGTCCAGTGTCCCTAGACGCTGGACGTGGTTTCTTTTAAAAGTGTGAGCAGACAATGAGGTGTACTCACAGCAAAAAGCAATTTGATTTTTAAGGCTTTTGGGTGGGCCACTCATACAAGCCCCACCTTGATGTATTGATCTGATCCACGCCGTCCATTCTATTCCCCATTTCATTTTAGGTGTTGGGCCAAAAAATGAGGCCAATCCGAGTATCTGGTGGGCCATAGCATAGAAAATAGTGGTTTTACCGTTGAAATCTACTCTGATATTTCTATACACTGAAACATGCCAAATATTGGGCTCGTTCGGACTGTCTTAAGCCATAGAATCCAACGGCTGAGTCAGATTCTCCTGATGCGGGCCCCACATAGGAAAAACTGCTGAAACAAAAATAAATAAATAATATATATAAGGGGCAGTAAGCACTGTCACTGCTTGACGCGCAGTAACGTTCTGTTGTTCTCTTGCGTCGTGGACGGGCGGGCCTGGGACCGTGGGTCCCAGCCATGGTGTATGCGTTTTATCTATGTCGTCCAACCATTGGCTGGCCGTCCATCCACTGGACGGCCAATAGACCTCACCCGCTGATGCATGTGTTGCATCCAAACCGTCCAACCATTTTGAAAGCTCATTTTAAGGCTTGAGATCTACCTATTATGTGGACCACATAGCAAAAAGCAGTGGGGATTGAGTGTCTGCCATTGAAACCTTTTGTTGTCACAGAAGTCTTGGATCATTAGGAAATTTGTTTTTCCTCTTAATTCAGGTCTGTGTGACCTTATGATCAGATTGGATAGAAAATAAATGTTATGGTGGGCCTTGAGAATTTTAATGGTGAAAATCATTGTCACCATTGTTATTTGGAGTGCGGTCCAGTTGATCTTTTGATATGATTCATTATATGATGCGAGTTGGGTTCGACCTATTTGAATTGGCCCATTCAACTCGGCCCATTTTAACTTGGCCAATTGATTCGGCCCATTGGATAAGGCCCATGTTATGAGGCCCATTTGATGTATTCATGGCCCGACCGTTGAGGCCCACCTTGGTATATATATGAGGCCCATATGATTAGGCCCATCTTGATGTATTTATGGCCCATCCGTTGAGGCCCACCTTGACATATATGAGAATCATATGATATGGCCCATTTGATGTATCTAAGGCCCATGGGTTGAGGCTTAATGAGATGTACACAAGTCCAATGCAATGTGTGATTCTACCATGGTTTATGTAATGATGTTTATGGCGGGCTATGCCTTGGGAGCAATGATGGTTTGACGTCCACATTGTAAGGATAATGTTGGTTAAATGTCCGCATTGTAACTTTCCCTAGGGCCCATTGGTAGGCCCATACTTGTGTGTAGGCTGTCTAAGCCCATCTTCGTTGTGAGGATAGTTCATTACTTTATAACATGCTTACTATAATTCTATGATTCATGTCATACACTTCATATGTATGCTTGATATGAGTAGTGACTAATCATAGCATATGCCATTGAGCAGATTACTTATGGGACTCACTAATAGGAGTCACTCACATAAGCGCATGGTACGCGCAAGATTGCTGCATGACTGGATAGTATGACTCATGCATCTCGCATATGTGTGACATGATCATTGTACGTCCTAGCGACATCAGGGCCATGACTCTAGAGGCACATCGTGGATGGTCGTATCGGATACCGAAAATACTTGGTTCTAGCACTGTGGGCACTTAGGATGTCCTTGGGTGAAAGTTCCAAAACCTTTTTGATACCAGGAGATGCTCCAACGTCTAGACCGAGTGGATACATGAGCGTAAGAGTGTCGAATACCAGTAGGCTGCATCTCCCACTGTATCATGGTCGGTTGAAAGGGGGTGTGGCCTTATCCACCCAAGTGAGGGGCCTGTAAACTAGGCTGAGTTTGACCAGCTCACAAGTGAGTCTGCTATCGACGAGCCGGGTAGGTATTGGCAGACTACTTGTCAGGCCGATAATGTAGTCTCTTCCACTTGCTGGGTTGTGTGGCTAGGGAGGTGGCAGTCAGTGTGAAGTGTATTAGACCCCGGTGATATCCCAAAGAGAAACTGTACTGATATGTGTACTTGATGAGGACTAACATGCTTGCTTTGTATCTCACATACGACATTTGACTACATAGGCCTCGCATCACATGACCTTTGTATGGCCGATAGCATTCATGTCTTGCATCACATAGCTTTGGTACAGCTGATAGTATTCATGGACTTATCGCATATTTCCTCATTACTTTGATATTGTATACTTGGCACTTGCCTTGCGCGCACACTTACACCACCCTCTAAACTTTTGTAAGCTTATGCACGATCGTTGCGTGCAGGTATCGTTGAATCGCAGCAAAGCTGAGACATGAGCGCGTATCAGACTATTTTGGAGCCTTTTGATCACCTTGTATTTCCTTTTCCGCACTGTACTTAAAGTTTTTGATATAGTGGATATGTGGTGATGTAGTTTGTGACTTGGTTATGCTCCATTACAAAAAAAAAATCATACTGAAAATCCTCCTTGTATGATCCCAAGATCGGAATCTGGTATATGAATGTCGAGATCCGAGAATGGGGCACTACGGAGGCTGTCGGCAGCGGATTCGGCGATCGAAAATTTTGTGAGACCGTTTTCTGAGTTTAGGGCGTAACACCAGTCCTAACACAAGGGGGCCGCATCCTGTAAAATTAGGTGGGCCAAGCAACCATCTAACCACATAGTCGGCCAAACCGATCAGCCAAATTGACTTTAAACCTCGTTTTGCACCTAGTAGAACCCTTACCACCGGTTTATTTGTAGGTGGGAACCAGGCCCAATTTTTGGGCCACCCATGGGACCACCAGGTTGGGCCGAACCAGGCCCAGTTCGGGCCTCGAATGTTGGGCCAATTTGGGCCGAATCAAGCCACAATATTAGGCTGTAATGAATGGGCCTGATCACACAAGTGCAGGCCCAGTCTCCACTTGAATGGGCCTTACCTATTTTGCAATAATTTAAGAGCCTTGGAAATTACATGTCTAATTCAAAACTTGATTTGGGAATGATCTTAGGTGATTAATCGTGTGGTATTGGACTATAAGTTAATCATAGGAGTTTGGATCGAGAAGAATACGACCCTACAGGCGATGATTTTCCTTCCCCTTGAGATTTCCATCTTTAAACTAGACTAGGAGTATATAACTAGGAATGATGACCCAGAAATGGTTAATCATTTGAGTAGTTACCTGAATACATGTCTTATAAATGATCTGAATATCCGAGTAGTTTACTTAAACGGATGGATTAAGGATATCTGAATTATTTACTTAAACAAGTGCTTTAGGAATTGGTTTGAATGTTTACTTGGTCTACTTAAACAATGCAACAAATGCCTTAGGATTTAGTAGAGTACTTGAGTAGTTTACGTGTGTGTGTGTGTGTGTGTGTGTGTGTGTGTGTGTGTGTGCGCGCCTTAAAACTGACTTGTTTACTTAAACATATGTCTTAAAGGTTTACTAAATCACTTGAGTAGCCTACTTAATCACATGTGCTAGAACTTGTTAAATCACTCAGTTTACTTAACCGTATGTCTTAGAATGTATTAAACCAATTGCTAGATTACTTGCACACATGTTTTAGAATGGATTAAATCATTTGATTAACTTGCTTAGACACATGCCTATGAATTGTTAAGTTATGATCATATGAATGTTAGGACTTGACTACTTTAAGGATCTATTGAATTATATATGAGCTTTACTTAACCCTATTATTAAATATCCATAATATCTTCTATGAGTATTGTATTGATCTTAAAGACACATGTGACTCAAAATCTCTCTAGGAAAACTTCCATTGGAGAGAGTCCGTACTTAGGGTGTAACGGCATTGATTATGATAGAACTGGACCCTCAACATAGAGGTTATGTTAGTGGTAGTTTGATTAATGGGGTTTACCATTTATGGACTGATTCCACTTAACTGACTATGGAATGAACCCTTCTGTATTTTCGTTGTTGACGATTAATCGTGTTTAAATCATACATACCATCTTCATTTAGTTGTTATATTTAATATCATCAACCCTTCATTCCTAGTCAGCATACGATGGTAGTTCCTCATACATTTAGAGTTGATTGGCCACGTGTTGATGGGTTATACCTACAGCCTAAGGCAGTAGACTCATAGGCGAAGGATGGTGGTCATGGGAATGCCCGAGCCGTCGGCCTACGCTGGGCTATAAGCTCCCCGTAGTGACCTTGAGCTCCACAAAACTTGCTGGTTGTAAACGGATTAATAGTGGTTGGACTAATCACGGAGACATAGCATTCGAGCGGTGATGGGTGGTTAATTCTGGATGTTGTAGCACGTACCTAATAAGATTTAGCTGGGTATCATTTCGCTAGCTACCAGACCATCGACTATCGACCCACTCTCGGTGAGTTTGGCACTACGCATATACTACATACTCTCGTTGGTGACCGGCCACATTACATGGGCTTTGCCCAAAACCTAACTGGATGAGCATCCCCAGTTGATGTGTACTAATGCATCCACGCATGTAATAAGACTGCATCATGTATTGTTTTGTAAGCCTTACTGCTTTCATGTTATTTCTTGCCTAGGGTGGCGGTGTGAAATCTTAAGGGGAGATTACACTGAGCTGGCTACTCATTCATCAACGTTCAACCATACAGACGATATAGGTGTAGGGATGGAAGACTACGCAATGGACTTCGGGACTGGTGAAGCTGGAGCATACGAGGAGTCGTTCGAGGAGGAGCCGCACTAGGAGGCGACTACATACTTTAGGCTAAATCAATAGATTTAGTTGTTATAGCTTACTTGAAACAATTTAATTTGAGGTTTTGTATTTAGTGGTCCCCACTAAGTGGGCCAAAATATTACTATCATTTGGTTGCAGTTTAAATACCATGCTTGATTCCTACTATTTGCACTTTGATTTCATATTGATTGCCAATTGATGATCGATTAACACTCGGGTTTTCGAAGAGCGAGTCATATACTCGGGTTCTGAAAACCGGGGAGTTATATATATATATATATATATATATATATATATATATATATATATATATATATATATATATATATATAAAATAAATGAGTTGCCTATAAAACTTAAAAGGAATAAAAGAGCTAGAGTAGAGACTAGCTTTAGACCATATTTCTATACCTCTTAGTAAAATATGATCCTATCTATGAGAGGCAATGAGGTCTTCAAATATGGCCTCTCAAAATAAAGCTGCAATGATGAAATAAATTTTATTTTGCATAGCCACATATTGAAGCTTGTAGACTTGCCATCACTTGAGTTGTTAGATCTCAGCTAAAATGAATTTCGGCCCACTTGAGTCTTGGATCCGGCTCATTTTTGGTCTCTTATCCTAAAATGATATGGAAAAATGGATGGATTGAGTGGATTTACTAAAAAAAAATCACGGTAGGCCCCACATAAGCTTCTAGCACAAGTTTTTTGACATAAAATAAGCGTGAGAGAGACAGAGGTGGACGGATATTTTAATAACTGGTTACACCGGTTCTGTTTATCTAATTTCCCTATAAAATTTCTCGATTTGTCTAAAATTTTCACCATCCGACGAATAACGTGCTGCCAGCACTCGACCTTGTGGAAGGTATAATATGGTCAAGCTATCTCTCTCTCTCTCTCTCTCTCTCTCTCTCTCTCTCTCTCTCTCTCTCTATAGGTATAATATATATATATATATATATATATATATATTCAGGACTTTTCTTCTCTTTCTCATATTTACTTCTCACTACTGCATAGCATCACTTGAGTTGTTAGATCTTACCAAAAAGTAATGTTTATCTTCGAATTTGAGTTGCAAGATCTCAAATGTAAACAATTTTCCATCCTGAGTATATGAGTTGCTGAATCTCATTTGCAAACAGTTTTCCATCTTGGATATTTAGCTCACGGGACATTGAAGTCAAGCTGGTAATAATATGAAGAAGCCGTTTGTGTCAGATGATTAATCCAGGCAGGGCTCTGTGGGGCGAACCGTGATGTATGGGTTTTATGTATGCCGTCTATCCATTTTTTCAGATTATTTTAAGATATGAATCCAAAATTGAGGCATATCCATGGCTCCAGTGGATCAAGTAGTCTTCTTATGAATGGTAGACGTTTTGGATCAATTTGGTATTTGTGTTTTCCCTTCTTCCATGTCTATATAACCTTACAGGTACATTGAATTGCAAATAAACATCATGCTACCCATGGAAGATTTCAATGGTAAGTCTTGGTCAGTTGAGCATCGAACTTGCCTAATCCTTAACCTCATATACTAAAATGATCTTAAAAATATAGATGAATGATGGGTGGATAAAACCCATGCATCATGGTGGCCCCACAAAGCAAGGAGTAAGCATTTAATGCATCCTGACAACTTCACGGCCATAAAAAACCAGTATTGTGGGTGGGACCCTGATCATAGGGCCCACCTCTATGTATGAATTTGTATATCCATACCATTCATATGTTTTTACATCTTATATTAGATCATTGACCCAAAAATTAAACAGACCATGTCACAGGAAAAAAGTGGTTATTTACCGTTAAAAGTATTTTTAGGCCACAAAGTTTTCGATCAAGCAGATGTTTGCCTTTTCCTTTCATCTAAGTCTGTATGATATAATCAAAAGGTTAGATGGTGATTCGGTGGACTTGAGAAGTTTTTAATGGTGAGTGTTTATGGGGCACTTTTTCAATGGCTTGGCCCACCTGTAATTTGTACGTGCTTCATTTTTTGGACTATTGCAAAACAGATAGACAGTATGGGCCCTATGATCAGGGCCCCACCCACATCGTTGGTTCCATTGTTGCAGCAAAGTCGCACTCGTTCAGGCGCGGCAGGACGCAATCCGCTTCCGTAGCATGAACGGTTCCGGAAAATGGTCCAACTGTACAATTCAAACCTTCAACCTCAGGATCAGACGCATTGGGCATATTCGTAATTTCCTCCAACGACAGGGTTCCTACCGAGTCAACGTCTTAGGGCAGCAACCGACCCCGGCAACTAATCCACCTCTCTCTCTCTCTAAAAGCCATCTTCTCTCTCATTTACCAAACGCCAGAAACTTCTCTGTCTCTAAAAAAGCTATCTTCTCTCTCATTTACCAAACGCCTGAAAGTCTCTCTCTCTCTAAAAAAGCCATCTTCTCTCTCATTCACCGAACGCCTGAAACTCTCTCTCTCTCTAAAAAAAAGCCATCTTTTCTCTCATTTTACCAAACGCCTGAAACACACCCTCTCTCTCTCTCAAAGCCTTTTCTCTCATTTGCCGAACTCTTAAGAAACTCTCTCCCTCTCTCGCATCGATTTCATCAAAATGCAGTTGCTTTTCGAGCTCTGATGGCGGATTCAGAGCTCTAAGCCGCCGATCTCGAGAGAAATCCGACTGATTTCAAGAGAAATCTCTTGATTTGAGTAATCTTTTTGGATATTCCAGGTTTTGAATTTGGGATCTGTACGTATTCCTTCTGGAGATATGATGTTAGCCGACCAGAGCTCCAGTGGTGGATCTGACGACGAGAAGAGCGGATTCTTGTAGAGATGGCTTTGGACTTTGAGAGGAATCTCGTCATTTACAGCCGAAAACAGCTTTAATGGTGGATCTGAAGCTTCTAGGGGCGGATTTTCGGAGGCAGGGCTTCTGATTATGAGAGAGATCTCGTGATTTGAAGCGACCTCGTTGCAGAAGCTCTGATTTCTTCCGAATGAAGCTTTAATGGCAGATTCGAAGCCTAGAAGAAATGATTCTTGAAGGAATAGCTTTGGATCTTGAGATAGATCCCGTGATTTGAAGTGCATCTGAAGTTTCGAAGAGCGGGTTCTTGGAAGAATGCTGGGAGATTTGGGGAGGAATCTCAAGGTTTGGAAGCTCCACTGAAGCTTCGGTGTCAGTTAGATGGAGCTGCGATTTCAGCGTTAATGGAGAAAACAGAGCGGCTTTGAGCATGCGATTCTGTGAGAAATGCTCCGGATTTTTAAGAGGTCTAGAAATTTGCATGTTTGCTTTGGGAGCTCTGATTTCTTCAAAGCGAGCTTCACGGTGGTTTTAGAGATTCAAGCAGCTGTTTGATGAGAAATCTCCAACCGCCGCTTTTAAAGGTACGCTCTCTCTCTCTCTCTCTCTCTCATTCTCTCTCTCTCTCTCATTTTGCAGCGCACGCACACACACACTCTCTCTCAATTTGCAGCATTTTCTCCTCTCCCTCAATTTGCAGCTCTCTCTCTCTCTCTCTCTCATTTTGCAGCATTTTCTCCTACTCTCTCATTTTGCAGCGCACGCGCACTCTCTCTCTCTCTCTCTCTCTCTCTCATTTTGAGGCATTTTCTCCTCTCATTTTGCCGCATCATTTCCTCCCTCCTCTCTCTCTCTCTCTCTCTCCTTCAAGGGAATGTGGCATACGATGCGAGAGCATGTAACATCATACGCATGCACTTATCCACTCGTATAGCTGGCACGCATGTAGCTCTATCCGAACCGTCCAAATCATGGGATACAGATAATATGATAAATTGGCTTATGATTTGGACTGTCCATCGCTAGGCCTCTAATTTGGATGGAAAATGCCTAGAAAAAAAAAAACACAGATCGTATGATCCTAGATGGTAGAAAACAAGCAAAAGTAGCCATAGTGGACATTAGGCATGGAAAACTAAGAGATATTGATGGGTAGGATTGATTGATAGGCGTAACTTGATGGTCGCACATTGATGCATGACCCTGTCACTGTAGAAAGATGCCATCCCCGTTCTCGAGCATCTATCCTATAATCTCCCCAAACTATATTCCAAAATTCAATGTCATTGCATCCTCATCGTCCGGTTGATAGACTTTGGGAAACGTGTGTGCGAATTTCCAGTAGCATCTGTTACCGAAGCTGGTAAAAAAATAACTATGGACCTGCACCATGACTGTGGAACATTCACGCCGTTAATTCATTGTGATTACGGCTGGCTAAAGGTTTTTCTTTTTTTATATCGTACTGATACTTGTGTTTTTCTACACCGCGCTACTCAACTCATAAATGCATTAAATGTCATGTCATTTACACGGTTGGCAAGGAAGGTTTCAACGGTGGCCGTCTACGTCGAGTTTTAAATCTGTACTAAAATGAGCTGTCACGATGAATGGATAGAGTACGCTCACCCGGTCGTTGGGGGTGAGCCCTGTGGACCTTTTTACTAGTACGATCGTTGTAGAAAATTAGGTCCAGGAAGGCTGAATTGGACCGTTTCCAGATTCTCCACTGACCCGACCGATTTTCCACCGGACATTTGACAAGCGGATGGTAGATGATCAGGTATGAGTGGCCGCAAACCCTCGCGAATTTGATTTTGCTAGAAATCACCATTCCACACTTTTTCCTTGTCAAATGATTTTCTTTTGCATGTTCAACGTATGGTGCCCGTACGCTGAACTAGTCTGATTAGGGCCTTAGGGAACTGTCTGTCCATGATTCTGGTACTACCGTAAATAAGCAATCAACCCGGATCTCACTTTAGCGACAATCCTGGCCGTCGATATCTAGAGGTGAATGTGAGCCATTGAGAATTTGCTCCTCTAACGCATGAATTGATTATTAAAGTGTCAGAATTGAATGGCACTGATCAGACGGCCAGAATTGTCAAATTTATTTGTATTTCAGCCATCCATGTTAAGGGACAGGCTCTCTGAATGGTACCATTCATAACCCTACCGCCACGTGTAAGACGTTAGGTAAGTTGCACAGGAAGCGGATTAGGTGAGACCCTGGATCCAATGAGGTGGGTGGGACCCCTGACTTTGTGGCCCAACATGATGTATGTGACTACATCCACGCTGTCCATCCGTATTGTAAGCTCGTTCTAGTGCATGATCCAAGTAATGAAGCACATCCTAATCGCAGATTGACCATAGTACAGGAAACAGTAGTAATTGTCCATTGTCAACCAGAAATTTCTTGTGGACCACAAAAGCTTTGGATCAAGAAAATATTTGTGTCGTCTCTTCATCTAGGTCTTTGTGACCTCATCAACAGGTTGGATGGCAAATATACATTCCAGTGGAATACACGAAGTTTTTAGTGGTGTGGATTCAATCTCAACTGTTTACCGTATTGTGGTCAACCTAAGGTTTGAGTCAGCTTCATTTTTGGGATCATGCCATAAAATGAGGTTTCAAAATGATTGGACGGTGTGGATTTAAGGCACATGCATCATTGTGAGCCCCATAGTTAGGGATCTCACCCACATCGGTAGATCTAGGTCTCACCTAATCCGCTCTCGTTGCACATAAACTCAGGTAAACTACGTGTAAACCATTTCATCAATGAGCCGTTCACTATGACTATGTAGGGATTAACCGGCCGTTCATGTCAACTGACCACAAGGAATTGCAGTGTTATTTTTGGGTAAGACCCAGAGCGGACCACGATCGTCGGCCACACCTGTTTTACGCAGTGCGTACGTGAAAATCTACTCTGTTCGTCGGTGGAAAACCCTTAACCTACACCTTATGTTCCAAGATTAGCTTTGATAAATAAATAAATATAAAAGAACAGATGGGCCACACCAACATAAATGATGTAAAACTATGGCTAAAACCTCAAGTATAACAGGGTGTGGCCCTCCTTAATTCTAAATCAGGTTGATTTTTGTATCTTTCATTCAATTTTGTGAGCCACAATTGCCGAATGTGTCTGATGAAAGACAAGACGGATGCCCCCAGCTATTAAAAAAAAAAACACGTTTTTAGTGTTCCATCCCATTGTTTCCTGTGGTGTGACCCACTTGAGATCTATGTATGGATAATGTTTTGGCCTGAGGGCCTAGTATTGACAAGCGCACGTGATGGAGAAATTGACGTCAGCGAGATTTCATTGTGTGGTCCACCTGAGATGTCTATAGGCTTGCGCAAAAGAGGTGTTGTATAGGATTCCAGTCCACCCCAACCACTACGGAGCCCACAGACTGGGCTCTACTTTCAAACCGTTGAAAGAGTAACATTACTAGGGACGACCAACCTGTCAATTCCAACAAGACCTTTTTTAATTTTTCAACCATCCATTTGACGTCGACTCGCAAAACAGCAGATATCATCGGATGACGTAAATCCTGCAAGGCTGCAACTAGTGGGGTTCGATTTGGATGACATCTGTTACTAGCAAGCTACGGTTATCCGCACCATTTTTCAGTTGTGTCCACCCATGGATTGTGCCTCTCATAACTGGGGGAAATAATCCCATGCGCTTCAGTGTAGGGTTTCGAGTTGTGTGGTGCCCACCGCGATGCATGAGTGCCATCCAACCCATCTATTGGATTTGGATGTGCCCACACAAGTTAGGGATCGACAACTCAGGTGGGCCACATCAAAGGGACGTCCATCTTTGAGACTTTCAGGTGGAGCGA